>VZRR01002483.1:53504-100159 GCA_013398015.1 Oreocharis arfaki | reverse complement strand
CAGACACAACCTCGGCCCCCGCCGCAGGCGATCGTCCCTGCACAGACTCACATCGTGGCGGCCTCGACCGTGCAATCGACTGTTATCGCCCACACCGCCACCACCCACGCCTCGGTCATCCAGACTGTCAACCACGTCATTCAGGGTCCACAGACCAAGCACATTGCTCACATTGCACCTTCCACATCCAGCCCCGTGCAACTCACCACTGCTGCTCAGCCCATCGGCCACATCACTGTGCACCCGGCCACCATCAACCACATGGCCCACCTGGGCCCGCAGCTGCCCATCTACCCCCAGCCCGTGGCCGTCAGCCAGCCCGTCGTGAGCCACATCGCTCACACCATCTCGCACCAGCAAGTGAACGGCACCACGAGCCTGGGCCAGCCGGCCGTGATGGCCAAGCCGGCCGTAGGAACCCAAGTTGTCCATCACCCGCAGTTGGTCGGGCAGACGGTCCTAAACCCGGTGACTATGGTGACCATGCCGTCGTTCCCGGTGAGCACGCTGAAGCTGGCCTAGAGGGGACGGCCCGACGGCGAGGTCTTTGCTGGGAACCTTTCCTAAGGAAACTCCATACATTCCAACCACGTCCGACTCGGCGGGAGGGAGGCGCAGGAATGCCCAGAGCGGCCGGGCCGGGCTGTCCCGAGCCGCCCAGTGCCCAGCCTGCCGCCGGCGCCGGGACCTGGCCGCTCCGCGCTCGGAGTTGCTAATCTGAGAAACTTCAGAGACAGTTGTTCATGGTGATTTTTTTTCCTTTTATGTGTAATGAGTGAACTATGGATATGATGTTCTTAAGACTTTTAATTTTGCCCTCTTATGTGTTGCTTCTTTGTAGAATAAAAATTGCTGATCTCTTTATCGAGACATTGCGTAGAATGGGAAAAAAAAATCATAGAAGTCTATATTTATATATATGTGTGTATGTGTGTGTATATATATGTATATACATATATATATAAATATAACATTTGAAGGCCTTTTGTAAGGTTGATTATTTTGCAGGATTATGAGACAAAATTCATTTTTGGAGGAGGAAGACAGAGTGTCCTCTCTAAACAAGAAACTATAAGATAGATGGTTTGGTGGACCAGAGTACAATGACAAACCCCAACAACAAACCACGAGTCAAACCATGTTAAAGGTATTTCCCATCGATATATTACATTTCAAAAACCATCTAAAATCACTGTGACTTGTTATGGCATTTTAAGGAAATTCTCTGTCCTGTCTAATAAAAGGAAAAAGAATACACAACCAGACTTGATTTGTTGCCATTTTATAAATGACTTGATTTTTATAGCTATGTCAAAAAAATACTGGTTTTTATTATTTTAATGGTTGACAATGCTTTGTTTGGATGTTTTGGGGGGAATTTGTATTTTGTCTGGCTTGGTTTGCTGACGCAATAATTGATTTTGCAGATCTCTGTGCATGGCATGGCCCCGGTCAGGGTCCCTCCTACCGGTCCAAGCCCCCCCAGGTTTCTCGGGTTTGTTGTTTGGCAGAGGCACATTCTTTGTGCTGGCAGCTTGCAGGGCATTTCTGTGGCCTGGTGGATGGAACCTGGGACAAGAAGACCGAGAGAAATGAGGTAGATTTGCTGCATGGATTAATGTTTGTTAGTTTGTTCTGTCCTGACCACGCTTTGGTGTGGGAGCCGGTGGGTTCAGAAAGGGATAAATGGGGATTTGGTTCCCTTCCAGAGCGCAGGCAGTTCGAACAGCTTTGTTCCCTTTGACAGGGAAGCGATCTCCCCTTAGGCAGGATAAGGGTTTGCTGCAGGAGATCAGTGTGAGAGCTCGTGTCTGACAGTGAGACGTGCACCAAAGAACCCTCAGGACCCTCCCGTTCCCCCTTCCCGGTGGTTGGGGCAGACCTGTCTGAGGTCAGTGGCAAATCCCAGAGAGCCAGGAGAGGAGGAATGCTGTTTGGCTCTGCCCAGGAGGCTTCTTAGGACGTGTTGTGCTGGTGGCTGAATGTTCTGGTCCTTGCACTGTGTGTGTAGTTACTGCTGTGAATGATCTCCATTCTGTCTTCCTCTCTCTTTAAAACAAGTACTCCACAGTCCTTACTGCAGGCAGAATGCTGCTGCAGCCAGCAGCCGTTCTGCCAGGGCAGGATGGGAGGATGTCTCCCAGGAGCTCTGGGAGAGGAGGAGGTCAGGGCAGCTGAGCCATCGCTCCTCGCTCGCTGCCCGGCTGCGTCCGGCGTGGGGCGAGGTCTCCTGCAGGAGAACAGCATCCGTGCTCTGCCCGAAGGACCTGGTGACTCTAGCAGGACTTCAGCCTGTTGAGGACTGCTGTGAACAGTGTCGGGTTTAATTGAGAACATCTGCCTGTTCCGTACTGTCCCCAGTTAAAACTGGTGTGGAGGCAGGAGAAATGACTGCAGAGGTCAGGGGTGATTGTGCCTTCTGAGCAGGTGTCACTGGGAATTCTGTAAAGTCTGTTTATAAAGCCCCAGTTACCACTTGGGTTTGGTTTTTTTTTTTCATGCATCCCTGAGTTCAGGAAGCTCTTGGCTGTGCTACCAGCACAGCTCCTGCAGAATGGACAAACCTTGAAGGATTTCTTATCCTAAAACCACATTTAAGCAGATGTTTTTTTTCATTCCAGTGCACCAGTAACACTGGGGGATTCCTGGAATTGCCAGGATTTGGTTGTCCTCTGTCCCTGCAGGTGCTTTCCCAAGGGGGCCGTTGTGTGCCAGTGTTTGAGATAGGGTTGGGTATCAAGTCACTTGCTCCTCATGAGAGGCTCCTCAAGGCTGAGTATGTGCAACAGGGAGGGAGGGACTGTGTGGCTTTACCTTCTGCAGTGGCAGCAGGAGGGGGAGGACATGTTTTTCTGCCTTTTTTTACTGTTCCAACTCACAAAATAACAAAATCTCCTCAGTGAAGGAGAAGGAGCTGGGTTGAGGATGGGCTGAGTGCAGGAGCATTGGCCGAGCCGCAGGGGGATGAGCTTTCTGATGGGTTATGGAATGTCTGTACTGTGTGGTCAGGGCTGCTGCTGACCTCATCTTCTACTCCCTTACGGTTTAGAGCGAAAAGTGGCCCTGCCTTGCCCAGTCCTGTATCTTGGCCAGTTTTTCTTTCCCTTTGGAGTTGTGCCATGCTGTGTGTCTGATCCCCTTCATGGATGTTGGCCTCCCCATTAGGAATATCCCCCTTGGCCTGCCCCATGAGCTGCTCCAGATGTCTTGTGTACTCCTGTTCTCATCTCCCTTTTTCAGGGCTACCAGAAACATTTCTTTGGGGTTTTTCTTTATGTGTTTTAAAGTCAGCAAACTTCTCTTGATTCTGTGGGAAGAAGAGCAGCCACAGCCCTTCCTTCTCCACCTCCGTTATTCCTGCTCAGAAACTTTGGATTTACACTGATGCTCTTAGAAATCCCGTTCAGTACTGTATGACAAGGGGCACTTTAGGAATGTCTCTCCTCCTTTGATATATGTTTTCCCTATGGAGAAAGCTATATATAAATATATATGTACACTTGGGGATTCATAAGATCTAATTTGTCCCCCAAAAAATCAATAAATATGAAGTTTACAAGAAATCTCTTCTGTTGTTGAATAATATTAGTTATTGGTAACCGTACCACAGAAACAATAGAAAATGGAGTTTGTACCTAGTAGTTTGAGAGGGTTTTCTGTCCTGTCACACCTGGCTCAGAGCCTGTTTGTCAGTGGAGGTGGTTCTGCTGAGGGCAGGTGGCCTTGCAGCCCACACGCTCTGTGTCCTGCTGCTGACAGGAGCTGGACCCCTGCTCAGAGCTCAGCCAGCACGGCCAGGGGTGTTTGAAGCTGAGCAGATCTGTGGGCACAGAACCCCGGGGATGGCGGCGGTGCCCCGGGGAGCCTCGTGCTGCCCCGGCTGGGCTGAGCCTGCCCGCGGCAGCCCCGGCGCCTGCCAAAGCCACTTCCAGCTCGCCTGCCAGGGAACTGCAGGCAGAGGGCAAAGAACCCAAACTGCTACTTTAGAATGATCCTGAAAAGAGCTCTTAACGCTGACACTTTAGATACAGGAATGTATTCCTGACCTCACCAGTAAAAATTAGCCGGATTTGCGTAGTTTATCTTTGGAAGGGAACTGTTTTGATTTCCCATGTTCTCTGCAGTTGCTTGAGTGGGATCTGAGAGGCAGCGGTCGCGTGTCCCTGGGGGCACAGTGGGGGCAGCTGGTGACCCACATCTCACATGGGGAAATAAGGGCTGGAGCCAAACTGCTGCCGTCGGGGTTTTTCTGCACGTGTGTGTGTGTCCGTCTGTCTGTCCGTGCTGGGGCTGAGTGCTGGATGTCAAAGGCCAGAGGGGCTCCAGTGTCACCACTGGGCCACTGGCACGGCTGGGTTTTGGTTTCTTGAGCAGAGCTGGACAAAGGGGACAGCCCTTGGCAGAGGTCTCTGCTCTCCCGGCGCCCGCGGTGTGTCCGGAGCGTTCATCATCCCGCTGAGCTGGCTGCTGCTGCTGCTGTTGGGCTCCCTGTCTTTTTTTTCTTTGTTTTATTTCAAAGTGGCCTTCTGTAACAAAAGAACAAAAGAAACAAAAAAAATGCCTCTGGGTGGTTTAGGTGGAGGTGAGGTGTCGCTGCTGTGTCGGTGTCGGTGTGGTTGTCTGTGCGCACGCCTGGTAGATTCCTGTAGACATGCAATGCAAGGCTTATTGTGTCTGGTTTTTGTATGTAGCCTGTGTCTCTTTGGACTGGTTTGCATCCTGAGGGCATTTTTTGCATTTAAAGAAAAAAAAAGTGAGAACTGTTCCAGTTTGGGTGGGTACAAGGGGCTCTGGGAGACCCCCCGTGTGCCAGGGGGCAGAGGGCAGATGTCCTTTGCCCCGTGTGACGACGTGGTCGGTGCTTGTTTGGCCCCCTTGCTTTCTGTCATGGGTATCAAGTGTCCCCAGCGGGGTGAGCGGCCTTGGCCAGGTGAAGCAGTTGACCTCTGCTTACCTGAGCAGGACTTTGGCTCAGCCTGTCTCAGTGTTCAGGCACTTGCTTCATTAGCTTAGGTAGGTAGGTGGCTGCCGCAGGGCTCCTGGAGCGGGCATGGGGGTGGGCAGCTCTGAGCACTCGCAGGTGAGGCTCCTCTGAGACTTGGCATGATTTTTCCGAACAGTTGTTCATTTCAATCTTGTTTTGATTCTAAAAGCTATAGGGGTGAGGAGAGGAAAACCCTCATACTTATGGCCTGTTTTCCATGTCTTGTTATCATTTGGGACAGATTAAAATGGATTATAACACTATCTTTAGGTTATTTCCTCCCTGAGTGAAACATCAGTTGTTAGAAGCGGGTGTTTAGTGTTAAGGAAAATAGGCTGTGGATAGAATCAGTCACGGCTTCTTTCTGTCCCTTTTATACAGATATGATAATCCAAACTTGAACTATTAAAGTACCAGCCCGAGCCCAGCACTGGATGGGTGCAGTCTTGGCAAAGGTTGTGTTTGGCTGTTCCCAGGCTGGCTTGCTCCTTGCCTGGGGCTGCTAAACAGCAAAGGACGGCCCTGCTCGCCTCCATCCCTGCACTGTTGGTGTGGGGTCAGGGCTGTTCTGTGCTGGGCTTTGGTGGGAATGGCCCGTGGGATGTCATTGTGCTCCTCATCAGGATGGTGTGGCTGGTTCTGCTCCAGCTCTGGATGAGGCCAATTGATTCACCCCGTTCCTTGTGCTGTGAATAGGAATCTGAGTGTGAGGGAGCGCTGGTGCAGAAGCCACCACGGCTCACCAGGGGAATGCCCCGAACTCCCAGCCCTTCTCTGTTGTGAGATTTTCCCTGGCTGGCTGGCAGGCGCGTCCTCCCCGAGATTGTGTTGCTGTGGCCGGCACGGGCGGCCGCGCTGGCTGCGGTGCTGCCCCGTGCCGGCCCTCGGGAACGCTCCGGCCTCAGCCCGCGCTGGGGCCGCGTGCTGCCAGCGGGATCCCGGTGTGCTGCCAGCGGGGTCCCCGTGCGAATGCCTTACGGATACGCCTTAACAACCTGAGCCAAAAGTGTGGTGGGGCTTGACAGAGCGAGAAATCAGGGACTGACTGCAACCACCCAATGATTTATTGGCTTCTGGTCAGGCCCCAGCCTGGGCATCGCTGGGTGAGGAGCCGTGGTGGGAGTGGGGACCCCCTGCTCTGTCACTGCATGTGACCTCCCTCCCTCCTGCCTAAAGCATTTATTTATTTATTTTATCTCGCTGTGCTCCCCGCGTTAGGAATGTGTCACTGGAGCTGCTGATTGTGAGCTCAGTCGCTGCCATCGCTGGCCTGGAGCCCCCGTCCCTCCCCTGCACCTCACAGGAGCCCCCGCGTCTCACCTGGGCAGGTGCAGTCTGTGTTTACAGTGAGGACGTGTCACTGTGTTACCAATTTACTGAAATACTGAATATTGACAAACTAGACTGTAAAGATTTTTATGTGTTTGGATACATCTGCTATGTGAAAAAGCAACTAATTTTGTACATATTGTATTTTTACTATTCAGCTGTACAATACTGGCTCTTCATGCTCCAGAATTTAGGTATCCAACATGAATGATATCCATGTAATAAGCACTTGCCTGAAATAAATATAAAACTGAAATAAACATGCACTGAAATCAGAACAGGTTTCTGCATTTTCCTCCCTGTGCTTTGCATGCAGATCCCTCACTTTGTGCTTTCCCAGTTCCAAGAGCAATGCCTTCCCTCCCTCCGGAGCCGTCGCAGCAGCTCCAGGTGCATGTCACGGATCCGCGGGGCTGGAGCTCACCCAGACCAGGCACAGAGCTTCTCGAGGGCCATGCGTGTCTGGATCTGCCAACGCTGTGCAGGGGGGAAGCAAAGCCTCTGCAGCTTCAGGAATCTGTGAGAACCTGGAAAACGGTGCCCTGTCGTGTGCCCTTCTGCTGCTGAGCCGAAAGGACTCGGGCCGGAGCCCATCCCAGGGCAGAGGGGTCCCGCCAGCCCCACCGAGGCCCAGCAGAGCAGCGTCGTGCCCGGGACCCTCCCTGCTGGGACTCTCCCACCCCCGTTAGGCAGCCGGGCCCTGTCAGGTTGTCCTTCCTGAGCCGTGGGTTGGGGCTGTGCAGGGCGAGGAGGGATGGGCTGAACAGCCCGGCCAGACCTGCCCCATGTGTAACTGCTCTCTCTCCTGCAGATGCTGAAGTTGGAGTCCCAGGTTCTCCTGGTCCCTGGTCTCTGGGACGTGGACGTGGTGGACGTGGATGGTCATCCAGCAGAGGGCAAGTCAAACCCCATGGTGGCACTGGGGCAGCTGGTCAGGGGGTGGGGCTGGACCCCCGGGTGGGCTCAGGCAGAGGGGCTGGGGGGACACCACGGGGCTAAATAACTGCGTTAAAAATTACTGAGACTTCGCAAAGGGACTGCTGGGGGACGTGTGGGAAGGACAAAGGGACAAGAGCCAGCTGTGACCCCAGCTGTAGTGCTCAGGTGCTCTGCTCACCCCAGTCCCGCCATGCAGACAGGTGAACGCAGAGGACACAAGGACACTGGGAGTTTATTTAGGCCAACATGTCTTTGGATGCACTTCATAAAGGGCTGATCCTTGTTGATAGGGATAAATACCTGATTAGCAGCTGTCACAAGCAGTGGCTGAGGGAAGGCTGCAACCACCCCAGCAGACAGAGGCGTTTGTTGGGCCTTTTTACAGTGGAATGGGAAAATGTTCCATTACTCCCCAGAGACCCATCTCCAGGCAGACCTATTTAGCCTAAAAACCTGGAACACTGCTGCAAAAACTGCCAGTAGCAGCCAAGCAGCCAGGTGAGACTGAGGAGGGACCATCCCTGCTACAGCGGAGATGTAGCCAAAGGAGGTTAAGGGGTTTGAACAGGGACTGGGAGTGATGGAGGACGATCTCTCCGGGAAGTCCAGCAGCTCAGCTGGATTCAATGCAGCTGCAGCACAATCAGACCTAAAATTTCAGGATAAAATGTTTACTTTTTAACACTTGTCATAAGCCTATTTCTGTTCCTGGGCTGGGCTCAGGCTCAGCCAGTGGGTACGTTAAAGCTGCCCTTAAAGTCATCTACGGGACCTCAGGAGTCTACTTGATGCTGACCTACTTACTGCCTTTAGCACTACAGCCCATGCAGCTCATCAGAGAAACATTAATTACATCTCACCCTATCCTCCCAGACAGCCTCATCCCTGTTCTGTCGCTGGAATCACCTTGGAGGGAGAGAAATCACTCCCAAAGAGCTCCACGGGATGCCTTGACAATAAGTATTTATTCATAAGTTACATTTAAACATAAATAATTGAGCAATAAAGAGAATAGTCTGCTCCCAACAAAAATAAATAATACACAACATTGATAAAATCCAATCAGACAGAATGTTCTAACAAATACAGCAAAGTTCACAGATTGGGTTTGTGTGAAACAGCTGTACAGAACATTCCCAACATACCAAAGGAAAATAGTGCAGTATTATCTGTACATCCATCACTCCCCAGGCCCTGGGAGTTGGAGGTTTTTCTCACTCTTCTCATTCTTTTAAAAAATACTTTTTCAGTTTTCAAGTGAACAGACAGACACACCTGGAGCACTTTTGGGCCTACAGAGCAGCCATGGGGGCTGTGGAGGTTGGGCACCGCTAGGACTGGGGATGTGCAGGGCTGGGAGCGGGGCTGGGAGTGGGGCTGGGAGCAGGGCTCCACACCCCAGCAGGGGCTGCAGCAGCAACTCAGAGCCCCCCAGCAATTCCAGCTCCTTCACCTGGCAAGGGCTGATCCTGCTTGCAAAGACGAGCGCCGGGTTTGAGTCTGCAGGACCCCATGGAGACTCCCTCCAGAAAGGTCTGCAGAGCAGGGAGGAGGAGGAGGAGCGTGCAGTGGGTGATCTGGAGGAGGCTAGGCCTTGCCATCTGCTCTCCATGGGATGTGAATCCATGGCTTTGCACAGCACAGGAGCTGCCAGTGTGAGCAGGGCCCCGTCTGTGGGCTGAACCTGCTCACCTGAACAACACGGAGCAGGTCCTGGCAGCTGGGAGTGGTCACAGGGTCAGTTTGCAGAGCAAAACCAAGGCAGGTCTGTGTGGGCCATGAAGACTGAGCAGTGTGAGCCAGTCAGCCAAGGCCAAACTGGGTTTTAGCTACTGAGCTCATCACTGCTCCCATGAACTGTGTCTTTTAGGTTAAGGCCATTCTCCCAGCCAGGAACCTTATCAGCTTTAATCACTGCTGAATACAAACCCAAATGTTTTAGCAACATGAGCTCAGACACGTTCTCTTCCATGTTCAAGGCAAAGACAGTGAGTGCAGGACCCTGCTCCTCCAAGGACCCAATCCAATGCTTGCAAACGGTGGACCTGGCCTTGCCTCCATGGCAGCTTCTGGCAGAGCACACAACATGCATCCCAGGCTTTAAAGGTGCAGTAAGTCAAAATAGAAATGTTTCAGTAGGTCAAATCCCCCCTTTCAACATCTCAAAGATGTAGACAGATGTCTTCTAGAGAGGGAAATAGAGAATGCAAAAAGATTTTGTCTAGAAATACAAAGTGAGTGTAACAAGGACTATCAAACACCAACCTCATCTGGTGAAGGGAAAGTTCAGGTTTTAAAAGTCTGTTACCATCTCCTCACTATTTATTACATTACATGGAAGATGCAATTAAAATGCCATTTGGAATTACAGTGCAAGGAATGCTCCATCCAGTGGCTCATAGCGAGGCTGGGGACAGCCTGTCCATGGTCACTTGTTCTCAATCAGTGTCTGCACTTTGTAGACAAGGTCTCTGGCTATCCTCAGGATCTCCGCGGCATCGTGGTGCTCAGCCATTTCTAAGAGACACAGACAAACACCTGTCAGCACCACCTTCCTGCCCTGGCACTGATATTCATGTAGCATTAGCATTAATTATTAATTAGTGTAACAAGGAGCCATCCCAAAGAGTTGCAGGGGGTTGGTTTTGGAGAATTAAAGGCAGAAGAAGTGGATGAATCCCTTGTGCCCTCATTGAGACTCAGAGCTTAAAGGGTTTGTCACAACAACTGCCCCAGACAGTCTCAGGAAGGGAGAAGGAGCAAAGTCTCATCACTTGTTCTCAAAATGGCTCTTACCATTAAAAAACTTGATGATATCAGTGAAGTCCATGTTGTTATCACGGATAATCTCTCGATAAACTTCCACAAGTGCTAAGGCAATGAAAAGGACAAAATGTTCTGAAGAGATGTGCTTTGCTGCCCAAATAACTTCCCACACTGTAAATACATCCTCGTACAACAATTCTGAATGGGAATAAACATTACAAGAGCATCTGATTATTCAACTGACCATGTCCCCCCCTCTCACCAATGTCTACAGGCCTTACTCAAGACATGAACAGAACCTCATGACTCCTCCTTTTCCTCTCCCCCTCTCCTCCAGCCAACTCCTGTCACTTGTGCATGTCAGGCACAGAACTGGCTTTAAAGGACAACTGCCAGAGCCTGGAGGTGTGGTGGTGCAGAGCCAAGCCCAGGAAGGTACCTGAACCACAGTGGCCATGTGAGAGCAGCACAGGAGGCCCGGCTGTTCTGCAGGGCTACAGCCAGGCTGCAGGTGTGACCCTGTGTCCAGGCATATCCCGGCTCTGCACTGGGCCTGTCAGCACCAACACTGCTGGAATGTGCTCGTGCAAGGATCCTGGATCCAGGGGTGCTCCCACACGATACAAGGCACTTAAAGTACAGCAGCTCCTGAGCTATTGCTGAGCTGCTCCTTGCTATCACAGGGATTAGACGGGAGGTATCAAAGCTTACAGAGGAGTGGGATCACCTTCTTGAGCAAACAGGCATTTGCACTGGGCAGAAACTTGGCTCCAATCACATCATCAGGAATTTGCAGCTCCCCTTTCTAAGCTCGGACTCATTCCAGTGCTGTTTCACCTCAGAGCTGCATAACCTTTCCTGGCTACAAACTCTCCAGTGATCCCAGCTGCCACTCACCATCCTGACAGACACTCACACCAAAACACAGAGCTGTTACAGTTCTACACAACTACAGGCACAGAACATTATTACCTCTTTTAAAGTCAAGCAGGAACCAGCGATAGCAGAAGTAAAAATGAGTGTAATCTCCATTCTGGTGCATCAATTCAAAAAGTTCCGAGTCCAGAATCTAGAATGGAAAACATCAGCTGTTAGGATGTGGTCTGAAAGCAGCCAAGGGCAGAGGTGCTGGACTCCCACTCTGCACCTCATCCTGTGGTCAGAGCAGCTGCTCAGCACAGAACAGCCCTTTACTGTGTGTGCCAGTGCTGTGACCAGCGTGCCCTGGCTCAGTGCTGGCCTGAGGAGTCACAGTCCATCTCCACCATGACTTTAAAGGTCCAAGCAACAAGGTGAAGATCCTGCTGATTCTCAGCAAGTGGCAAACGTCCATCTCCACCTCTGCTCTCAGGCTGTAACTCTACAAATCCACTTACATCTCCTCCTCCCCAGCTCTTAAGTCACACCTGAACCCCTCTCCTTGGAGCTCCTGCCCTTCACTGTGGCATCAGGTGAGTCCTGAACCTCTGCCACAGCCTTGTCTTCTTTCAGATACCCTTGAACCAGACTCACCTGGATGAGGGACCGCATGTTGGCAAAGTGTGTGTCCATAGCACCTCCATTGGGGAAGTTCTGGCTCATCCTCTTCATCAGGTGGCTGAAGCAGCTGTAGGCCAGCTGATCTGCAGGGACAAGGCAGACACTCAGTGCTGGCAATTGTGGGACTTCTTGAACCACAATAATGGAACTGCAGGGCTTGGGAAAGACAGGGTCTTCCCCTTTGCTGTTCTCTTAACAGCAGGATTTAGATGAAAGAGAGGTTGGTTCCTGACTCTGGACCATTTTTATTAGTTATGTGTCAAAGAACCCAGCCTGCAGCTGACTTTTCAGTGTCAGCAACTGCCAGAACACAGTAATTTTACTAACTTGGGTAAAGTTTAATGTGGAAGTCACTGAGTGAACAGGGCAGCCCCGAGACACTAATGTTAGCTGTCTCAACAGCCACAGGTGGAGAAAACATGAACCAGGAGCTGCAGGTTTGATTTTGCTGGTGAGCCAGCCCTGGTTAATGCAGACAGCTCCTTCTGAAACAGCATTTCTAAGGAAAGACCTCACTAAGGATACCAACATGTCCCAAAGGAAACCCCTTCCTACCATTGTCGAGAATAACCATCAAAGGAGCCAGGAGGTCACACATGCCTTGGACATAACCAACTTCCAGGTGCTCCCAGACATAGCTGTGGAAAGAAGAAATCCTTGTATTGAAGGCTGATTCCTTATGTGAGATCAAATCCCAAGCAGCTGCTGGAGGTGTGAGTCTCAGAACCTTCTGAGACTTCCCAGAGTATTTCACAGCCCTTTACTGTTTGCTGCCTGGAAAAGAGGCCAACCCTCACACACACGGCTTGTATCTCAGTGGTTTGGGAAAAAACAGCTGACAAATGCCCAACAATCTATGGGGGAAAACCTGGGCTTTTGGCTTTTGTCTTCTGCCCTGAGTGGAATTTTGCTCTTTTCCAAGTCTCAAAGTCCATGGCACTTTCTGCTTTAAGTGTGCATAGCTGAACCACCTTCATGGCAATCTGCATTCCCAGATGGGGAAACAACTTCCTATTGTTTCTAGCTGCTGTCAGGGGTCAGACACTGGTTGGATTTGTAGATACAGACTTTCTGTCTGCTTACACACATCCCTCAGCACTGCCACTGGGCACAGGTACTGTCACCTTCACAGCACGCCCTCAGAGCATGGAGGTATCATCCTGGTCAGGAGAAACCCAAACCTCAGAGTACATTCAGAGAACAGTTCTCTAAAATAGGGTCTGTCTCTTGAGAAATCTTCTCAAATCTGCATTCCAGACTTGGACCCATGCTCTAACCTGCCACCCTGCCTGTTCCTCCTTCTGGCAAGTTTTTTTAAATTCATTAGCGAGAATTCTTATTGACAGTTATTTGCATTTTATTATAGTTTATAGATTAGTTTATGGATTGTGACAGAAATGTTAAAGTAGTTGGGTTTACAAGCTCATTACCTGCACATGACATTTCGGAGTTTCTCCAAGTTCTCAGCAGTAAAATACCAGTAATTCCGGTCACATCTCTGGACATCTTTATCAATTCTGTGCAAATTTAAGGCAACAGTGTCCAATAACTCTATCTAGAACAGAGAAGTTTTAGTTAGATCTGCCAGGTTTACAGCATTCCCAGGACTCTGTGCAGATTTGCTCTGAGAATCACCAAACCAGAAACAGTACAATTATACTCTGAGCAGATGAAGGCATTGAAATACTCAATTACTGTCAAAAATGCCAGGTAAAACACATTTGTTTTCACTGGGGAATGTGCCAAGCCTGTCCTATTTCCAAATGGTTATTTCCAACTAAACAGCTTCATCAGAGAGAAGCAAAAACTATGCTGCTGTGTGACAGCAAGAGTAACAGAGATGGTGGCATCTTGAATCTGGATTTAGGTTGTGGTTCAGTTTGATTAGATGAGGGTTTTAGCTTGAATTGAATAACACTAGAATCTTAAAAGCAGTATGTTGTCCACACCCCCAGGCCCTGTAAAGTTCTAACTGCTAGAAATGTACCACATTGTTTGTCTTGCCCTCCTACTTAAAAAAACCACCCGGATGTTTCTTGCTGCCTTATTTCCAATCTAGCTCAAAATCCAGACAGAAAGATTTGGATGCAAAAATCCTCAGTTATCATCCCACCAGCTGTAGTTCTCGTTTGGGACTCTCATTAAATCCTATCTGAAAACGTACAAAAAAGCAACATTTGCTAAAAAAGCAATACTTTGCAGAGAGAGGATGGTACTTGAGGTGTGACCTACTGTGTAGGACGCAGCGCAGACAGAAGCAACATCCATTAAATAATCCACCTGGGAACACAGCTGCTCTTCCGACACAGAGTCCTGCGACTGCAGCACCCCTGGCTTGGCTCTCTGCACTCGGGGTGTGCCTGGCTCAGTCCTTCCCACCTCAGTGCCGGCTTCTTCCTCGGCCCCCTCCTCAAAGGAGCCGCTCTGCCCGTCGTCGATGCTGGACAGGATGCCCGAGGCCACCGAGTAGTTCCTGGAGGACGGCAGCCCCGAGTCGGGCGAGTCGAACTCCACGGCCGCCGGGGCCGGCGCCGCCGTCAGCGCGGGGTCCTCCTGCCCTTTGGGGTCCTGCTCCGCCGAGTCCGTTTCATCCACAGATATAAACACCTGGGACACGCAAAACCAAACACACACTTCAGCAGTAGTGGTCATTTCCTCAGTGCTGCATCTGACTAAAGGACCTACGAGGAAGAGATCAGGAGAGCTCTTCCTTTGCTGACAGGGGATCTTCCTTTGTAGGGGAACCTTAGGCATGTCCTGCTTGAGAACAGCTGTAGACTACCCAAAATTCAGAGCTGCTCTTCACTCTAACATGGAGGCACCACAGCTCCAATCTCTGCCCAGGGTTCAGGAGCTGTGCTAACCTCCATCTCTGCCTCCTGGGGCTGCACCTCTGCAAATGCTGAGCACTGCCCACTCCAGGTGGTGAGTGGGAAGGGAGTACCTACATCATTGCTGATGGTGGAGTCCCTGTGGATGAGCCGCTGGACGTGGCTGTCGATGCTGCTGCCCGATGAAAACTTGGCCAGCGTGGCCGAATGCGACTCCTTCTCTCGCTGCTTCACAATGACCTCGCAGGCCTTCCACTCAGCCATCACCTTCTGGTACCTCAGAGCAATGTCTGCGTCCACCTGCAGACAGAAATACATCCTGAGACACTGCCCTCCTTGCCAGAAGGCAGGAAACAGGAGGGAGAGGGCTAAGGCAGGTGCAGGGTCTCAGGCTGAAAGCCTGAAAAGCCCAAAGGATGCCGAGGCCCTCCTGCTGCAGCAGCACATCCCAGTGACTGGAGAGGAGGGGTCGGGTGTTGGGTATCAACTGCATAGAATTAATAACACTGCAGGCACCAGAAAGGATCCATATAAACAGGTGTATACACTACCAACAGCACTGTGACAGTGACACAGGACGGAACAAAAGATGTCATGTGAAACCTCACACAGAAGTCAGATGCAATCTATGGAGCAAGCACTGCCTCTAACTGCATCACCCCTAATTTCATCACACCTCCTTCCAGCTCCTCTACTCCAACTCTAACGTAGCCCTTGCGAAGAATTCCAGGTCACAGGTTTATAGACACCAGCCTGTGCAGAGTCAGATCCTGGGAGAGACTCTGGAATCCCAGCTCGCACAGCCCCGTCCTGTGCACTGTGCATGGCCACATCCACCCGCACTGCGCACCACAGGAATAAAACACATCTTTGCCACTGGTGGCTTTCTCTTTCCAAAGACAGCCACAGAATCCCCCTTGAGCTATTAAGGGACATGTAGCAATTTTAGTACTCTGTCAGTTGTCAAGAGCTGAAGAGAAACCACAATTGAGAGCTGGCTCCAGGCTCCGCGCTCCGCTGGCTGAGCTGCTACCCGAGCGTTCATGCTAAGAGCTGCAGGCTGTTTGTCACTTGAGGTAGCTGTCGAGTCATAAATCATAAAATACAACAGTTAGCGGAGGGCTGGAGGACAGCCACATCTGGGAGTGCAAAAATACCATCAGAAAGCAAAGATGATAAATCACCTGCAGTGACTTCAGTTAAGGACACAATGAGTTTCCTGTACGTGCAGGTGTTATGACTGTTTTCATGTCATTAATTTAACAGACTCCTACATTCAGTGTAAGCTTCAGTCTCCCAACAGCCCAACTTGGAGGAGTCAGTCATCACTCTTGTTCACTACTGGTGTTGAGTAGCTCATTACAATTCCAGGTAAGTTTGGAGTACCCCTGGGTTAGTAGGGTACAAACTCAGGGAGAAAAATCTTCTGTAGGAGCCTGTGTTCTGCAGATCAGATCTTTTCTATCTTGTAACATCTCTGTATGAATTTACTGTAATTCCTATCATACAGATTCCAGTATTTATCTTGCCAAATCTCCTGTGTTCTAGCTGTACACATGCACATGACGTTTGGAGCTGGGGCTAGCATCCATGAGAGATGGCTTCACATCTCCCGCTCTAAAAACTAAGCATCTGGGTCCTTTTGTTCAGTTCCAGACATACCTTCTATTTCTACACATGCATCATAAATCTGGTGGTTCATATACCTGTGGAGATCAGAGACAGCAAAATGCAATCTATGCAAGAAACCTCCAATATCCTGCCTTCCTTGAAAGTCTAAGATAGAAAAGAATGGAGCAGTGCTCAGCAGAACATTCTTGATGTACACACTACAGCCAGAAAATCTATAATAAACATCTACTAAGACGACTGGATTCAGGGGGGAGAATCTGAACTGTGACCTAGTTTGAACAGTGAAGGGCTCTATTTCTCCATCTGTGTTCAGAACTGGCTTTTAAAGATTATTGGGAGGCAAACAACTAAAATTGCCACAGCAATGTTCAGTGAAAAGAGAGCTGCTTATAAAGTGCCCCATTTGCAAGACACTGATTTGCCCATGGCAAGGCTTGAGGTCAGGCTGCCCTTCTGCTCTGCAGGTGCTCACAGGACTATAAATTACCCCTTGGCATATAAAGTAATTGGGAGTTAGCAAATGCCAAATGTTTTGATATATAAACCACTTCTTATCAATTTAATCCAGAACAGAATCAGCTACTGCTTAAGTGCTACCTCCCTGGTAATAACACTAACTGAAAAGCAGATTAATGTGTTAATTATATTCCAGGGCAAACCTCATTACTATTCTATCCAGTTCAGCCAACATTTGGGTGATGTCACAGAAAAGCAATGTTTTACCACCACACAATCCAGACCTTCCCCACAGGGCAGGGTCCTGCTGCAGTCCTGTGGCTCTGCAGGGGAGAACATCCCTTTCTCTCAGTCAGGGAGTGCAACCAATGACAGCACTGAGTAGAATTCCCAAACCTCAGTGTCTCCCCTAGTGCTTACCTGGTCCATCTCCTTCTTGGCCATGCCAAATTTGTAGTGACCTAACAAGAATGGCCACACTTCCTTCCGAATCTCATGCTGGACCCCGCCATAGTAAACTCTTCTTAGTAATTCCAGTTCCTTGTAGTTCTACAGTGGCCAGAAAGAGGTGGTGAAGGCAATACATCTGTATTTAACTCAGGTACATTTAGAGACACTTCACACCGAGTACGGAGACAGCGAAATACATGCAGGGCACTAAATAAATTCTGCAGCTTGATTCAAGCCTTTAGGACCTTAGCTCAAACCCAGTCTAATATAGGCTGCCATGCCCTCCATGAAAATAATCTAATAGATCAGTTGCTTTGATATTAATTTATATCTTTGCCATCATCAGAGAAGCAAAGGAGAGAAGAGACTGTAAGAACTGACTCACTCTCACTAGCTGAGAAGTGACCTTGTGGTCAAACACCTTTAACATTTCTCGGGGCCCATTCCAGGTGATTCCCAGCACAGCAGCGTGTGGAGCCCGTGCACGGACACAAAGGGGATGTGTTACTGACCTTCTTGTCCTTCTGGTACTTGCTCCAGACCTCCTTGGTGAGGCCGGCGGCGGCGCTGGCGGGTCTGTCGGGGGGCACGATGCTGTGGTTGACCAGCGCCGAGAGGTGCGTGCGCACCGTGGACAGGTGCCGGCAGTGCGCCAGCCCTGCGGGGACACGAGGGAGCAGCTCTCACACACAGCCCTGCCCGAGGGGAGCCTGGGCACCCCCAGTGACAGTCCTGCCTGAACTGAGCTTGCACTGCGCCGTGTGAGAATGGGCAGTTACAGCAGAGACAAAGATTAAACAGATCTGACGCAGACCAGCCACATCCAAGCTGTGTGTTACGCTGCCATGTAAAACCACTTTCTGTCTTCACTCTGCATCACTCCTCCCACTGCCAGCACAAAACTCACCATACTGATACTGGAGTCACATCCACCCTACTGCCCTGAATCTGGGGTCAGACTGTTTTCTAAGCCCAGCATCCCATGTTGTTTAGATAAGCATATGGATACCACATGGGCCAGATATAAGAAGCTTCACTTACATCCATAAAAGGCTCTGGAAATGATCTGCCTCTTCATGCTTTCACACAACATCTTTAATGGAGTTCAGTGGAGAGGCATCAACAAAACAACAGCAGGTTGTGAGGACAGAGAGCATCAGGAATTTCATGCTGATCCCTGTATCCTACACACAGCAATTTTTTTCTCTGGACCAAGACTTATTTAGTTAAAGGACACAGTAGTAACAAACTACACTTAGTAAAGCATTTCCCCCACCAACATTTTGGCCCCAGACAGATTTCCCCCTGGCACACACAGCTACACTTGCTGCAGGTGCACTGTCAAGGTCTGTGTCAAATTGAACTGTTGCCCTTCATTCAATTGTTAATGACTTGTTAAAGGCAACGTTTCCAGAGCTGAAGTATTTTACACTAGACAAAAGAACTGGATGCAATTGTTCTATCAAAATGTGACTTGAGCCTAGTTCAAAGGGTTAGTTTTAATAAACTAAATTTCTTGCTGCCTAACTTCATCTTTTTGTTAGAAACTACTTGAAAATGGTTACGTGAAAGTTGTTACTCTTTGTCTTGAGTGCTGCAACCACTAAAACCTTCCTGCTTTTACCTGTGGCATGCACACAGTCCCTGGGTAAGCTCTCTGCACAGCTTGCTCACCGGTCGTGGATGCAGTTGCAGCAGCTGGGAATGTCGTAGGGAGAGCTGCCCGTGGAGCAGGAGATACAGGAGGAGCCCTGGCTGCAGTGCTCCAGCTGCCACGACAGCAGGTTTGCCCCAAAGCCTTGCATCTCTATCATCTCATTGGTGTCTGTGGAAAAACCACACAAGACAGGAGGACATCAGGCTTTTCCCTTCTCTCCCCCTCTTCCTTCTGTGCATCCTGGTGGTTCATGCTTCACTTCTCAACAGGCTCTGAACCTGGATTCCAGAAACAGGAGAGCAGCATCCTCAGAATCACTGCTCTGGACCCGCTGCATGCTGTGCAGGGTCCCTTCCCAGGAAGCCAAACCCCTTCACCATTTGCCCCTCTCTTGTCCATGCACATCCCAGTTCCTGTTTCAAGAGAACAGAGAAAAAAGGGTGCTGCAGTAACAACTAAACTGGTTCTTGTGTAACACCATGGAAATGTTATTTATGGCCAGAAGAGATCATCTAGCCCAACCTTCTATTTAATTCAGGCCACAGAATTTCATTTTGCAGTTCCTGGAATCAGCCATGGAACTGCTGGTCCAGACAGAGTGAAAGCTGGAGCATGAAAGAAATTAAGACAAACTGAGTCAGTTACTTTCAGAAGATGCTTCTTTCTCCCTCAGAACCAGATCCTAAAACATTTAGCACAAAAGGACACTTCCAGTCCTGCTAATATCCACACTATATTTATAAAAGGATACTGTGATCCAACAGTACAATGCAGCTTTTCCTGAGTTATCCCTGCTCCACCAAATCTATTTGCCTTTTTAACCAGCTTCAGAAAGGCAACTCAAAAAATCAGCAGCTCCCTTCAGAAAGCTTGGCTTCAGCTCTTCAGCCTTCCCAGCTGGCATTTGAGCTCGTGGGGTTTTTGGTTTATAATAAATAACTGGCCTTTCAGCTCACCCATGATTAAAATTAAGGCAAATACAATAATGTATGCAATAAAGTATGCCACTAAATTAACAGTTACAAGCAAAATTCAGTCCCCTGGGCCGTGCTTTTAAAACAGGTATTTGTTGAGTGGTGGTGGGGGCAATTCCAAACCATCTCATGCATTTTAAATCAAGGTAGCACAAAGCATTTTAGGAGTGCCTATTAGAAAGTGGGCAGAGGTGAGGGAGGAGTGGAGTAAACCCATTTGTTAACATAAAAAGCACAGGCTCATGCGGAAGCAGTCATGTGTGTTTCATTTCACAAAACAAAGTGCGATGCAAAAATGCTCTTCACCTTAATTCTTCAGGAAGGAGCTGAACGACCCAGTCTTTATTGCAGCTTCTTATTGGGTTCAAATAAAAACCACTGGATAAACATTTTTAAATCATTAGTTTTTGCCTCCCCTCTATAGACAGGAAAAGTGGGTTTTTCAGTTTTAATTTTTTATTCTGTTTTTTAGAGAAAAAAGGAAAGAACCCCACAGAACCTAAAGATTCAGATGAAAGGTACCTGAATTAGTGAAGAATTAGAGTGAACAGCATCTTTTATTTAATTGTAGTGGTGTCATCTGTAACTTCAGCTACATGCAAAAGTCGAGCATGTTGCAAAATGTCAAAGCAGATGGCTGGCAAACCTGCTACAACAGTGTTGTCATTATGGGATGGGGCTGCTAGAGAGACACCAGCCCAGCCAGGCTATTCCCAGACACATCCCTAACTCTACCATCCCCTTCAAGATTACATAAGCAAAGGCAGACACCTCACAGCCATTCTAGTGGATAACTAACTTAATTTTCTGTCAACTGACTAAAGACTAAATTGTGTTCCTTATGCTTCACGTGTGTGTGGCAGTTAAATGTTCTCCTTCCCATTTTTGCCCGTATCCAGGCACGATCAGTTAGGACACACTGAAACTTCCTACAACAGCATCTTTTTTCAAGGGAAACACTATTTTTGGAACTTCTTTCTGTGCATGCCTTCCAAGAACTCTTTATTAACTTGGGCTGGGCTTTTATCAATTTCCAGGGGCTGCTCCCTTGGGCAGCTTAGAAGAATTGAGGAGGCTCTCCTTGAACACCTGTTGATACCCTGTCTAACCCAGAACTTTGGCACTGCACAGAGATGCAGGGCAATTATTGTCTCTTGCAGTCAGTCCCACCAGTCCAGGGTACAAGAGAAAGGAAGGACTTCTCAGAATTCAGAGCTAAAGCACTGGATCTCAAACGCATACACATCTTGAGAATACCAACTTAAATAATAAGAACTTTTTAAAGAAAAGAAATAGATGACAAATTTGTGGAGGGTGGTGGAGCTCACAGCTGATCCTCTGAAGCTCACCCAGCCTATAGATGCAGTGGAATGAAAGCACCAACCCCAGACAGGCACTGCATCTCCACACAGCCTTCTCAGTTACCCTACAGGGAGATCACAAAGCTGTTACACTCCCTCCTCCTCTCCTGAGAACCTGCTCTAGTATCCAGCCTTTATGGAGGAGGGGCAGGAAGCCCCAGAGGAGAGGAGGTTTGCTGCTCAGCAGCACCCATATCAAGGGAGAGGGAAGATGCTGTTCCCACTCCCCACAGGCTGTGAGCCCATTCCCAGCCCCTCTGCACAGTCACCTCCATCTCCACATCTCACGGCCTGAGTGAAATGTCTTTCCCTGTAATAATGCCAACACTGTTGTATGCATCAGTGGAAGGAGCTGCAAGAGAGCTCTGGGACACAGGGGGAGGAGGATAAAAACCTTTCATCCTATTAGGAGCTGTGAGGTTCCGAGAGCAGATCATTGATAGCATTGCGTGTAGCTTATCTTCCTCCTCCTCATCATCGTCAACAGAGGTAGAGCGGCTGGCAGCTAAGTGGTGGTAGTTAATAGTTACTGCTCAAAGAAAATAGTGAAAGAGGAGCATAAGAAGAAAGAACTCAGTTCTGTGGGAAAGCTCAAAAGGACATGGTCAGCAAAGACAAAGGACCTGAATCCTGCCCTCTGCTCAAGGGCACAAGCTCCTGGAAACCGCTGTGGAAACTGAGTTTCTTACAGAAACAAAGCATGCTCCACCAAACTCGGGCCAGCCTTTGAGTGTGCACAGGCTGTGAGAGCACACGTGGCACACCACGGCAAGGGAGAAAGATCTCAGTGCCAGCCCGCAGCAGCTGAGTACGCTTTTGAGCAAAGCTCTATGGGAATTCTAGGCTCCAGCTACCTTCTGTCCTTCACTGTGCCCTTAGCAATGCTGTGGTCCCTTCTCTGAAACCTGTGCCAGATGCACCTGCACAGCAAACCCTCGCTCCCAGCTGTGTGTGGCCCTGCAGACAGGCAGAGCTCCTGCCCCAGGAGTGCCCAGGCTGTGCAGCCCCTCCACCAGGCCAAGGCACAAGGTGCTTTGCTGGTGTGTGCATGGACTTACCTGTGCCAGCCCAGGAGCCCTGACAAAGCCTAGCCAGCACTGTGGCCCAGGCCCCGGGGTCAGGAGGCTGCAGAGGAGACTCCTGCTTCCTCAGCTGCAGTAAGCCCCGGTATGAGCAGTAACTCCAAATCCCCTGTAAACTTTAGGGTCTGATTTTCACAGGAAATTCTTGTTTCTTTGCCAAGGGGAATAAAACTGAACATGCTGTTTGAGAACTAGCTCAAATGCCTTCTTGCATGTAAGGAATTTGTATTCACTGATGACATGAGGTGGTTTGGTGCTTGGGGATTCATTTAGTTTCCTTGGAAGGGCCTTTATTTATCCATTGTTAAGTTTGTGCTTCCAAGCCAGGAAAACTTAGCCCAGGGAGTTCTTGGGGAACTTTTAAGAGTTTATGGTTGGTTTCTTTTCCTAATAACAACATTATGAGCAAGCACTGTGGCCAGTAAAAATATCCTCACTTCAGAAGCAAAACTGCTTTTGGCTAGTCAAGCAATCTTTTTTGTTTCAGTCTCAGTTTGCAAGCCCAGGGGAGTATTTTGAAAACTTCCTCTGTAAAACACAGGGCAAATACAAGATTCCTCACCTCAACTCCATTTCCACTAAGATAACAAGTCTCACTGCATTAAGGAAACCTAAGCTGTACCTGTTCATCACAATTATCTCTTACTGAAATTTTGTGAGAGGTTTGGGTTTTTTACCCCCTTACAAAAACCTGGCTTGTCATCTGCAGGTATTTCCCAGGATATTACTTCAAGATTTTCTCAGATGTTTGATTTGGTTTTTTGTTTGCTTTTTTTTCAAACAAGGCAGAACAAAGGCACTTACTGTTATCATGCTTGTGTCCAGGATAAATTATTCTGAACACATAGTCTGTGGACATGTCCTCCGCTGGCATCTCCTCCAGGTCCACTGATTTGTTGCTGTTCCGTTTTCGAAGCTTTGGAAACACTTTGCCCTAGAGAAAATAATAATTCCATACATTCAGCTATGAGTGACTAACAGAGTACAATAAACTAAGTACTACAGACCTCTGGCATCTTAAATCTCCAAACTTTCGATGTTGGGAGGGGGTAAGGGAGAAAACAGTGGAGTCATATACAGCTGGTGGTTTTGGGGCACTTAACACTACTTTTCAGTGTACTATAACCAGCCTTTTCTCGTAATCTATGGGAGCTGGGCACCCCAAGCCTCTGGCAGCAGCTCTGTCCAGCCCATCTGAGTCTCACTCCTATTTGTGTGGGTTTGTGTCTTGAGGCAACAGCAGATTCCAGCTCAACAGGGTAATGAAGGTATGAACAATTTTTACAGACCATGTGTGGAAGAATCAAATTGGACTTATGGAGTTATTTTGCCTCCTACTTTACCATAAAGCAGCTGGGAGTCAATGCCCAGACCCTGTGGAGCAGATACCAACACCAGCCTCACCCAAGAGCTCCAGAAGAAGCAGTACCTTGCCCTGCTGGGACCACAGCGGGGGCTCCAGCTGGCCACGGGGCAGGAGCCCGTTCTCCAGACAGGACAGGAAGGCGAGGAGGTGCCCTCCTTGGGGGAAGTGCAGCGGAGGCCTCTGCGTCCCGTCCTGACTCACCAGCACTAATGTCCATCTGCTTTCTGCTGCAAGGGAGGACAGGGGGAGTCCACACTGTTACATCAGAGCCTCAATTTTCTGCTCTTACCCTCTAAGTAAATTTTATTTGGGATCATCACTAAGTAGGTAAATAAACATCTGTAAGGCACAGAGTGATCTAGGGATGATACCAGCCCTTTAGTCCTAAAGAAACTCAAGATACAAGCAAACTGTGGAAGCCTCATGCAGTTCTCATCTGCTATCAGCTGGGACTGGAGATTTTAACACTCATTCCCAGATGGCCAGAACTAGTCAGAGGTGTTCCCAAAACTGAGGGAGGAAAAGCAATCATTCAAGTGGCTCTCCTGCTTATGTATGTTCAAGGAATAGATGCCTAAGGGCTATGCTTACGTTGCTGATGGCAGTGGATGCAGACGATCTGGCTCAGTGGCACAACCAATGCGTAGTCCCAGTAAACGCTACAAGGGAAGGAGAGTGCAGGAAACATTGTTTTTTCCATATTCAGGAATGCTTGCAGTTCCAAGCACCTGATAGAAAGACTCTACTAAGTTAATAACTGCTTCATAGATTTGGTCAGTAAAGTAAATTATTAGTCAAGTAAACAGCAAAGGAAAGCAGGTATCTCCACACTGATACTCTGGTACCAGGTCTGTACAACCTCTGCTTCCCTCTTCCCCTCCCCTTCCCGTTTCCCGGTGCCTCCCAGCAGGTTACACGGTGCTTCCCATCTTTCCTGAATGCAATGAGTACCTTTTCTCCAGTTCTGAATCTCCAAGGGTTCCATTCATCAACTGGTTTGGAGTCCACTTTAATGTCAAGCTATCTGCTGACTGATGAAGGGAGAGGTACCCAGGAATTGCCTCCAAGTCATCTTTCTGTTCACAGAAGCAACAGATAACCCAGGTGACTCAAGTGCACAAAATACCTGCATAAAATGTATGTTCCAGTCTTTCTATGCCACACAAGTTCCAAAGCTGCAGTATCTGGTATCTGCTGAGGGAAACCCTAACAGCAGAAGTACTGGTATACAATATTGCCACAGAAAGAGGGGGAAAAACCAAAGTACAGTCAGCTGGTTTATGAAATACAGTCTAGTATGTTTGTTCCTGCCTACAGGCCCACTGCTCACTGACAGTGGTCAGGCAGTGAAAGCCTCTGTCACATGTCAAACCTTCCCCAGCACAGGAGAGCCAAGCAGAAGGGAGCTCTGTGCTGAGAACAGAATGCAGCGAGCTCTTGGCAGGTCTGAGCTCTACCCCCAGCCCCAAACTCCGCGCACTCACCGGCTGCACCAGGACGTTGTTCTTGCCGTAGAGAAGGTGTGTGCGGGAGTTCTGGTGCAGGGACTCCACGTACTCCCGTGCCGAAGCAGCAAAGCGATCTTCCGACGTGCTCCCGCTGGAGTGGCGCTTCCGGATCTGCACACACAGCCAGGGCAGCTCAGGCGGGGCAGTGACCCGGGAACCGCACCACTTACATCAGTCTACGGACTGCAACTTCTTGTGCTGCCAGAAATCACCTGGACTTGTAACTCAGCCCTGACCATGGCAGCTCAGAATTTCTTGTGAACAGATCACAACTGTCACAAGCCACAGAATTCAGTGCTGGATCTCAAACTTTTCTACACACAGATAAAGAGGACACTGTGGCCCAAATGGACTTCTACTCTGTGATAAAGGCTCCGTTACAGAAGAGAGAAGAAAGGCTGTTCCAGATTCAGGTATCTACCTCATGGGGCTGTTTTTAGTATCAGCCTGTGCCTTAACTCAGAAGCAGGTACAGAGTAAATACCTACTCCCAGGGCTGGGCGCTTGGAGGGGGAGTCCTGGCGGCCGTGCGCGCCGTGGATCCGGTGCCGCTGCACCAGCTCGTCGGCCGAAGGGTCTGTCCAGTAGTGGTCAGCTGTCTTTAGCTTCGTGTACTCCAGAGCACAGGGTCCAACTAGGAAAAGAGACCAAGGGAGAAATCTTCTGAGTCTGTTGAGAAACATAGCCAGTGCTGTCCTGCTGGCTAAGCACTGATGGTGAGACTTCCTCCTCAAGTCAAGTGAATATTAATGGTCACTGATCCTACAGGATCAGCCCACAATACAGACAATATCATAATGTATCACCCCTATTACCCAGGGCTGTATAAACGTATTCCTGTAGGAGACAATATCCTGCCACAGCAGCATGAGCAGTTACAAACTGCCAGCAAGCATTCAGTAAAAATCTATTCCTATTCTGCTTTCTGATCCAACCAATAATTACTAATAAAACCAGATGATCAGTCTCTTCTGGTCTTGTAAGCAACAAAACAACATCTTCAATGTTGCTCTATTATAAATAATTAACTACATACGAGATATAAAATTCACCTCTTGTAACACTGTCATAATGCAAAATGCTTTAAGAAACTATTTATTTTCTTCAGCATAAGAAGTAACTTTGCAAGAACTCACCTAGCAGAGAAGCCAGTATTGGGCCACAAACAGGATCTGCCAGTAAAGCTTCCTTTTCATAGTATTTGCTAGGAATAGAAGATTAGAGCCCAGTTAAAAACATTAGTTGGTACAAACCATTTCAAAGCTTGGGTTTGGCTACAGGTCTAACACAATGGGCCAGTAAGAAAACTGTGTATCTGAACAGTCAGAGACAGGACCCAAGGAATCCAAATCGCAAACAGTCTCTGAATTTGAGAGGTAGAGGGAAAACAGTGGCTGGGATTACCCAGAAATCACCAGTGTGAGCATCTCCTCCAAAAGGTCTAATGGAGCTTGACTGGCCCATCCACTGACCTTGTGAAGAAGTGCTGTGTTGGATTTGCAGGTAAAAAAGACTTTTACAGCATGGTGTGTCCTGAAGTGTTTTTAAAGACCATTAAAACATATTGAAAGAAAGCCATGGAGAAATTAATTTACTCTATTTTAGGGACTGACTTTAGAATAGATCATTTCCTGAACTGTATCAACAGCACTGACTAGTCTCCATGGAACATAAAATGAGCCTGGAACAACTAATGTAATAAACCTACACTCCAGACTTCTACATTTAACCAGCTGACCAGCACCCCTCCTTTGGATGTACATTCTGCCCCCATCAGCTGTGCAATCCCAGGCAAGTCACCTCCCCTCAATATGCTCATTCTGGCTCATCTATTTTTCAACTGAGCTCTGGAGAGGCAGGAGCTTGCCTTGTGCTCAGTGTGCTTACCCAGTATATTTGATCTGGGGCTTTGGGCAGAATTGCAATATGGGAACAAACAATAGTTCTCTGCAAGCAATTCTGTCCATTTTCCACAGAGACAAAACAATCCACACATTCCTAAACATCTCTTCCATCTGTAAGGAATCATCTTGAAACACTGTGAAGAACAATGAACTACTACAAATAGCTCTTGCAATGACCCCAAAGTCTTGCCATTGCAGCAGGCAAAGCTGCTTTACAAAACCACATAGCCAAAAAATCCAAACACCCACATTTCTTGAATGTCACTGTCCTCTGTGGTCTGTTCACTAGATGGGGCTCAAACTCTAAAGCACCTGCTCCTCCTCCAGGACAGAACAGCTGAAGGACATGAACATGGAGCATTTGAGCAGTAATGCCACAAAAATGCATGGCAACAAGCCTTATGAAAAGGTTTGTTTTATTCACCAAGTCAAGGTCTCAAAATCACAGACCTGCAATGAAGGACCTGATTCTAACTCATCTGAACGGATGGGGAAGGCTGTGAGGCGAACATCTACAACACACAGTGATGGAACAACTGAGAGCAAACTCTCCTGATGTGTCTCCTGTGGATTATGTGGAAAAGAAATTAAAACCCCTTGTACCCATGTATCTGCAGATACTGAGGCAGTGGACTAAAATGCTTTCATTAACTGTGTCTCTGGGACACGGCCAATCCTCCCTCTGTCTCTTCTGCACACAGCTCATAAAACCCAAGCTGGCATTACATATCCCAGAGCAACAGTTTGCTTGAACAGCAAAAAGACCTTTCTTCCATTCTCTTGCTTTTAGTGGCAAGATACATCATGAAAATAAAACTGATGACAAGGAAAACAGTAGCACAAACTTGGAAAGTACTGTGAAAATAAGCTGCTCTGCCCCCAGCTCTCATCCTTGTTCAGACCCATTGGCTTTGGATGGACAAGGATGTGTTGCCAGTGCAGAACGACAAGAGCACGCCTGCCAGCAAACTGCCTTTCTGGGACCACACCAAGCTTTAGGGTCCCTTCCTTTCCCTTTTTATGGGAGATTGTCCTCAATGTGCCCCATTAAGTCTTCTGTAGCATGGGTTATGGGAAGGCAGGAAGGGTAGGAGTTAAGAGCCACTCCTTGGCAAGCCACAGCTGATGCTGGGCAGCAGGAAGCAAGGACAGAACAGAGTGGACTCATCTTTGCCTCTTAAGGAGTCCGTGTGGAATACATCCATAAAGCACTCATGCTCTTCTCTGGTTTTGCAAGGGAAGACTTTCATTTCACACAAAGCTTGATTTTTCTAAAAAGGAAACATGATTCAAAGAACCTGTTTTCACAACCCTAAGGTTTTATGTCAATAGCTCCTCCTGTTCTAATTCTCCTTCCTTTCATCTGCAAAAGGCATTTTCCTCCCTGACATCCTAAAGTTCCAAAGGATTATTTTCAACTCATGACCTATTAGAAGACATTTCTATTCCATGAAGGTCTAGGTCCCATTAGAATATGGGCACATAATATACTTGAAGTTAGGCTTTTAGCTGATTTCTGGAAAGCTGAATGTCTGTTAATGTTTTTTTTGTAAGCCTGAAACACTGTCAATGATGCAAAACTAAAGTACATTTTTTTCTAAATGCCTGTGCAACTGGTTTTCATCTTACCAGAAGACTGCATCACAGGGGTTTGCTGAAGACTTTCGATGAAATCCCTTGCTGCAGATACTTAAATGCATCAGTCCAACAAATCCCTGTGCTTCTGCTACTTTCCTTACCTGCAGTTATCGACAATGTACTGCACAATCTTGTCCAGCACCTTCTCAATCAAGGCTGTCCGAACCCAGATGTGTTTGATGGCCTGAGGTGTCAGGACAGGTGTTTTGCTTGTGGTTGATCCCTGCCTTTTGAGGGGTTCCTGCCCGTTTGGCTGATTTTTCCTGCAAAAGGTGATTAAATAAAAGCAGTCAGAATTCGGACTGTTTGATGACAGCTCATGATGGGTCCATCCTCCTGCATCAGGTAACACAGTGCAGATGCAGGAGAAAGGTGGCTACAAAGCACAGGGGCAGCTTCCCACTGCCCAGCACTGCAGGCTGCCTTGGCTCTCCACACACTGCCCCGGGCTGAGAGGGGAACACGAACCCTCTGAATATCTTTTTCCAGAAAATGTCCCCCTTAAAATAGAAGAAGGTCCCGTTTTGCCTCAATGAGGAAAGAAGCCCTGACATCTTCAAGTTCTTTGTCAGCACTTGGGTTCCCTTTCAGGAAACTGTTCAGTTACACAAAGTTAATACATTTGTTTGGGACTGGTTTGGGTGAGATCTGTAACTCTCTTCTGCATTTACATGGTCCCATGTCCCCATGTCCCATGGACCTCCTCCCTCCCTAGGAGGCCATGACAGCACCCCTATAGGCAAGAAGGATATGTGACACCACTGACATCAGAGCAATTCGAGTGTGGTTAGTTGCATCCTAAACAGGGGTTTTCTTAAGCCACAGCCTCAGGAGCAATGAGGCTGTTACAGCCCTTCTGTCTCACTTCATACATCCAGCAGAGCGAGTCCACCCCCTGCAGTATTTCCCAACAGTATCTTTGCTGTGCATATTTTCTACAGCACTTAACTTTTGTGGCTGTTAATAGCTGAAAAACACACAAAATTTGTCCAAGAGAAACCACAGAATTTAAGTTCATTCGCTCCTCTCTGTTAGAGGATACAGCCAAAGGTCTCTGGTGGTTAGAGGGGTATTTGTGTGGGCTCTTAACCAGGAGAGAGGCGGGTGAATTTTCAGTAGAAAGCATCCTTCTTCCCAACATTTAAAAAACTAAAATTAATAAAACCCCAGCCTGTATCAGTAGGCACAACTAAAAATGTATCAAAAATAGGTACATATCTGTCAAAAACAACATAACAAAGTCTGATAATTACAAGTCTAACAAAGATAAATGTCAGAAAATTACACAGAAATGTAAGTGCTAATTTAAATAACTGTCAATAATTGAAGACAAGCTCTCTCGGCAAAGCCCTTCTTAACAGCAAATTGATCAGAGGCTGAAAGTTCCTACAATGTACAAAAAGCTCTTAGGGCTCAACAGTGCCTACAAACAGAATTAAAAATGCTCTTGTCCTGAGCTTATAGGACAAGACACTCATGCACTGTGATTCCATCTACAGAACCACATGGAAAATTTTAACTTCGCTACTCACCACCAGCAAGAAGTTTAAGACTTTCAGTAATCTCAAGTCCTTGACTCCAGGATTCTGTTGTGCTTAAGTCCAGTATGTACTGAACATCTTTCCTATAACATCCATCTTCCCATTACCCTTTGAAACCATTAATTTAACTGTTTCTGCTATGGTACCCACAAATCTGTTCCTGGTTTGGCAGGAGCATGCCCAAACAGCTTTTCCAGTATGTCTGTTCTTGAGTTCCTCCTTCCACCCCCTCCCTTCCCACCAACAGTCCAAGCTGTCCACCATACCCCGCCTGTGAGCCCTCTCTGAAATCACCAGTAATTAGTCACTTCTGTTGCTGTGTGGGCTGAATGTGCTGCTCTGCCGTACTGAGAAGCAAAATGAAACACCAAAGCCCCAATTCCCCACCTCTGCCCCTTTATACACTGCCAGCCTGATAAACACAAACATCTACAGCCGCTAACGAGACAAACCCATGGCCAAGACAGGCCCCTGTGCACTCATGGGGCAGTCTGTGTCCCACCATGCTGCACACACACTTGGCTGATGAACAGAGCCTCACCTGCTCTCCACCTGCTGCTGCAGCTCCTGCACCTTCTTGCACACGTCTCCAGCTATGGCGCAGGTCTTGCCCACCTTGGTGAAGAGCGCGGCCACCTTGTCGGTGCGCAGGAAGCCGGCAGCCCTGCGCTTCAGCATGTGCAGGAGACATGCCTCCACCACACCTGTGGGAACGGGGACACACGTTATGGGTCCTGATGGCCACCAGTAAAACACTGCACTGCACTATGCCAGCCTTGCAAGACTGCAGCAGAAATCTACCCAGCTCTCACGTAACCTGCTGCAGGGAAGGGAAATGAGAAATGCAAATTTAAAAAAAAATTAAACAAATCAAAACAAAAAATAAGCCTTCCTTGTCCATCACCTCCTAAAGTGGGACTGCAGATGACTCATGCAGTCAACACTGCCCATAAAAAGGGATGAAGGAAAACACACCAGTTCATTCACAAGAAGGGGAAAAGACCCAGCACTATGTGCCAGGTGTGTGCCCAGGGCAGGGCAGCCTTCACAGGGCTCTGAGTGCAGCACGGAGCACGGCTCTCCTGTGCTGGCTGGCAGCAGGCAGCCCATCAGGACACCGCAGCTCCCCCTGCCACGTTAAATGCTGGTTACGAGTAACAAATGGCACTCCATCTGCTCTGACACACTCTGCCTCTCGCCCAACACTCAGCGGCTCTTTCTGAGAGAAGGCAGCATTTTTTTCCACTTTACGCCCAACGCTGTCAGGTGCTGAGCACTTCCTGAAGACTCCTCTCCTTACTGCACCTGAAGGCTCCAAATCCCATAACACCTGAAAGCCTCCATCTGAAAAAGACCTGTCCTCTCTGCTTGGGCCCTGAAAACTAACCTGACTCCCATGCCAGACTGGGGGGCACACAGAAACACCTGCTGCTTGCTGAACCCTGAGGAGCCCCACTCCAGGAGCAGCCAAAGCCAGACTCTGAGCTGCCGTACGGCACATTGGGGCAGTGCCTGTGGCCTCAGCTCCTGTTTGCTCAGGACATGGGCCTGACGGCATCAGACACAGCCACCGAGCAGCAGGTCTGATGCTGCCTCCCCTGCTGGTGGCACTTCCAGCCAGAACTACTGCCTCAGAAGCCAACCACCCCCTCAGGCACAACAGCCTGTGCATGGCACTGGTCCCTGGAAGGAGGATCAGGACATGTGGGCACATCCCTGCACGACCCCTCTCAACCATGAGAAGCCTCCCCTGCGATCAAAGGACGCGGGTGGGTGGCAGAGGCAGAGCCTGTGGTCTGACAGGAGCAGGAGCCCAGCGCTGACGCCATCTCCGAAGCCAGGCTGGTTCCCCGCGGAAGGAAAGGAGCATCCCCGCAGCGCCGCGGGGGCTGGCGCGGCCGCAGAGCGCCACGGCGGGGACAGGGAGTGATGACAGCACGGGGATGTTCCTCACAGCACGGTCTAGCTCCTGTCTAGCAACCATCGCAACAGCTCTTAACCCAGCAACTGTTTTGCTCTGTCTTTCAATTAGAAATAAAGAAAAAAGCAAAAAGAAAAGCAGCTTTCCGGATGCCTGGAGCAATGCAGCAATTTGATTCCAAATCTTAAATGAAACAACCTGCCTTTAAAAATAACTGTAAAGAAGTGCATTGCTGTTGCTTAGGAAACAGGCTCTCTTCCCACCTTCACCGCTTTTTTTTATTTCTTTAAAACAATAAAATATTAATGAAACAAATTTAGTGAAAAGCACAGCAGCCATGGCTTTAATTATTAATAAATGCTGCAGCTGCCACTAAGGGCAATTTCCCCAGTGACTGTCCCTGGAGCCCCAATATTTAATTATTCCATTGTGACATTTCTCATCACAAGAACTTGGCTAAGATCAGTCCCCAGCTGCCTGTAACACACACAGGGGTCACTTGCAAGGGGCGAGACACTGGAATCTGCTGCTGGATTGCCTCAAAATGTATTTTCCACAGGACAAGAGATGAATGCACGTCCAGTTCTATGTGTAAGGCACCCTCGGATTGGGGAGCAGGTTACGGCCTGCGCGACCCTCAGGTCCCTTCATTCTCCTACACTTCACCCCCAGACTGAGCCTAACAGCACTGGCTCTCAGCACGCCTCTCTCCAGGCTCCTTTCTACAAGAATTATTCCAGAACAGCTGACTTTACATTCACATCTGACTTCATCCAAACCTGCTTGCAAATACACCGTGGCTTTTATCCAGTTAAACCACAAAACATCCAAGCAGGGCAGCACATCCTGCGACACAGATGCCATCCCGTTTCAACCCAGGAGACCGTGTGGATGCCACCCTGGTGGCACAGCACAGCAGGAAGGGATCCCTCCCACCCACGGCACAAGAGGCACAGCACAGCAGCGAGGGAACAGCTCCCTGGCAGAGCCCCGCGGGGCTTCCCTTTGGCTCTGTGTCCAAGGCAGGCACTGATCTCACTGCACCTTGCCAGCATCGCCCACAGCCAAGCTCAGGCAGAAAGGAAACTTAACACATCCTGAATAAACAGGCAGAAGAGTCACCCCAGGCTGCAGAACCTTTTAAAAGACACGAGAGCACCTTGGCAGGGGTGTTTTTTGATAAACCAAAACCAGGTGATGCCCGTGAGTTATGAACTGCACGGCTCAGACTGCAGCCTGAAGAGACAACACAAACTATTTTAGGGGTTATAGTAAAAGAACCTTTGGGACAGGGAATGGGGTTATTTACCTGTTTCTAGGAAAATTAACCATTTTTCCCTTTTTGGAATCTGACACTCTAAGAAGACCTAAAAATCAATGATTTTTAGCTGTTTCTGGAGAAAGTGGTAACATCAGAAAGGCATCAATGGGTGGTTTTGTGTACACACATGCTTTTGGCTACAGACATATATGCACACAGGTAAGTAACTACTGCACAGCCCAGTGTGATCCCGAGCCTGCCTACTGTCACTGTACCTACAACAAACACATACAAAAACTGACCAGATAAAAAGGCAGCAACTCATCACACACAGAGTGGAAGAGCAGCTCTCCATTGGGAATAAATCAGCACAGCTCAGGTAATTCCCTTGTATGGTTCAGTTGACAGCAGCCATCTAAAAATTCATTAACTCCACACAGTTTTGAGGCACATTCTCTGCAATATCCACTGCTGAATTTAATTAAGTGCAGATATATTATTGATTTACAGTTCAAATAATCACAGTGCCCACCAAGCTTTGGAAAATGTCACTTTTTTACGACTTCACCATAGTAACTTCTTCCAGGGTCAGGTGAACAAGTTCGTTTTTGTCCTTTTTTGCCTCTATGAAAATTCTGACATGACTTAATGGACTGTGAAATGAGAGTTCTGGGGCTGGAAGGGTGGTGAGCAGAGAAAAGAAGGCCTGTGGAAGGATTATTTATGGGGTGTACTTAGCAGATGAGATTTTCCTTAGACAGGAAGAAATACTGCAGCTAAATACCTTGTTTTCATGGAAACTGTGCAGAGGGAATTGAATTCACGAGGCTGAAGAAATTAAAAACAAGTGAAAAGAGGAGGATGATAAAAAAGCCATCAGATGCTCATGATCTCCAGCTGCTGTTGCTTTACCCTGCTGATCACGGATCTGCCCAGTTGGAAACCAGTTTTATTGCCAAGTTCCAGCCTGCTGTGTCACTGGGACACGCACGCCGAGCAGGTGAGCACTGGTACCCAAGTGCCAGCTGACAGCAAAGGGCTGCAGAGGACACATCTGAATGTGCTCCTTTGCCCTTGTTCACCTGCACTCAACCTGCTCGTGCTGGGCTGTGCCACAGAACACCCTATGTTCAATAATTCCCTAGAAAATTTTTTTAAAAGTATCAAAATGGACAATCCTTAGTTCTAAAGTGGCTGGGAAACTTCAGGGCTGAAATTTGGTGACTGCTCCTCTTTAAAATCATGATCATTAAGCTTCAAGGATCTCAGTAACCTTCAGAAAACAGAAGTGTTTTCATTAAACACTGTTAAGGGTAAATCAGAATTACTGAAGTTTCTCTAAATATTGAAAGTGATTCAATTTGATGGCCCAGGATCAAAGCAAAATGTTTAGCAGAGTTCTCTAAAAAGCACAAGAGATTTTATTTCACTTCTCAAGCTAAAACCACATGCAGTTCAAAAACTGTTTCATTTCACATCAGAGCTAATATGCACTCTGTTTTTTTCTTCCCCACTACAGCACACCACTCATTAATTTAAGCATCATCTTTGGAGCACAATCAAAATCCTTCTAAATGTGAAAAAATATTTGCCTCCCCCTCTCTGGTACTCTCTTTGGGCTAATGTGTTTATCAAGTGAGGCAGAATCTCTGTAAACTATTTTTTAAGCATTATTCATCATTGAAAATGCTTGTTTTCCAAATAGGAGCAGCAATACAGGGAGATTTGTGTTTTGTTTGTGAGAGATCTGTATTTCCATAGCAGATTAACTACATTTTTTAAAAATATCAATGCCAAGAGCTAAAGAAACACATCTCTCTTCCTCAGCTGGTTTTATTTTCTTGTCATGAGGTTTAATCCAGCCTTGTAATTTAGGGCCATGAAGGAAAAAATTTCTGACTCATGATATTTCATTGCTTGGGGATGGCAATTGTGACGTTTGGTGACTCTGGTAACTGCTTGGATTTCAGGTCCTGAACGAGACAAAACAGAACATGAGGTCCAGCATCATGCAGTCATTGGTTCCTAATTAGATCTTTTCTTTCAAACACAATTAACTTTGTGCAAAATGGGATAACAAGTCATCATAAGACCAATGAAGAAAACAGCCTCACAACTAAGCCCACTGCTGTGGTTAACCCTGGGGTCTGTTAGCAGTGAGACTGTAAAGCAGCACTGCCGGGCACTCCTGCAGCTCAGACACCAATCCATCCCGAACAACCTCGGATACCTGGTCTCCAGGAGTCACCAGCCATATTCATGTTCCAAGGATTCCTGGTTTTCCACAGCCAGCGTGGATGGAGACTCATCCATGACTTCAGCTGAAGCTCTTTGATTGTGTTCCTACAGACATGCAAGGCCCTAAAACTTCAGACCTTACCTGATCTCAACTACGTGGCTCCAGAAAATCCAGCCACACAAGTGCTTTCCTACTGCCTCCCACCTCCAGAATGAATGGAGTACTCATCTGCCTTAGGAAGCTGGGAAGTAACTCTTGAACTGTTGGATAGAAAGTCCAATCTTAGTAAGTGCTGTGCACATTCATTAATGGCAACCCTGTCATAGACTGGGTTGGCTCTAAAATGTGAAGAGGACCCAAGAGCCACTCTGTTTCTCAGAACACACCAGTCCTTTTGCTGTGAACAGATACTGAGTGACACAGAACTATTCCAAATAACAACCCCCTCTACTTATTTTTGAAGAAGGAAGCATCTTACATTGATCATTATCCAAATCTAGATGCCCCAGGGCTCCGTGAAAGGAAGCTGAAATGGATGGATACAGGGCCCACACATCAAGTCTCGAGTGTGGAATTACAGCCTGAAGCACAGACATCTCAGAAGCACTTGTGGGTGATAGCTCTCCTTGCTCTGTTTCTGAGAACAATAAATGCTCACACAGTCCTGACGTACACAGACACGGCAGGAGCTTGAGAGCAGAAGCACCAACAATAAGACACAAATGCCAGCTTAGGGTGCTTCACAAAAGCAGCCATGAAGTCAGGCTCTGACCTACCACAGCCTGGCACAAGTTGAGATTGTATTTGAGTCTTGAAGGAAGCGCAGGGAAGCTGAAAGAGCTGCAGTACAACTTACAGAAGCCCATGAGACAACTGTACTGAGAAGGAGTAGTGTGATAACACTCACCTACCACCCGGCACATCGTGCTTGTAGACCTGGAAGCCACCCGCAGAGAAACAGGACGGACCGTGCAGAGCTGGCCAGGGGCACCCCCAGCTCTGCACGGCTGCTGCATGGACCTGTTTGTGCACAGACCTCCTCACCCACCCTCCTCTACCACCATGCCCAGAACCACCAAAGGGTTCACAGGCTGCTCGGCTGCTTTCAGAGAAGACTGAACGGGACTGGCAGCTGGGCAAGCCAGCACTGGGCTGTGCTCAGACAAGTGTCCCTTCTCTCTGGGTGGGCAGATGTCCGCCGGAAGGCCTCAGGCCACATCTCTGACGTACTATTCACACGGAGAAAGCACCAAGGACCGCTTCCTAACGGGAATTCATTATCTCCCAAGCTCCCCGGGGCAGCCACCACATCCTTCTTTTGTTTGAAGGGCTGCACACATGACTAAACGCAGTCTCAGATCACATACAAACACCTTCAGTCAATATCCACATCCAGCTCTGCAGTCAAACCCTGTCACCTTTCCCAGTGCGTGACTGGACAGATCGTGACATGGTTTTGTTCTTCTTTTTTTAAGATCTGTGATATTTTAACACAGCACTACCCAGAAAAAAACCCAGTCATTTTCATCAGTTAATAAGAGAAGAAAAGCAATACGCATAATGGGGACGGAAAAAAAAAAAGGTTGTGGTTAACGCAGCTAAATCAACAGGACTGGCTCATCCCCTAGGGCTGAGCCAGCCAAGCTTCCTCAGCTCCTCTAGGACAGGCTCTCTGCTCCTCTTCTCTGCACCTGGAATTGCAGGGTCTGCAGCAAGGATCCTCTACAAATCTATGGGGATAGAATAGTAGTCTAATATCCAGAAACAGCAAATTTTCTTCTTGGGTTTAAAAGGGGAAAAGCATTTCTGGTCTGTAAGTCTGGTCTAGACACAGTTTTAAAACAGATTTGGAAGGCAAAGATAATTCAATGACATTGAGAAAAGGAAAAATAAATACTTCCAAATGCCTCTGAAGTGAAGGACTGTAATCAACACTGGAGGCAAATTAAATATTAGTAACTGAAGATGGGAAGGAACAGCACATATCAAGTATCCAAACTATACCAAAAAAGCTACAGAGTACCAAGAAAACAAAAAGAAGATGGGAGGTTTTTTGTTTTCTTTGATAGAAAAGCCTCAATGTCTTACAGGATTTGAGTTCAGATTCAGGAACAGGAAAGGACCTGGAGATGCCCCTGCCATAAACCCACCCAGGGCTGCCCAGCTCCGATGCATCCCCCAGGAACAGCAGTGGAATCCCTCAGCTCCCTCCTCTCCCTCACATCCCAAAGGACACAAGCAATGCAGACCTGCCACCCTCAGACAAGGTTTACAAGAAGCCCCAAGCACATTAAATACCATTCTGCAGCTCAAATCAGAACTGGCCTTTTCAGTTCAGCCACAAAGGGATTCTGTACATTTTAATTAACGGGCTTAATTACTGGTAGCAGGTTTATTATTCAGGCCAAAAATAGCTTTTCATGCAGTTCATCCCTTCCTTAATTTGAACTGAAATCTCATTGAAAAGCCAAGTTCTGCACGTTTAACAGTGCCCAAGTTACTATTTTTACTCATGTTTACTGCAAACCTTTCCTCAAAACACAGTAAGTATATTCCCTCTGCCAAGCAGGCATGCTGGATCTACACCTAAACAACATATATTTTGATTGTGACACACACCAACTCTCCATAACCCACCTGAATTCTATGGCAATTAGTTTATAGCACGGGGAATTCAGGATTATTCCATTTAATACACTCAAGGCATTATTCAAAGAGAACAAACTACTGAGACTCATTTCAAAGTCTATATTGAAAACTGTTATCATTTGGGTAACCGTGTCTGGGGCATTCATGAATAAACCCTGTTTGCAGTGTGAAGCTGACTTAAGCAAGTTTTTTAATTGCTTAAAGCAGCACGTTACTGTCAGACTAAAGATGGGCAGCCACACAGAAAAGGCTTAGCAAACCGCAGGTAGCATTACACGAACACCCTAAGTGTAACGCACTGAACTGGAAACCCTGCAAATACGCTCCAGGTGACTGCAGAGACAGAGAAACGCTTCCTTTTTCCTCCCCCTTTCCCTCAGAAGTGCAGAAGCGGGGAAGAGCCGGTGTTGCTGGCGAGAACAGCTCCAGCCAGGGCGGCCTCGGGCAGGCGGGCGGCAGGAGGGAGCGGGAGCAGAGCGCGGCGTGGCCCTGCCGCAGAGACTGCTGAGCCCCACGTCAGGGGGCAGCTGCCGTTCCCAAGGAAACGCCTGCACAGAGCCCAGGCTGCAAACATCCACGGCCAGCTTCCAGCAGAAGCGCCGGCCACCGCAGACGCTCCAAAGACACTTGCATCGCTGCACTGTCCCCTGACTGGCCACACAACAGCGGCCAAACAGCAACCCGTAGCCCAAAGGGATTTGGAACTTCTGTCCCACAACGGCACACGTCAGCCACAGGCCAAACGGAGCTGCTCTGCACCACAGAGCCAGATTTCCTATAAATCACAGGGGATGACAGAGCCCCTGGGATGTAACTTAGGTTAGCTGTACGCTGGGCCGGGAACAAATACAGAACCTCCTGCACTCACTGCTTCCCTGCAAGGATGAAAACATCAGCACTGCTCTCCTTCTGCCAGAGCACCCAGGCAGAGACCACAGGCTGAAGCAGAGTCCTCGTGGTTACAAATCCCTCCTGCTGGGGGAGCAGAGCTGACCCGCAGAGGCACTATTCCTCCAGGCCAGCAAGGGTGGCACAGAGTTGGAGCATTTCCTCCAGAACAAGTGGCATATGCCATTTAATTGGCACCTTCAGACATCTAGGACCTAGGGCAGCTATGAACTGTTCAGCTACTGATGCAGAGAGACCCTGAAATCAGCTATCATGTATTTAAGAGACTCTTGCTAAATTCAAGCTAGCAGGAGAGTAAAATGATTCACAAGAATTCTATATTTATAACGAAGATTCACCAAAAATGACTCATGTACTGAACCAATCTAATTTTAAATAGAAGGGAAAAACCTCTCGAAGAGACACATGAAACTGGAGTGGGGGAGGGAAGAGAACTGCACACATAGGAGAGCACCAGCCAGGAGCTGTTAGCCAAATCTGCTGGAAGGGATTTCTCCATTCAATCAGCCAAAGTGAAAACAGAATATTCAGCTTCATCTTCTTCTGGTTTAGAGTTAATCAAGGCCTCTGTTCAAAGCAGTGGCAGGCTGGAGTCCTGCCTTAGGACAGGTAGAATTGCTGGGCAATAATGAGGCAGCTCAGTGCAGAGTTATTAGTTCTTCAGACCATGAAGAATTCAGAACACAAAACCAACTGGAAGCACAGTAGGAGGAAAAGACAAGTATGAAGACTTTAAAGTATTCCTAATTTTGGCCAAGCAGAGTCTAACAAATAGCTGCCACCCCACCAGCCCTCACACCAACAATGCAGCACAGCTTCCAGGACAGGACTCCAGGAACAGAGACCAGGCAGATCACTCTGGGAGCCCCCTGGAACACACGGCCAGCCTGCAGCAAGGCCACCTGTCATCTTGGCCGGGTACCTGGATAATGACATTTTAGTAAGAGTTACCCTACAATCTGTAATGTACACACACATAGCAAATACAGGGGTGAAATGGGCCTGAACACCATGATTTCTAATATCTAAATCCCTGCATTTACCTCTGACAGCAGAGAAAATAAATGTCTAGAGGAAAAGTAAGGTTAGGCAGCATTAGCTCTTCCGCGTGACATTTACCACATAAGGCGATGATGTGACTGCTGTCTTCATGTACAAATTTCCGGGTGACAGCTTCTTCCATGATCTGCTTTACCTAAAATGAACAGAAAGAAATGATTGTATGATCCCAACAAAATCAGCACAGCACTTGGGAGTTTCAGTTTCAACCACTGCTTGCCCCTTCCCCCTCACCAACAGACTAACAAATCCCCCACATCACATTTTGCAGGGAATAATGGATTTAAGGAGGGAAAGCACAAACAAACCTGAGGGGCTTATCATGGGATGAGAGAACCTCTGGCAGATCAAGGACAGGTCTGTTTGGGGTGTGCCCCCATAAAAGGCTGAATTATTTCAGTGTGCCCACAGTACCCTCCAAAGCACTTCTCCAGCGTAAGTTCCAAAGAGCTGTGCAAGACTTTTTATATGATTCATCCTTGGCCTCCACACAGTCTCTTCTGCTCATGAAACCAGATTGTGTTGCTATGTCCCATTTCCACTTGTGCCATTCTGCTCTTTTCCAAGCACAAAGCATCCCTGAGCAACACAGGCACACATTCCCAGAGACGTTTAGGGCCACCTTCCCCCTGCCTGGGAAGCATGGAACATGCCACAGCAATTACAAATTATGCCTTCGAAGCTCTGCTGCACCAGACAGTATATAAAATTATTACAGTACCTACAGAGAAGGCAGTGCCTTCAGTTTTTGCTCCAAGACACGATTTAACAATTGTAGCAAATAAAATTACACTTATCACACTTTTTAATGATTTAAAACAAAGTTCCTTTCCAGTTTCAGGGCTGATGTGTCAAGCTCCAGAGGGAAATCATTGTGAATTACTGACTTTCAAAAATTAAAGAAGAAACAGACAATCCTTACAATGAGGCTCTTGGCGACAGGCTGCAGTCACCGTCGTTCATCTGCCAGCGATTCCTCCCCAACGGCTTCCTCAGCGTGACACCAGATGAAACCTCATTGCTTCCACCAACTCATTTATCAGACACTCATTTCCTCCTGGCCATGGAGAGCTTGCTCTCTTCCATATACAAATCAACCATCATTTTGGACTTCTATCATTTGTGAGCTACAATTACAGAGGGTTATGACACTCTGAATAAACATAGGCCAATTCGCTTTGGATATATGAAAATATGTGTTACAGAAGATTCAACCAGACACTCTCTTCTTCCAATGTTTAGAGCTAACTGGGTACTCCTTCATGGCACTTACAGGTCCCAAGGTTTTGAGCTTTTCCACTCAGCACTGGACCACGAGAAGCTGCAGGTGCAGTGCTCCATCAACAGCTGGGCTCTGCAACTGCCTGTGGAGGTGCCTTCTCCAGTTTGGAGGGCTTCCTCCTCCAGCAAGACCATCTGCGAGACCAGTTCTGGATGCTGTAATTAAACATCTCCTCCCCCAGTAATCATCTTGAGGCCTCTGTGCCCACTCCTACACCCCCAGCCCGGCTGGCAGCAGGCTGCAGCTCTGGCACTTGCTGCACGAGCCTTTCAACACATGGCATTTGCCTCACTCCAAATTCTGGATCAAGCGGATCCTCCAGAATTTGTGTTCCTTACCAAACAGGAGCCCTACGAGTTGCAAAGAAAACATCGGAGGGAAACAAGCAAATATGCAAGAGGCTTTGAAAGTAGAACACGTTTTACAGCTGAGGACTTCAAAACAAGTCTTTTGCACTTTATAAAACCTGGCTCGCTGCTCACACCTGAGGCCTGACAATATAAACTTTGTGCCAGGCAATTTGTTTCTTTCGTGTGGCATCTCTGACAGGGATGTTGGGACTTGCAACCCGACAGTGAAGCAGCTGGAGGCGGAGGAGTAAGAGAGTATCAAGGAAGAAGCAGAGGTGTGAGGAGGTTTCATGATGGGCACTCATATATGGATTATCCTGTGTATTCAGCAATCCCTTTGGCACAGGTTTGTCCACCAAAGGAAAGGGCTGATGTACTACTGGCAAAAAGCAACTCTGAGTGCCACTAGCATGAAGATGGACAGAGAGTCTGCCTTGGTGCAGCAGAGTCACACCATCCTGTCCACATATGATTCAAGGTCACAGACATGACTTCAGGACTACAGACCATGAAATCAGTCTCAGCAGTGCAGAGAACAGTAACTGGAATTCAAATCCTAAAACCAGGGAGGAAGAAGTGTCGTTTCGAGGAGCAAAAGCTCAAGTGCTCAGCAGCCAGTTCATTACTACCACACACTTCCCAGGCACACCCCAAACAGCTCAGTATGCTATTTAGATCCCAGACAACAAAAAATTTTAAGTGTATAAAAACTGAGAAAGAAAAGGGTTTCAAATGCAATAATCAACCCCACTTTTCTAGAGCAGCATGCTCCAGTGTCTCCCAGGAGACTTCGAACTCTGGACTCCAGAGCTAAGGACACAGAGCAGGCACTGCCTGCTCCCCACTGCCACTGGATGCCAAGCAAGCTCCGTGCATTTTCTGGAAAGTGACTGAATGTTATTAGAAAACATTTTCAAGGCATAGACAGGATATGAGAAGCTTCAAAAGCGGGAATGCAGTGTTCTTCAATCCCACGTCATCCCTCACTGCCACGTAATTCATGGTTGCTCCAGGCAAGGAGCTAAAGAAGTGTTTCTGATCAAATGGAACGCCAGCCTTTTTTTTTGCTTGTTTCCTTTATTCCCTTGCAATTTTGCACAGCTCTTCATAGGGAATTCTGCTGCACTGTCTCTGTTCTGGGGAGGCACTTGACAATGGAGCTTTCTGAGCACAAGCCTCCACACACACCCACTGGCAGCTACCAGGAGACCTGACCAAACTGCAAATTAATCTCATTAACAGAAACATCACCACCTGCCCCCACAGTCACCCATCTACCCCCAGAGGGAAGGAATCAGCCGGCCTACTGTGTTATTTGTGCAAGTGACGGCAAGTGACGGAGGGCTGCAGCCGGGCCAGGGCTGCTCCCAGTGCAGGGGCCAGCTGCGACACCGGCTCCTGTCCCAGCCCTGGAAGCATCCTCCTGGTCTCTGTGCCTCCCCTGCAGAACAAAACCGCAGCTGCCCCTCCTAAGCAGGCTGTTGTCTGCACCTGCCCGGTGGCACGAGCACAGAGAGGCAGCACAGGCATATCACTCAGTGTCACTGTCCCTGCACAGCTGCAGCAGGCACCGCAGCAGCCACAACCCTGGTGACGCCTGCTCGCCCTGGAAAAGGTGCCATGCTCTGGGGGCACGCGTTTGCCAGCCACTGCAGAGCAGGGACAGGAAAGCTCTGCCTACCCAAGTAAAGATCTCAGCACTCGAGGAGTACAGAACATCCTGGTGGCAGCATTATCCAGATAACGCAAAGCAAACTCCTCAAAGAGAAGCTGCTCAGCATTTGCAGCATGTTCTAATGGATCACTGCTCTTTCTCCCACATCCTACAAGGGCCAAAACTTTCAGAAGCAGTCAAACACCAAACATATATCATAATACATGGATTATTTATTAAGTTTCACCCAAGAAATACACAAGAGAAATGCCCTTATGCTTAATTTTTAAAAAATTTTATTATAGGGAAGCTTTAAAAATTGCAAAGAAGAATGCTCATAACATACCAGAATAACCAGGACCACAGTTAAAGCCTACAGCAATTTCTCCTCAAAAGAGAAAACCTAATGTCCAGCACCCATGTCTTCTTTAGCTTGTGCAGCTACTGCTCACCTCCCTTATTGACAGCTCCTGCTGCACTGACTCCTTCTTACTCCTGATGAAAGACTGGTGGTATAAATAAAAGCTGTTCAATAACTATAGCACTTCTGCTCAGAAGTCATTACATTTCAGTTGCAAGTTGAGCAATTGAGTGTCTGAAGTGCTCTGAAATCCTTCAGGGTAGAACTGCTAAGGTTATTGTTATCCTGTTTGCTTCACAGCTAGAAAGTTCTGTTTAAATCCGGAAACGGCAAAACCTTCCATTTCAGGAGGCAAAAGGAAATGGCCAGAGAAAAGCCTGTTTTATGAGTCTGCTTGTCACAACAGATTTTCCTGCAGAGAGAGATAAATGCTTGAAACGTGAACTTCCAAGCGGCCTCAGCATGAATCCCAGCAGTTACATTTTCTACACACATTTCATGTCTTCCTTTCTGTGAGAGCCAACAAAATACATTCCCTACCAATGGGAACTGAAAGTCCATCTGAGGAAAAGCAAACAGCATTAAATTTCCCAAAGGAAAAATGCAGAAGTTTTAGCTGAGAGAGTGAGGCAAAATAAACTAAACACTTTGCACCAAGTGACTTTGGAGATGACTGTTCTATACTTTGCAAAGACAACTGAATTTTAACAGGCTTGGTGGAACAGCCCACAGAAAGAATCTGCTGCCTCTGAACTCTTTTGGATATTGAGGTTATGGGAAAGTCATTTAACAGGAAATAGAGTCTGGGTTTAAAGGACAAGGGAAGGGGACGAGGGCTCTGAGAACAGGCATGGACATGGAGTCAGGTTTTCCCAGCAAGCCCACAGCACGCAGGCAGAAGTGGCTGTGTGAAGTCACACACGATAAAAAATGAGGCTGAAAATTCTATCAGAAAAAGTTAATTACAGTCATTAAGGGCAGCATCATCTGGTGAGTGGTTACTAGTGGCTTGTGTTCAATTCCTGCCTCCGTCAATTGATTATTTTAGACAAATAAAATCTCCATCTCAATGTCTCCAACTGCCTCCTGAGCCCATTTTCTTACTGTGAGCACAGATAGGGGCTCTTCCACAGGTCTATGAGGGCACAGGTGAGGGGTGCTACCTCAACCTGCTTATAAGCACCAAAAGCTCTCACAGCTATTTTAGCCTAGAAAGCTCTGGCCAACCCCTAAAAGGCCAAGCCACTATAAATGCACTAAAAGAGCATTTGTAAGGATTTGGAGAAGGAAAAAACAAATCAGAGACAAAACAAAAATGCAGATGACACAGAAGGTACAAATAACACTTTCAAGCATTATTCAAGTCATTTAAAAACCAGAATCCAATTAAAAACATTTTAGAGACTTTAAAAACGAATTAGCCTCGGATTTTTTAATTACACACCACTTCTTCTCCTCAGCTTGAGCTGGCTTGGATCATGAAAATCCATTTCACTTTCCATCTCATGCATTAGCACAAGATTGCAACGTTCACACTTGGAAAACATTTCTCAGATTTATTTACATATTTAAACATTACTCAGGAGAGCAAGTGCACCCACTTCTAAATAAAACCTTACACTGCCTCAGCTCAAAGGCTCTAGTTTAAGCAGAAATTTCTAATCGAAGTGGCAGATTCATGGCTGCATTCAGCAGGTACCACCTGCCCACAGCCAGCTGCTGGCTGGGTCATCCGGGGACAGACCGTCCTTGACGTGTGTCCCTGCTCTGCCCCTTCCACGCTCCCCATGCTGACTACAACACCTGATGTGTTCTGATTTCAGCATCAATGACTATCACGACATGGGAGTCGGGCTCAGGAACCTTGGCCACAGCGACAACTTTTCACCTGAGCTTTGACGGCTTCTGCTGCTTCCCCAGCAGTGAGCTGGGGAGGAGAAGGAGCAGGAGGGCAGGTACCTGTTTAAAATACTTGTTACTACTGTGATGGGTAAGCATTACATCTTCACTTCACTGCTGTGTAACAACACGCAGCTATCACCACAGCCAATGCCGCAAAAGCACAAAATACAATATTTGGGTGCACGGGGAAAGGTGGTCACAGGGAGTCCCATCTGCAACGCGCTCCAGAGGTGTCCACGGTCCAGTGCTTGTGCACACCACAGGCACCTCCTCCCACCTCGGCAGGAGCCTTGCTCTGCGGCAGGAGCTGCTCCAGCGCGATGCCATCGCAGCGGGCACTCCGTCCGTGCTGCCGAGCAGCGGGCGAGCAGCACCGCCCGCCAGGTAAGGAGCGCCCGCCGAGCACCGCCCCGCAGCCGAGGAGCACCGCGCGAGGATGAGGCGCCGGCAGCCCAAACGCGAGTGTGACCGAGCACCGCCACCCCGCTCAGGTGCGGGGCTGGGCTCTCTATGCACACACGGCTCTGGCTGCCCTGGCACGGCAATGTCACACAGGTGTGTGCAGGAACAACCACCCAGATTAACCCTTCCCAGGGCACAGGTGCCAGGGCCAGACCAGCGGCACCTCTGCCAGGGCTCTGACACCTGGGAGCCAGCTCGGCTCATCCAAAAACAGCTTAGGAATACCTTTCATACCCCCGACTTCCCCCCCGTCTCCTCTAAAGCTCACAGTTAAGAAAAAGTCATAAAAAAACGAGTTCTAGGGGAAACACAAACCCCGGGAAAGGGAGCGGCAGCCGATGGCAGCGTCCTGCCGCAGCAGGAGCCCCGCGAGCGGCATCGCTGCTCCAGGTGCGCCCGGGAAAAAAAGAGCACCGAGGTTCTCCCGGAGCAGCACCGCCCCGGCAGCCCCGACAGAGCCGCCAGCCCGGCCGAGGGGAGCCGGGGCAGATCCCCGCCCTCGGCGACAGCCCGGCCAGGCGCGCACGGCTGCGGCGGACAAACCCCGCTCCCCGCCGAGGGAACCGGCCCCGTCCGCCCGCCCGCCCGCGGCCTCAGGGCGTTCCCCACGCGGCGCACGGTCCGACCCGCGGCCCCCCGCGGAGGGACC
>VZRR01002483.1:37600-53013 GCA_013398015.1 Oreocharis arfaki | reverse complement strand
ACAGCGGGGGGGACAGCGGGGAGTACACGGGGACAGAGGGACACGGGGGGACACGGATCCCCCGCTCCGCTGGCGGTCCCAGTCCGGGAGCCCCAGCCCCGGGCACAGCCCCGGGCACAGCCCCGGGCACGGGGACGAAGCGTGCCTGGGATCCCAAAGCCATGCGCTCCCACAGCACCGCTGCGCCTCACGGATCCCAGATCCTCGGCGGGGATCACAGCCAAAGTGCAGACACCAACACCACCAATAAAAAGTTATGATGCTAGAGAAAAATCACAGAAGACAAAATATAACACTTTATTAAAAATTAGTGTTCTATTTCCGTTTAATGCACTGGTGAAACACTTTAATCAACAGATATTTGATCAATTACTGCATTAACTAGGTACTTTACCTGTAAAACTGACCCTTAAAAGTTAGACATAAAAATAAAACAAAGACTGAATCTCTAAGAAAATAACTTGATCACAGAATGTCAGTTTAAACGAGATCGGCAATCATATTCGCTACACTCTGGATATAAAATATCATAGAAATCCAAAAGAATCCTTTACTCTCAATGAACAAACTAAATGTCAACCACCCTGTGAGGTAGGGGAGGGTCTTACTACCGTTCCATCAGATGAGGAGTGACACACATACAGAAAACAGCCCCCGTCTGTCCCCGAGGGAGGGACAGAGCTGGAACAGGACTCGCCTCCCAGGCACACCTGAGCTCTCCAACAGCACGGGGGGAAGGTGGCTGTGGAGACTGAACGCCACGGATTGTCACAGGACACAACCTAACTGTGTAAGGCAGGGGCTGCTAGGCAGAGCCATCCAGTTCACGTATATCCACCACTGCTGCCTGGAGAGAATTCTGCCTGAAAATGAAAAACCTCGGGAAGGACAAAATCAAACCAAGCCCACAGTGAGCGCAGGGTTGGGCACGGATGGCTGGGAAAGGTTCCCATTCATTCCCTCAGTCTGCCAAGGCAGTGCCTGAATGCACAGAGGTTTGCCTAAATTTAGGAGTGAAGAGGACAGCGAGACCGGTAAGAATGCCAGCTAATGTGTACAATTCGCACCCTACAAGTGGGGCAAAAAGGCTCTTTTTTCTCGCAAAGGCCACTCCAGATTCCCAGGCACATCTTTAATGCACCCACTGGTGATGGTCTGTGTGGAAGCCAGCACAAGTGTCAACCTGCTGCCTTTAAACTGCATCACCCTGCTCAGTGCTGCTGCTCCTGCACTACACCAGGCTGTAAACTCCTGTTCTAGAATGTCTAGAACACTCCTGTCAAAATAATTAATAGCCTTCAATTATATAAAGACTGATTAGGTGAGAATACAAAGCACGTGTGACATTACAACTCCAGTACTCAAAATGATCAGAACCTGGTGGGACAGAGACTGGACAACGCCGGGACATGATTTTGGGGCAAGGGACATTCAGTGACATCCTGTGCTGGAGCAGTCCCAGACAATCAGGACTCAGCAGAAACTACAGAGAAATGAAAAGGATACCTGCATGCATTCCAAACATGTTCATAACTGCTGACAATTCTTACTGATACTCCACATTCCACAAACACCAAGAGGATCCTTTGCACTTGGTAAAAGATTCTCACAACACAGATGGTTCTGAAAACTGTTTGCTTCCCAGGTTAATTAATCTAAATTCAAATCAGAAATTAATACTACTTGTTGGGAAATAGGGAAAGGAAAGCCAACTAAACCAAAACACAAGCTTTTCTTTGCTTCTTACAGTGTAATAATTAACAAGCTGGACCCATTCTGTTAATGAATCCTGTGAGTACAGAAAGCCTCTGGAGTAGCACACGGATCTCACATTCTCTTTCACATGCTCCTTCCCATACCTGTCCTCAGAAAAAATAAATGCAAATATGACATTTTTCTGCTTATAACTTCATTTAAACGTGGTTTTGTGAGGCTATCAGCATCACTTACTCTGTTAACATTCACTACAATAGTAACAAGAAAAAAATAATATAAATCATTTGCCAAGAAACAGAAGTGCCACATGTGGATTTTAAATGGCATCAGCCTTTGTTACAAGACAGAAAAAGCACAAGATAATATCCTGAAGCTATTAAATGCAGCACAAAGACCCCATCACTGCAGCCTCTGCTGGTGCCTTCAAACTCAATAGCATCAGTGGAAGGAAAAAAAATTAAAAATCCACATCACACTCTAGCAGAACTAGGGAGAAATACCACAAAAATCTTTGTTAAAACTAATCTCAACAGCTGTATTTTCCCTGGCACAACAGAATAACCAGCTGGAAAAACAAATACTTGCAGAAAGCAATATAAAAGAGGTTTTTAGGATTATTAGAGGTTTCAAGAGGCCTTTCACAACAAGGCAGGTGCATCCCCGTGCAGTGCTGCTTCCTAAATGTGAGGAGAATGAAGTGAATCCTGCCACAAGTAGAGACAAGAAAATCCTACAAGTCTGCTAGTGTTTTCTTACTAACAACAATTGTCTTTCTTACAACAATTTAATTTTCAAAAACCTAAATGAGTGCAAATAATTTTTTGTTCCCTCCCCTGCTTCTGTTACTCCCAAACCATCTACATCTCAATTCTCCTTATGACCTCCCTGCATTCAGTTGGGATTATTTTCTTGACAGGCTTCTGCAGTAATTTTCTTTAAATCTTACAGGCAGATTTGGCACTGGTGAAAGCCGTTCAGGAGTGACCATTGTGGAATCTGGAGCTTCATCGCCAGGTATGACATGGGAACACAAAGGCAGCTGTGGAACATATCCAACATATCCACAGCTCCTAGTGGGCAGCCAGCAGGAATAACCATGAATGACAGTGGCAAAACTGGAATCTCCTACCTACAGCTCAAACATACAAGAAAACGTTTGAAAATACAATAATGGCTTTTCATGCTTAACTTGAAACTGTTTCCAGAAAATTTCCAGAAATTTCCAAATTTGCAGAGCAGACTTGACTCCCACCTCCTGAAGTGCCCTGTACAATTAGCACCCAGCCAAGCACTCATAATAAAAGTGATTATTTCAGTTTAAAATCCAGTATAAGCCACCTCTCTCCTGTGCCCAAAGCCTCTCACAGTTCCATGTTAGAACAAGACTTTCACGGCTGTTTTTCTTCTTCAGCTTCTACACTCTAGAAGGCATTTAGGACACAGAACTTGAATTCATATGTTCTAGCATTAGAAAACACTGTTTAGCCTGTACTTCCCCAGCCACAGCAATTTTTCCCCCACCACTTGAGAAATTTAACATTAAATAGCAATTTTGGGCCACAGGAGGAAACTAATGTAAAACCAATTCCCCAGATTGCCCTTGTTTATATAAAGAGGATTTCACTGTGACAAGCTTCAACCAGGGCAACACTGCCACAATCTGCTCAAGTTTGCTTACTTCAAGTTTCTTCCCTCACCATGTCCATTTCTCCCTCTCCCAGGACAAGTCACTACCTACACATGTACATTTTCAGAGATTTCCATTTTTCACGTGGGGAGGTTGTTTCATTACTTGATTCTTACCACTCTGGAAGAGCTTGCCTTGGAAACAATGAGTTTTATAGACACTATCCTGGAACACAAACCTTTGCAGGTGTTCTGGGGACAGGGGTGGGAGAGCACAGGTGCAGCTGACTAGCCAGCCAAACGTTTCTGCTGGGGGTTATCCCATGTAGTGTCTGCCAAGAGCAGCCACATTCAAGTTCTCTCTTCAGTATCTTGATTTAATAACAGTAAGTTCCATTATACAAAGCCCTGAAAGGGGAGGTGTGTGGAAAGAGCTTTTCAAACCGTGCCACCTCACTCAGGAAGACCAGCGCTGCTCACGGCAAGGGGGAAACCGGCAAGTTGTTAGATAGGAAAGGGCAACCACAAACTGAGAACCAGCGTTCCAAATCGCCCCTCCCCAGCAGGAAGAGGGGCCAGCCTGCAGGTAAAGCACAAGGTGCACAACTCACACCTCAGTTCTCCAAGCCCTCGGCCTTTAGCGCTGCTTTGCGCACACAAATCCCCGTCTGCTTCTCTAGGGAGCCGAGACACCCAACGAAGATCGATGGCCAGAGTCCAAGGGATCCCTCCCTCCTGTCCAAGGACGAGGACACAGGCCGGAGCAGGCCCTGCTGCGGGTGACACACTAGTGGCCGAGCTGGCGGTCGTCGTAGGTGCTGTATCTCTTGACGTGGATGCGGCGCACGCGGTCGCGCAGCTCGAAGCCCTCGTCGTCCTCGCTGTGCGAGGCCTGGCTCCGGCTGCGGCTCGTGGCCTCCAGCAGGGAGTTATCCGGGACACGGGGGGTCTCGTACAGGAGGACGTTCAGCGTTTCCTCGTAAATTCGTGCCTCGGGGAATTCCACCTACAAAAGACAGCACACGTCCTGTTCCTGATCCGTCCAGGATAATGACCGGAACACACACCCACACGTGAACAGGTACTGAGCCGTAAACCAACACATCATAAAGAGAGTAAAACAACTGTAGATGAACGAAATAGACAAATTCCTGGTAGAGGGTTACTCGCACCAGCAGGTCGCCTCCCTCACCTGCTCTTTTAGATTGCTCTGGATGGCAATTCGCTATCGCTGACTCTTAACATTGGGTCCTGGTGACCTCACCTGCACCACTGTAAATCAGAAGTCAACTCCTGAAGTTCGAGAAACTCTGCAGACTCACCATGCTACTCGTGACCATTTCTAACCCGTAACGCGGGCGGGTGAAGCTCCATTACCTTGGTTTGCTTCTTCTCCGTGGCGTACACGATGGAGGTGCAGCAGACCTCGGCCAGCTTGCGGCCCTGCCCGTAGAAGGACCAGCAGCAGATCTCGTCCCCGATCACGTCCTTGATGAACAGCACTCTGCCGTTGAACCGCAGCGACAGCTTGTCGAACAGCTCGATGTTCTTCAGCAGGTTGTCATCCGAGTTACTGAAACACAGCAACAAAAGCAGGAACAGGGTTTGTCAGGCGGCCATCTCTGCCTGTTCCACCAGCTTTCAGCGCTGATCCAACTGCAGAACACAAATAAGTAGTGACTCATTGCCGCATGCTGCCAAGAAAAGAGGGGTAATAGCCCATTTCAGATACAAATACACTGCTCTGACCCATGAGCAAACACACCAGCCTTTAGAGGTCAACTTAGGCAATTAATCAGGACAGCACAATGTCCCAAACTGTTAAATCAACTGTCCACGCTCGAGATGATCAAACCCCATTTCACTGCAGTTCTGCTGGCCTGATGACAGCAAAAGTCCAGAGTCAGTGTGTGCTGGAAGGGCCACGTGCTCTGCACCCTGCACACCACAGACACGTTGCCAGGGTGAATACATTATTTAGGAAACTAAGTTTTACTGACAGACATGCAATCTAGGGCCTTAATTACTTTTCAAAGCAAGATACAGTTGTCAAAACCCAAAACAAACCAAAAGAAGCCATGTTAGGTCATCCATCACCATCTTCCACTCCCATAGTCAAAGAGAAACTTTCCCACTAAAGTGGGGGAAAAAGAGGGACATACCTGGTGTAGGAGTATTTATTGTTGCTTCTATTATAAAGCAGTTTAACAACAGGCTGTTGGGAGTGAGAGAAAAGCAGAAAAGGTAAGTTCTGTGTTTGAATACATTTAGCATAAATCCACAGTTGATAAGAGCAGTTACTTTCATTGATGACTCTATCAGTCTCTCCTCTTCTTTTGGAGAGGTGATTATAGGGATGCTGCAGACAGGTTCATACAAGTCTTTCTTGTCCTGTTTTAAAGGAAGAAGAAAGAGAGGAAATAAGAGAGAGAAATGCTAAAGCTGACACTGCTGCTGCTGCCTCCTTCAGCCCCTCCAGCCATGTTCCCAAACGCTGTGATTCACAGGAAAAGCTCTGGGTTGCTACAGTAACCACTCAGCTTACCTTGATCTGCAACCCAGAATCACAGCAGAGATTTCTTATCCCCGGAAGGCAGCAGTAATTGAAATACTGGGATGCAGGCAGATGTCCTCAGCTATAGTGAGGACAAGGTCTACTCATATTTGGTTTAAGTTGGTTTATTATTCCATCCTTTCTTAAAGAAAAGAAGGAGTCTGCAGTAGTTTCAATCAACTCAAACCACAGCACAGAAGAGCATCAGCCACAGTGAAGCAAACATTTGGCAGAACAGGATGTCACCAACAGGAGTCAGCCCTCAGGACACAGAGCAACAACCAGGTGTGGGCAGGACAGGCCGTGTCCCCAGAGCCCTCACTATCTATTTACTAAATAATTTTTAAAAATATCTTGTGCACCTCAGACTTGGTGCCATCTCTGAGGCCATGAAATAATCTCTCAAGCTGCCTTAAGTAAATTTTATAAGCAAAACATCCATGAAACACTTCACAGGCTACTTCTGCTCTTACCTGCAGAGCTGCTTGGCACATGTCCACTAAGCCCTGGATGAGATAGTACTTGGCTTCTGCCATCAACTCTTTGATCTCCTGCCTGTGTTTTGGCAGTGCAATGGTGTCATCTCTGAGATAGTTTAAAATTGTTCCGAAGTGCTTCCCACAACGGTCTATAAGGATCCAGCCTGAAAAATAACCAACACATTTCAGTCACCTCAACACTAGAGGCCAGAAAAAGCTCCCTGGAGAGGTTAAAAAATGCTGAGGTTTCCTGAAACTGCTCAGGACACTTCTCCCATTTCACCCAGTGGAAGTCTCTACTGACTTTGAGCAAACTGAAGCCAGTTCCAGAACAGAACCTGACAGTGGAGCCCCTTTGGTACTGCCCAGATGTCCCCACTGCTCTCCAGCACCCCAAAAGCAAAGCCCTAAGCTAAGAACACTCAGCTTCCAGCACAACGCACTGAGATTGCGGCAGGAACCCAGCTGCAGTGCTACACTGTGATGCTGGGCAGCCAGAAACTTCTGAGAGCCAATGAAGGACTAGAAGAGAGAATTCACCAATGTTTGCAACAAGCAGATTTGGGTAAGTTCTGGGGCTTAACAAGGAGGATTTGGCAGTTTTCCAACACATCTTCTGCTGTTTGAAGAGAGAGAGGTGTTCTGAAGATGCTAAAAGGCAGACCAGCCCAGAAAACCCAGTGTAGGGGAAAAGCTGTTCTAGTCCCCAAACAGGGGCAAAGAACAGGACAGACAGATCAGGAGGAAGCACAGAGGGGATGAAGCAGAGGAAACAGTAGCAAACGGACAAATTCTTGTAATTTTACAAAATCCCTGAAGTCACATTCCCTAAGGAAACAGGATGTCTGATTGCTGCCAAACAATAGCAGTGTAGGATGCACACAGGCACAAGGCTTAGTACAGTGCTAAACCCTTTCCCATAATGTGCAAGGCAGGAAAAAAGGTGTTATTCTGGAATCTAAGTACAGAAAACAACCTAGGAAAGTAAGCTAAACCCCTGCTGGACTCTCCAGCTGGAGCTATCAGAACATGACCCTTGTTTTCCATTCAGGCTGAGGCTCTTACACAAAACTGCCTGTTCTGCCCTTTACGATGTATCAGGGATTTAAAATATCCTGTGTCCAGCTGGAGGTGACACACTGCCTGACAGATCCCTGAACACCATCACGGCACCATGAGCCACGACTGAAATATGCTGCTCAGAAGGGAAAAAAAAGATTTTTCAACAAAGCAAGGCAGGCTATTCTGAGCCTCAAAGCTGGAAACTGCACATCCCTCCCCACGTGAGCAGTTCGAATAATGCCAGTGCTTGATGTGACAGAAATTACAACTCCCAGACTGTCTGTTCTCAACACCACCAACCTGCTCACCAGCTGTGAGGGCAGGAAAGAGGACCAGTCTTTCCCCAGTTCATTTGGGTAACACAAAACCATATTTCTACAAAGCCAAAGGATTGCTAGCACCAACGGGACTTGGCTGCCCAATGTTCCAAGCTATTTTTGGCATATATTGTTCCCTACATCCTTAACGGAGTAAAACCACCACCAACCCCCAGCTGTTTTACAGAAGTGTCAGCACCAAAAGCCGTTCCCTTACCTTCCTTGTCGGTGAGCACCTCCATCCTGCCGCTGAACATGGCCTTGAGCATGGTGTCGTGCCTGGTGAGCACCTGCACCGTGGTGTAGTACAGGGAGCCCCCGACGTTGAGGCGCACGTACTTGTTCCCCAGGCTGCCGCCCTTGAGCCCGCCGGCCTTAGGCTTGTGCCCCGCGGCCGGGCACAGGGCGCTGCCCAGGCACGTGTCCCCCGACATGTCCTTCTGGAGGTAGATGACCACCCTGCAGCGCGTGGGCCGGGCCGGCCCCGCCGTGGTGCCGCGGTCACGCCTCAGCGGGCCAGGACGGCGGGGCAGGGGCCGGCAAATATGCTGCTCCCGCACGGCGCGGGCTCCGCACGGCGCCCCACGGACACTCCACACACAGACGGGGACGTCACCCTGCGGAAGAGGCACTTCCTAAGGACACAACTACACGCATCCTGGCAAAACACGATTTAGCCCTTTTTTCAGACAATTCACGCAGGCAGGTTATCGCTGCGCCACATTTCTGAGGCGCACGAAACTCTTCCGACTTCCTGTAATTGTATCTCCAGCCAGCACTGCAAACACCACACAGCACTGCGGGCCAGGCTCGAACGCTGCTGGAATTCAGCTCCCCCTCGGCTTCCCAACAGAAGCCCGCTCCCCCCGAGCCCGGCTGAAACGCCCTGGAGCGCTTCCCGCCCCTCCTGGGCTGGGGTGTGTGTGCATCCCCCCGAGCGGGGCTTGGTGACGCTCGTCTGACTTTCAACTGGAGACACGAATGTCTCTTCAAATGCCTCAGCATTGAAAAGCTGGATCACAAGGTTCTGTTTCCTGGTAACTCCTCTCATTCAAAACTCTCCTTCGTCCATCCTGGAGCCCTGACCAGGGAACGTAGTTTTAATTTGAAAAGAAAATAAAGGACACTCCCCATCACGTACACCACTGTGTCACTCATGTCCTGCCTTGCTTTAAACCCTCAAAGCCCCCTTTTTAGAAGAGCGGCGTGTTTGTAACAGCACCCAGACCGAAGCTGTGAGGAGACAGGAATCCAGCCTGTCCGACCGAACTCCTCAGCAGAGTTCGCGGGCAGTTCCGTCCCTTCGGGCGGCTTCTCACTGCTCTGGCCGCAGCACGAAGCTAAACGCGAGCAGAACCCCCTGCCCAGCCAGCGCAGGCAGGAGCCAGTGCCAGTCCTCTAAGTGGCCACTGAGGAGCTGCGAGGCCTCTGCTGTAAACAGCCACAAGACCTTTAATTACCCCCTTTGACACGACTGAAAGCTCCCCACATCCCTTCCCGTCCCTTCCTTCCTGCCCCGCGTGGGAGGCAGGACGGGCTGCGAAACAATGGCCCCGCAACAGGACCGGGGTGGGGACCGGCCCCTGCTCAGCACCGCCGGGAAAAGGAGGGACCCGAACGGCTCGGGGGGAACCCGAGGGGGACCGGGAGAGAACGGGACCCCGCCCCCGCCCCACAGCCCGGGCCGCGGCCCCGCTCCGCCCGAGCCCCGCGCACCGGGAACGGCGGCACGGCCCGGGACAGGCTCCGTCCGCCCCGGCCGCCAGGGAAGGGAAAAGAGATGGCCCCGCTCACGGCCCCGCACAGCGCCCGGCCTCACTCACCCACGGCCGCCCCTCAGCCCCGGCCCGCCTCGGGAACGGCCGGCCCGGAAGAGCTCCCCCGGCTCCCGGCGGGCCCCGCGCCGCGGCGGAGGCGGGGCCGGGCCGGGCGGTGCCGGAGGAGCCGGAGCCCGTTGGTGTCGGAGCCCGTTGGTGTCGGGGCCCGGCGGTCCCGGAGCCCGGCGGTCCCGGAGCCCGCTCCGCTGCCCCGGCGCTGGCGATGGCGCAGGCGGCGCTGGGCGCGGCGGGGCTGCACTTTGACGAGCTGAACAAGCTGCGGGTGCTGGAGCCCGAGGTGGCGGCGCAGACGGCGCAGCTCCGCGAGGAGTGCCGGGCCTTCGTGGACAGTGAGTGCCGAGGGGCCGGGCACCGAGCGCCGATCGGCTCCCGGGCACCTCAGGCCTTTCCTCGCCCCTTTCCTCTGATTCCGCACTACTCTTAAAACGTGGCTGTTTACAGTCTAAACTCCAGACATAAAGCTGCGTCTAGAAACGTTACCGCAAAGCAGGAGCATTAGATCTCTTCAGGGCAGTTCTGGGTATCACTTGACGATTTTTTTTCTTTACAGAAACAGCAGAATTTCAGAAAATAGTGGGCGGCTTGATTGAGCTCGTTGACCAGCTGGCCAAAGCTGCAGAAAGTGAGAAGATGAAGGTACTGTGCGGTTAATTCCTGGCTTCTCATGTGCAGCGTCCTGTGTGGGGCCTCTCTATCCCTCCTTCCCTTTACAGCAGAAGCAACGATTCTGTGTCAGCATCCTGCTGGCATTCCCCTGGGATTAAATGGGCCTTTTAAATTGATATTAATGATAAAATTAATTGGTAGTAATGAATTAATGAAGCCTATGACAGTGTCACATTACTCCCACATGTACCAGTCCTGCTCTCCCTGCTTGTCTATATTTCGGCACAGAAACGTGTGTTTTTTAATTACTCCGTTTTGGTAGAACGTGTCCTCCAGAGGCAGGAGAGGCCCCTGGTAGCCAGATCTTGTCTGGCCGTGGGACCAGTGCCCAGTTTGTGCATCCAGAGGAGTCACTGACTTTGTTCCTCGAGTTTGAGGGAAGCCCCCGAGGCCTCACCCTGCCCAGCCCCGCAGGGACTGGGGCCAGTCCCACCAACCCCTCAGGAGCACAGCATCACCTCCCTTATTGCTGGCAGGGCTGAAATGCCTCGCAGTCAACCTGCTGGGAGGGAAAGGGGCTAAAGGAGTTAAGCAAAAAACCCTCCACACATCCCTGCCCTCTCCTGCCAGGCCATCGGGGCACGGAACCTGCTGAAGTCGATCGCCAAGCAGAGGGAGGCTCAGGAGCAGCAGCTCCAGGCTTTGATAGCTGAGAAAAAGATGCAGCTAGAAAGGTGAGTTTTGTGTTCAGTGGTCTGGGGAGTTGTGCAGGCTGGGAAGGCTCAGGGTGGACACAGGGCTGACCACCTGTGCTGGCTGTGGGACCCTCGGCTGGTTCAGACAGTCCCACCTGCAGCAAAGGTGTGTCCTGCCCAGAGCACATGTGGACAATGCCACGGGCCTGGAGTTACCTTCAGGCCCTGCAATGAACCAAAGAAGGTTCATCCCTGAGGACTTCAGGGCGGAGCAGAGGCAGCACGAACTGGGGCAGTGCAGAACTCAAAGACACCTGCAGCAGCCTCGTGTGTGGCTGCTAAAGGCCCTTTAGAGCTGCTCAGTGTGACTCAGGCAGCTGCTGCTTACAGGTGCCTCACACAGGTAGCTTAGCTCCTCACACAGGTAGCCCAGCTCCCCTCCCACACCCCGGGGGGCTGCCCTGACCCACCTCACACAGGTGGGGGTCCTGGGACCCTCTGTTTTGTCTTGCAGGTACCGGATCGAGTACGAGACTCTCTGCAAAATCGAAGCGGACCAGAACGAATTCATTGACCAGTTCATTTTCCAGAAATAGAGGATTTTAAGATAAAAACCAACTCACATGGAAACTTGACCATTCCAGAATCTTGACAATTTCAGAAATATGCAATTTCCACTGTGCAGGAGTGCAGGTGGTTTGTACAATGGAGGGGCTGTACCTCGGTGTGAATGTGCCGTGGCAATAAGGAGGGCTGACAGCTCACAGCTGCACAGACTGTTCTGGCCTTTGATTTTATACCAGTTTTGTACAGTCAGTAGTTCTAATTCAAATTACAGTTGAATTAATGCGACTGGTGCTTTGTTGTGTCTCTTTTTGAACTCTACAGCTCTTTCATAGAAATCAGAAAATAAATTATTGTTCTCAGACTTGTCTGGCTGTACTAGAATTAGTTGTTTCTGCTCTGTTATTTTTCAGTGTAAGGGTTTACATGCAAGCAGCAGTATTGGATCTATACTGCCTACGTTACTTTTTCTGTAGAATTAGAGAAAAAAGACACAAATGTATGATTTCCAGAACAGATCAATCACAGACACAAAAAAGCAGAAACTGCGTGAGAATTAAGAACTTTGAACTGTTCCTGAGGAATGTCCATTCAGGATTGTCATAATATGAGAGCTGAATCCTTTCAGGGGCATTAGTAGGATGGAACACCAGACTGATGAGAGAAACCATTCCAAGTGTCAGTGACACCAGGAGTGCCTAAACTGTATAAAAACTACAAGCAAATGTGAACTCAAGCCTCATGTTGAAGTGCAAATAGATGCATTTTGTGTATGTCTTTAGCACTTCAGTATGGAAATGCTGCCCTTTCCAAAGCCCGAGGAATGCTTAAACTTTACACAGTGAAGTCTAAAATGTACCAGCAGCGCCTGAGCAGCTCCACAGGGCCTGTCACCTCACCAGACCCCAACCACAGAACTCCTGTCCACAGCTGTAACTTACGCATGGATTTACTCTGTGAACTCTTTACCATCTCGTGGTCACTGTAAGTTCCTTCAGCCATTCCCAGAAGAAGACTGAATGCAGTTTAATGCATTTAGTTATTTATTTCCATATCAGAAGTGATTTTAGGGAAGAAAGAAATTTCCAACTCCTTGTTTACAATTCCTGAAGTACTTCAGAATCCTCTAGGCAGTACTCCTAATTGTCAAAGGTAACTTTAAGCATTCATAAATCCAGATTTTGGCACATTTATAATTGATCAGACATTTATAATTAATCAAAATGAAGCAGAGCAAAGGTAGCGGAAATTTTAAAGGAAGGGGTGAGGAAGTTAAGAATCACGATATGATTTGAAATGCTTCAGAAGAATAGCTTTGCAAATCTGTGTGTAATGGGTTGGGGATTCTTCAGAATATGCTGTTGGAAGACAGATTTTCTACTTAAGTGGTTTCCAAACAGTCGTCTTGGAAAAAGGGACCTTGGAAGAACAATATCAGCTGCAGTGTGAGTGAGTGCGAGTGTGTGTGTCCCCTCACAGTTACACATCACAGGGTTAAAAGTCCATTTTCCTGGTAGAGAGGCCCCGCACAGACCCGACCCCATGCTGGCCCAGGCCCCTGCCAGAGCTGTTTGTGGTCGAAGCAGGGCTGTGCACTCAAACCAATTCCATTTTTCCTTGCAGCAGTCAGTGCTCTGGGAAGAGCTGCTGCAGCCAACACGAGGGAGATGTTGGTCCCAGAGGACTCCGCCAGCGTAGGGTCGGAACCAAATGCAGTCCAGGTGTGGTGTGAACGACTTCCAGAGCTGGCTACTTCCTTTTCCTCTTCTCCACGTGTTTGTAGTGGGGGTTGCAGAGCATGGTGAACAGGAGCAGCAGTGGGATCAGCAGGTACGGCAGGTAGATGGAGAGCAGCACGAGGCGCTCGCGCAGCGACTGAGGGCCCGCGTGCTCCGACTTGGAGAAGTCGTGGAACAGGATGTGGGCCAGGATGGCAAACAGAGTGGTGGCCACGTGGGTGGAGTAGATAATGGCAGGAGTCCTGATCCATCTGCAGCCACCTGTACAGAAGCAAAGAGGAAATAATATTTAAGTATTTTGAAGCAACCAGAACTCCGAGGCTTGTGACAGAACCCTGACCACTGTCTCTCTGCCAGGGTAAGCCATCACTCAAGATTGAATAGGGAGCAGAAAAAAACTTCAGTACTAGTAGGAACCAAGGAAATTTCTCTCCCTTGATGGAAATTTAGAACAAAGGGGTGACCCTGAAAGCTTTGAAGTAACAAAATGAGTACACAGGCTTGACCAAGACCTTTAGCTGCCCTGGAAATTTGCCAGATGTCAAACGCTGATGGTGGTTACACAAATGGCTGCACCTGACAAGGGCCTGTAGCCACAAGGTTTTGTTTCTGACAAACTTTATTCTGTGCTGCTTTTTTAAGGAAAACACTCGTGTGGGCCATGGCAGCCCAGCCCTCCACAGCACATCCTTCAAACCCCCGAAGCCTGATACAGAAGCGTGCTCTGCTGCAGCAGCAGCAGCAGGTGTCCCGCAGAAGTGTCCCCGGGAAATGCCCTCAGTCACTGTGGTTTGCCCCCCACCTTTCAGGAAGGCGTACGCGGCGACGGGGAAGAACGGCAGCTGGAGAAAGGCTTCGCAGTAGATGAACGCCTTGAACCACTCTGGGGGCTGCAGCATCATGGGGTCCCTGAAGGAAGTTGCATACTGCTGCAACAGGTCTGTCAGCTGGAGAAACCCAAAACAACAGAGTCAGGCACTGAGCATCAACCACGGCAGGGCAAAGCTCGTGATTCTCGATGGGATGAAGCCACCAGGGTGTGAGCCCCCAGTCCTGAGCGGGGCTGGGGGCTCCTTCCCGGGGCTGCTGCAGGGGAACAGCTCAGCGCCAGGATTTGGGCTCAGTGAGTTGCAATTAGTGACAGAAATGTAAACTCCAGCATGGCTTTACGTTGGACTTTGAACGGAGAGATACGCATTCAGATCTGCTGGTTAACTATTAATTGGAAATGGTTCCTATATTGGAGTAATCCTACAGGCAATTCCGATGACAGAAAACAAATCACCAGCTGTAAAGCTCACACAGAAGGTGACAGCCGACCTCACCCTGACGATGAGGGCTGAACTAATTATCTGCCATCCAACTGTTATTTTAATTGATTTTATGGTGTTTATTGTCTTCTACGATTTTGTTCAAAACCCAGCAAACCAGAGATTTTTAGTAATAATTCGGCTGCTGGCATGCCTGCTCCTGCAGCGGCAACAATTCCCTGTTGCGTTTTTGGCAGGAATTTGAGGAAACCTGGGGACCGGAGAATGCCCGGGGCTGCAGGAGCCACGGCCGGGGCACGTGGCGCCGGCCCCGCGCTGCCGCAGCCTCGGGGCGCCGGTGCCGAGGGCGACAGCGGGACAGCGAGGCCATTGCCACGGAAAGGATGTCCTTGTGGCACTTGTGAAACACCACAGCCCGCACCGGGCAGAGGAACAGCCCCACAGCCCACTCCCGGGGAGAGCGGTGACCCCGCACCAGCTCCCGGGGGCCTCCCTGGGCCGGGGCGCACGGAGCCGCCGCCGCATCCCAGTCACAGCTTTGAGAAGCAGCATCAGCCACAGCCGCCGAACGCGCGGATGAAGCATCCCATTTCCAATCCCACTTCCAATCCCATTCCCGCTCCCGTTCCCATTTCCATTCCCGCTCCCGCTCCTCCCCAATGAATGACCCGGCTGTGACTCATCCCGTGGGCACCAGCGCCGCTTCGCTTCAGGCGCTCTTTCACACACATTCACTGCAGCTCCTCTCCCCCCCGATGTCTCCACACACGAGATTTGGCGAAGGCCGCCCCCGGACCTATCAAACCGGCGGATGCCCCGCGCACATTCGCGGAACGAGCCCCGGCCCGACCCCCGGCGCGACCCCCGGCCCCACTCACGGCCCGCGGCGCGATCCCTGCGGGCAGCAGCGGCTGGAGGTCGATGAGCGCCGTGATCGGGATGTGCG
>VZRR01002483.1:0-33473 GCA_013398015.1 Oreocharis arfaki | reverse complement strand
GGGGGGGAGTTCTGAGGGAATGAAATAATTAAGATTATCAATTCCAATATCAGATTTTCTCGTGACAATTCTCTACAGTGTCCCAAGAAACTAAATCCAAAATCCACAGCAACACATTTTTATTAGAAAAACAGATGCTCAGTGGAAAAACGATCCTGTTCTGTGATTGGGGATGCAGGAGGAATTTTTTGTGTGTTGCAAGACCAGGAACACCCCCGTGTCCCTAATTAGAACTGCATCAAAGTAGCTGATGTTCTGCTACCTACACCCAGCTCGGAAAAGAGCATGAGTCATGCACAGCCTCATCCTTCCCACTGCCGGAGCTTCCTTCCCAGGACCACTCAGTTTGAAACGTGAAACCCCCATTCCAGGGGGAATTAATTGGCCACTTACATGACATTTTTACATTTTTTATGGACCAAAAGTACCGCAATGCCATGTAGAAGGAAACCAGTTAAAGCAGCCCTTGACTTCCAACATTCATTTAAGCACCAGACCAAAAAACAGTTCAAACCAGAAGTATTAGAGGTGATTTTCAGTGCTACTTACTGGATCAAAGACCAGCATCCTGCAAAGGAGATGAACTGCTTCATGTGTAGCTTGACTGGAGAGTGTATATAGGACAGGAAGGGATGGCTGTAGGGGGAATGGGAGGAAGAGAAGCACAGAGTGTCCTGTCAGATCCATCAGCAAGAAAACCCTGCTCCCGCACGCGCTATTCCGTAGCCACCAAGGACAAACTCCTTGTTAAAGGGGACAAGTGGCACCTAATGCTTTCCAGCACAACAATAATCACCATTACAAAAACCCAGCAACTGTAATAAAGGCCTAATTGATCACTGTTTCCCGTGGTTCAGATGTAGCCCCCAGAAAAACCTGCTTTTATTTATGTATTTTTCTATACAGACACCACTCCCAGCTGTAGCTGCCCAGGGGTTTGATTAACTCCATCATTTCCAGCAGTTTGTTTTTTAATCTCAATCACTCCCAAATTACGGACTACTTTGCTTTTCCTTGCCCAGGCAATCCACAGCTGACTGACAGTGACAGAAGGACTGTACTGGATGTCACAGTTGCTGTAAATTTCCTAGTATAAATAAGAATTACACCTCCACAGTGACATCAGTCGAAATTAACCCTGAACTACCACACAGAGCCTCGAGCACTTCCCAGCCTTGGTTTCTCAGGGCAGCCTATGGAACATGAAGCTGCAGTGTTTGGTAACTCTCCTCCTCCTGGCTCGCTCTCCCACAGCACAGGGATCACAGGCAGGGGATGGACTCCACACGTTTTCCTTTGGGAAGGGGGTCAGCAGGAATGGGGATGGCTCACTCACCCTGGGGCTGCCAGGGACACAATCCACTTGAACCTTTAAATACCAAACTGACAACGAAGTCTACAGAGTATGTAAACATCCATCCTGCCAGCACACAGTGGGGTGGGGGGGGGTTTAATCAGAAACTTCTCGCATTAATCTATTTTTACACGGAGCAGCAAAATGCCTCACCCCTCCCTCCCACTGCACTCACCTACGGTGAGTAAAAATAGTTGGTGTGACAAAGTAATCGCCCGTTTCTAACTTGGGTTTCTCTCCCTATTAGTCCAATTAAGAAACCAGTAACATTTAACCATTTATAACCAGCAAAAGCTCCATTTCAGAATATGAAAAGCCAGGAATTTGCCATCGAACATGAAGTGTGCTTTGAGTTGAAAACAAAAATATCATTAATCACCTGGATGCTCTGTGTCCCCCAGCTCCAAGGCGCAAGGAGCACACCAGCTCCCATGGCACTCCACAGAAAACGAACATTGTTTTCCCCAACAAACACAGAATTAACTCTTAGAGTATATTTCTTACAACTTTGTGGCTCCAGGACATTAAATCTGTAGTGGAAACTTTTTATACCATTTCACCTCACCCGCTTTCTAGGATTCCCACCATCCTGTGGGTCATAAGACACTGGGTTCAGGAGTTACAACTCTTCTAGCACAAGATAGCAGAAAAATATACTTGATTTAAAACTGGTAGAGAAAGTCTGAAGGAAATCCTCCTATTATTAATGCTCAAATAAAAAAATTCTGTCATGAAATGGAACAGAGACAACTTTATGTAGTGGATCCAAAGTGCCAAGGAGGCAGAACTCCCACATGTCAATAATAATGCAGAATATACAGGCAGTGCTCATTTCTATGGTAACTACTATTGTAGTGAGCAGACGTGAGAAATTACTTCAACATGCAGAAAATAATGATGCAAACTTAACTACTGGAGCATGTACAGGCCAATGATTTCGTTAACTTTGTTAGCAATCATAAAAATTACGCTACTGGAGGGCCACAGAGCCTTACCCCTGCACTAGAGATGCCTGCACAAGCATTTCTTTGTACCTGTTAACACCATACTGCATTTGCCCTCTTTATTGCCCAGCCAGCACAATGTCACCATCCTGCCTTCTTCCTTTGGTTTGGTGCCTTTTTAAAAACTGACTTGTACTCCAGATGTGTTGAATGCTGTATCTCAGCTTTCAACCTCTTGCTGGGCCTTCCTGAGCAGCTCAGGTCTGAGCTCAGGTGTGCAGGGACCCTCTGGGCTTGAGGTGCTGGAGGTTCTGCCCTTGGCTCTGGGCAATAGGTCAATTCCACCTCTAACACTCCTGATCCTGGCAGTGCAGGATCTGAATTATACTGCCAATTTTCATTTATGTCTCTTGCCAATACTTACACTTAAATTTAACATCTTCATTCAAAATAGCATTCAAAACACTGTTCTCCCCTCAGAAAGGGAGACTTTCACCTGTGTCATCAAGTCAAACAATACCCCAAGGCAGAAGCCAGGAATGCCCCTGACTAGTGAAAAGCCCCCTTGTCTCCACGGCAGCTGGACTCACCACACCATCACCCCACGTCCCTGAGCACCACAAACACCTCTGGCCACTTCAGCCCCGCTGTTCACAGGCACAGACAGCTCTGGGACTGAACATCCCAGCCGAGTATTTTTAACCAACAGGCCATGGGAATTTAACCAAGGTGTGAAGCCCTGAGTGCTGCCCAGAGGACGCCCTGCCTGGCAGTACCTGTTTATGAGGACCCCTGAGTATGTGTGCCTTGGCGCCTTCACAAGCCGTCCTCATCGCCTCCAGCGACGGCGTGCCCAGCAGGTCTGTGATCAGATCCAGCTGCACGACAGAGCACACACAGACACAGCTCAGACACGGGCATGCACTCCACCATGGCAGCAGATTAACACCAATTAACAGCCTGTCCCTGTTCCCTGGAACCACAGCCCGACCCCCCCCGGCTGCCCCCTCCTGTCAGGGAGTTGTGCAGAGCCACAGGGTGCCCCCTGAGCCTCCTCTTCTCCAGGCTGAGCCCCTTTCCCAGCTCCCTCAGCCGCTCCTGGGGCTCCAGCCCCTTCCCAGCTCCGTTCCCTGCCCTGGACACGCTCCAGCCCCTCCATGTCTCCCCTGAAGGGCACCAGTCGCTCCGGGAGCGGGCACAGGGGGAACGCTGGAAGGGAAAGGTGAGGATACCTGCTGGATGGGACTCTGTGCCTGGAACAATATCCTTCGCCCAAGCAACTCTGCAAAGATGCAGCCAACAGACCAGATGTCGATGGCATTGCTGTAGTGCCGGCTGCCCATCAGGATCTCCGGAGCGCGGTAATACTGAGTGACAACTTCCTGAGTCATGTGCCGGGATTCGTCTAATTCTTCCACCCTGGCCAATCCAAAATCACAAATCTAAATTGAGAAGGTAAATAAAAAAATTAAAATAACCAAAACACTTTCTGCATTTCAAATAGGCAGCCTTCTGGGAACGAGGCAGGGAATCCCCAGCCAGCAGTTAAATACATCAGATAATCTGCTGTAACTGCATAAGCCAGGGGAGAGGGGATAGGAGGAAATTATGTTACTTTGTTCCACAGCCATTTAAACTTCCTACAATTCGATTTGAAATCACAGTACATTTCGAATTGGCATTACAATATTTACAATCTGAAAGACTGAAAAGCTTTGCACTACAAAAATCGCAACCTCTGTGTACACAGTATTTCAACTCAAACAAACTTCAATTGTTCATGACATGTCTCAAAATATTAAAGATTCAGTTCTACTCATTTGGGCTTGGAGAATTGTTAAAAATGTCTTGAACCAGAAGGGTTAAGAAGAGACCAAACTTTCCCAATGAGAATTCTTAGCAAATCCTTGTGAACAACACTGAATTTCTGAGTTTGGCACAGCTGTACAACACACCTCCAGAATTCCATATACCCAAGGTTAATGGAAGTGCCTTGGGCACTTGGTGCCATCTTCCCCTGAGGAGCACAGGGGCACTGAGGCACCCTGAGTGCCCCCTGCCCCTCCCAGGCACGGGAGATCCCCCCCAAGCCAAACTCAGGAATTTGCTCTCCCTTGCTTTCAGAGATGTGGGGAAAGGCAGATGTTTGCTTCATTTCTACTTTTTAAAGAATCTGTGGGATTTTTTTCCATTTACATGGACTCTCAGGGAAAGTGTTCACACTGAATGTTTTTTGTTTAAAAATTAGCAACATACACACACGAACATCTTCAATAAATGTAAGTAGCACCTTAAGGACACAGTTGCTGTTCACGAGTAGGTTCCCTGGTTTAATGTCTCGATGTAAAATGCCAGCAGAATGTAGATATTTCAGACCTGAAATATTAAAGGAAATTAATTTTTTTTTTTCCTTTTAAAAGAAGTTTAAGGATGACAACATTTTCCTGGAAGGTCTGGCAATTTCTAATCAGCAAAGACTTTGTCTGTGCCTCAGTTTTTATATGAGTAACTCCCAGTCACCAGTGCACACTCAGTCACTTAACAACAGAGTAAAATTTTAGACTATATAAAATAGGCAGAAAAAGGAATTCAAGCAGTCTTTTTTAAAAAACAAACCCCCCTTCCCCCAAAAATCCAACAAACAACAAATCAAAAGCAAAATATCATCTCCCTGATTATGGCATGGATACTCTGCTAATCCCCACAGTGGAATTTTCAGATACCTCTTACTGCTCTGTTTTTCAGTAACAATTTTTACCTTAAGTAGATAATGTTACACATATTTACCCATCTGGCTCAGTCTAAGTGTCCTTTCTGTTCCTTGATTCTAAAAGCATGACTTTTCTTTCCCTGACAATGCTTTAAGGCAGCAGGGGTGCCATGCTCTTGCAACTACAATAATTCATGCTTGGTATTTATTCATATTAAATATGAAATTAAAAGAAGTTCCTACAGGAAGCTTATTCAAGATGAGGATGTCTTGAGAATAAACATTAAGAAAAAGAAAAAATACTTCTACTACATAATTTTCATTAAATTTAGAAGAAGAAAAATTACCTCTTAAAATCTGGTAAAGAAAAACTTTGACATGATCCGAGCTGAGTGGCTGAGGAGAGACGATAATCTTATGGAGGTCACTCTGCATCAACTCGGTGACAACATATCTTCAGTTCATTGGTTAAGGAAAAGCAGAACAGGCACAGAATCTCCTGAAACATTCACTAACTCCTACTTATTTGAGCTCTTACAGGTCAGAACTATTGAGTTAAGGAGAAGAAAGCTGCTTCAGAGGTCAAATTCTTACAGGAATGAAAACGAAAAATGGCTTGTGAAAGAAAACGAATTAGTCTATTACAGTTTGCATTAAGGTAGTTGTATAAAGTTACTCCAGGGCAAATTACAGCTGAGACTGAGGGGAGGTGGCTCCCAGAGGGGACTGTGTGTGCTCAGGGGTTTCAAAAGCAATGAAACAGGGTGACAAGCTGCACACCTTCACCCAGGGATGGAGACCATCACGACAATGTCCTGGGTGTGGGACAACAGTAACACACACAGAAACCATCACAATAAATACTGGGGGCACTACAGGCATTATTAAAAAGCATTACTGCTTTAAAACCTCAGTTCAGCAGTCACATTTGAAACAAAAGTCTCTGCTACTATCACATTTGGGGCTGAAGGAGGCAAAACACATTTGCCCCGTGTTAGCTGATATAGATAGGTATTGAATGCTCATTTTCTTTCATCTCTACCCAGTGAATGCTCTGCTTTCATCTGTTGCTCTACAAACCCTCTCCAGCCAAATCCCTGTTGGCCAAAGGGTTCATCTGCCAACAGAACACCACACAAAAACTCATTTTATAAATTAAATATTTCCAACTTTTTGAGAAAAAAAATTAAAATTGCACTCATAAAGAATTCATAAAGAAAAAACTCAACCCTGCAGCACCATAATTTGTAGTCCTCTAATTTTTCTTTTCCTTCAGCAAAGACCCTTTTAAATATTTATACCAGACTTCTAAAATTTGCGGTTTACCTTACACCTGCAACAAACCTTTACATTCAATTTAAGGCAAAATGTTTTTAAAAACCCAAAAGCATTACTCTGCACTTTATTACGATAAGATTTTTGTTTTGCTACGCCACAAATCCTCCTAAATCTCAATCCCGAGCATAATGTCTCCCAGATGTCTCAACTAGTTGCCATGCCAACTAAAGCAGCTTAAATTAAATGAGGGCCTGAAATGGCACCTGCACCACTCCAGGTCTGGGCGCATTAAATAAAGCTCTTGACAGGGCTCAGAGGTGCCATTAACCCCAGCAGCAGCGATCTGATTATTGTCTCTGGATAATTTAATGAGGGCTCTGAAGAGGAGCAGCGGCGGCGGCAGCGCCCGCGGATGTTGCGCTGTGACAAATGGGCCTCTCCTCCTGCCTGGGACCCTGACTGCACCAGCCACCGCTGGGGACAGCCAGCAACACAGACACCCCAGACCCGAGGGGTTTCAGTCCTGGGCTCACACAGGTACCTGCAGTTCTCTCTCCGAGGTGGAGCCACCAGGCCCCGGCCGTGGGGCGGCCGCTGGCGCCGAGCACGCCGCTACCCAGCGCTACTGCCAGAGAAAAAATTGCTCCTGACAGCAGTAATTAGTTAAGTAGCTGTATAAAATTAGAACTACAAATGTACCAATTTGCTTCAGAGTAATTATCAAAGCAAATGTGTGGCACAAAAGAACCTGACTTGCTCTGCTGGCTGGGACCTGCTGAGTTGGTAAATTTTATAAAGCGACAGATAAATGTTAGAAAGGGATGGAGGGCCCCTGGTGATGTGGCACTCTCATCATGGCTTGGACTGTTCTTTACTTGGTCTCTGCATCCCTCAAACCCCAATTTTATGGCCTCAGGAGTAACTCTGGCAGTCCCTGCCCAGCTGGTTTGGGTGCTGGCCCAGAGGAACTCGCCACGGTGACATCTCGGAAGGAAAACCCTCTCCAGGGGTGAGCACACACTGCTGGAACCAGCAGGGCTGCCACTGACACTCCCCTGCCTGCAGCAACCCATCTCTGCCCCCCTCCACCCTATAGGGATTTACCCCACAATCCATCAGAAAACAGTTCTTTCACCTCTTTGTGAAATTTACTGCTCATCTTTGCTTTTACTGCTACTCAAATCTTTCCCAGACCTATAACTGACTGATAAAAGTGGTGACTTCTCAGCTGCTTCTGACATTCACTTTAATGGGCAAAGTCTTCAAAAAGATCCTACAGAAACTCTGGATAGTTCTTAAAGGAGAACATCCATGGATCTGCAGTTGCAGAATTCAGTATTGCAATCAACTCTGGAAGGTTTTGTAATTGGAAAAAAGAGCTATCAATCATTCATTTTTGCACGAGGTGATATTGGCAAAAATATCAATATCTGTAAGATTCAAAATGGCCACAAAGATTTTCAACTGAAAACCTCATTATTAATTCAAATTATATCTCAATCTGAGTGTTTGCAAGGAATTTTCATTCTAAAAAAAAAATCTCACTAGATTAAAATTCCTTTATTCATCACCAGTTTCCTAAGAAATCTTTTAATTTATCATTAAAATTTTAAGGTGGTTTTATAATTGGTTCTCTTTAAAAAATAAACTCTGCAATTCCTGCTGGTACCTATGAAACACTGAATAATTGAAATGAACTCTACCAGCTCATCTGCAACACATCATTCATATCATTTCAGTCATTCTTTTATTACATTTCTTTCCCCAAAAAGGGCACTACAACTCTTTGGAAAGAACAAAGAAAATCACTCAGTACCAACTCCAGCCCTTTACACTTTTATCACTGTTAAATATGTCCTACTGTAAAAATGGAACAACCCTATGATATCTTTAAGAACTCTACTAGTGGATCAACAAAAGAAGTTTTGACAGCTACACCCCCCCAAATATGGAACATTTTTACCTGATCTTCTTCAAACCAATCTCTAGTAAGTTCTCTTTACACTACAGTAAGCAGAAACACATGCAATTAAAAACAGGTATATAAATCAAAACATCTACTAATTCATTCTTTTGAGGAATTTAAGGGTCCTAAGTGCACTTATTGTAATTATTTCAAAAGAAAGGAGAAAGAGGACTACACAGAGCAATAGTCTTCTATTACCAATATTAGAGTCAAGAAATTAACACAAATATAAAAAAAGACAGCCCTATAGAACACTACTCAGAATGACTTAAAGTCGGTTAGCCATGAAGGAAACGAACATTTTGGTTTTATATTCAAAACCTGGCAGTAGCTAAGCTCATAAAAATAAGCTTATCCCATTTAAATATTCTTGATTGTACAATTACATGGAAAGAGTAATCCTTAACCTAGATCTGATTTATAACTCATATGACTTGTTCTAAATGAGGGCATTGAACTAGTGCACATAACCAAAATCCAGTTTTCGAAGACTACTTATATGCTCTTCACGCGAAAGAAATATCAAAGCGAAATTTTAAAGCTTTACCTAAATTCATATGAAAAAGCCCCAGTACAGCACAGCAATATTTCCAACCAAATAATGTGTTTCTGCAGCAGCAAATTGTGCTGTACTTTGGTTAAAATCACCATGCTGACTACACCTACTTTCTTCACCAATCGATTCAAGGTATTATATAAATAGATCAAACCATATTTCAAAAGTTCAGGTTATCTAAAAATAATGACAATTTCCCACCCATTAATTGTAAAGTGGGTCATACAAAAAAGCAGCTAAGACCTACCAGTAATGAAACCCAACCTGCCCAAGTCTAACCACAGGAGAGGCAGAGAACTTCTCTTCCCGTGAGAGTCAGAGCCCTCCCAGATCAGGGATTCACTTTCCAGTGTTTCAGAAAGCAGAAATTCCCTACTTCACAAATAGAAGACAGCCCAAGCCAAGTTTGAAAAGGGAAAGAAACCTAAACAAACCACGACCCTCTCATGTCAAGTTGTTCACTCAAATTCACTGTTAGAATACAGTTCCCCATAGGCAGCTTGTACCTGTGCATCAGTGACACAGCACAGATGTGGGACACAGCTCTGGGCAATGTGTTCCTGACCAGGTTAGAGCTGACCAAGGAAAGCCACAGCCCTGCCAGTCCACTAAACCCTCTGACAAGTCAGGCTTTCAAAGCCTGTGAAGGTAGAATTCTCTGAAACCACCACAAAAAGTATTTTGAAGTACTAATAACTGAGAGGAGATTGATTACTGGATGTAGATTTCAAAACAATATTCTGGGGGAATGCCCATGAGCAGCAGCAGGGCCTGCTGGTAAATCCCACACTCCCTGCACCTACTGGCTCGTATGGAGTCAAAGCTTTGGTTCAGTCCTGCACCATCCCACCTGCAACATCACCTCAGAGTTCTGGATCCTACAGGCTCACTTCTTGAAATAAAACTGTCCACATACAGGCCCAAGGTTTCTGTAGTTCCATTTCATAGATTACACCAAATACTGGCAGTTTCTAAGCTAATGAAAATCACACCTACCTCAATTAAGATGTTCTATTTTTTTATTTAGGATACATTTCTTCAAAATAGTCAATGTGTGGAGGCTGGAGGATGTCGAGGGCAGAGAGTACCTAGGAAACACCACACAAGGTCAAGGCCTATTCCAGTCAAACAAAACAAATCCCTTTCAAAAAGACAGTCAGATTGCACATTTCTTACATGGCTTCATTTTATTCTACCCCACAGGCAGACCAATGTTCTGTCTCTCTAGGTATGTAAATTTAATAACCCACCATGTCAGGTATTCTGTACATTCAATGTCTCTCTCTTTTTTAACTCAAGAAATTTTTTCCAGCTGTTTGAGTACTAGTTTGAAAGCACAAATTTATCTATCCAATAAAAAGTGGTCTCTTTACAATATATATAATCATAAAGTCTTTGAAAGAAGTAATTCCAGCAAAGAAATGTAAAAGCAGAAGATATTACACTTTGTTCTGCCTTTAGTCTGAATTTTGTGATTCACTGCTTCCACATGGGAATTGCAAACCCCAAAGGTTCCCATTCTGAATAAGCAGCTCAGTGGTAGAAAAAGCAAAAGGTAGAAAAGGCAGAAAAAAGCAAAAATTTAGAAAAGCAGCAGCAGAGAATTCACATCCTCTCATAGAAACAGATACTCTTTGGTGTAGTCATTTGGATCCTCTCCTAGGAATGTTCACGACATTTGGGTGAAGCACTTCAAACTTCATGGGTCAACCCAAATGGCATTTAAATGCTTTAACTTAAGCTGACTGATTTTACCTAAAGCAGGTTTGGGAGAGGACCAACAAAGGGGACAGGACCACCGAGCACAGGACAGCTCAGAAGGAACAGTGTCCAGCTGACACAGCTCTGTGCAGCCTGACATTTATCTAAAGCCTGAAATAAGACTGGGCAGATGTGTACTGATTGTCTGTCTGCAAACACTTTGGAAGGGAAATTATGAATATCCTTAGATTCTTGATAGTTTCATTTTTACAGTGTTTGTAGCAGTAATATCTGAGTTTCCAGAAAATCTGATCACTGTAAAATTAGAGAGCTCTTAAAGCATTTTAGATCTTCTATAGCTTAAAACACAATTCTGTTACAGAGAGCTCCATTTCAAATTTAGGTTCTCGCAAACATTTCAAAATTACTTTGAATTTACTTACATTGTCATGCTTAAAAAAACACAACATCTTCAACTCCCGGAAGACCCTTTTACAAGAGACCAAATTTTGGAAGACGTTGGGCATCTTTTTGAGTGCAACTCTCTTTCCATCTCGCGGATCTGTTACTGACCTACAGAAGAAAAGATTGGGAACATCACATACTCCTGTTAGACAGTTTTTCAAAAGAATATTTTAAAGTTTATCGTTCTCAACTCAGTGAGTCAAAACAAGGTGAAGACATTTCTAGGGAAAAAAGCATTAATGTGAGGGCACTGTGTCACACAGATGTGACCATTCCTTGGATGGAGCACACGCCCCAGCCCAGCAGTGCCACACTCTGAGCTCATCGTGACACCAACACCTGGAGTGGATGTCAGGAGAAACATCTCCTTCACCTCCCAAAAATACCTCATTAAAACACTTTCTCAGTTACCCAGATTATATCAGGCCAGTTGCTCACTTCTTCCTCTCCTAAGAGGGCAAAAGATACAATAATCCCATTCTGACAGAACACTTGCAAGTGTAAGACTATTTATTGGTCTATCACCAAATCACATCTGGAGAAGCAACAGCACATGGTATCTCAGCTTCCACAAATGTAAAACGGGCGTGATACTGGTCTCTCTCCCACACAACTTATGGAATGCAAGTATAGTAGCTCAGGAATTATAAGGTGCTTTGCACATGGCAAGTATTTTAATTTAAAATAATTGGATTCTGAAAATAGAATTTTATAATGAGAACCATAAAACTAGAGCAAGGAGATTATGGTGCCTCAATTCCCAATCCCAGTTTTTAAGGTGAGTTTCTCAAACCTCACTACTGAATAGAGTATATGCATATTTTTACTGGGATGACCAAAATAACTTAAATCTCAGCGCAGTGTCGAATCCACATAAGAATCTACATCCAGCTGTGCACCCTCATAACTACATGTGTCCTTAAAAAATTGCTGGCTTTTCTCTCTCATGTGACTACAGCAGACACGCAGGGCAGCTTCTTCTGTCTCAGGTCCATGTTTTAAATACCTAAATAAAAAATTAGACTGGAGTGTTCAGATATCTACCTCACTCCCAAGTACCACACCTGATTCCAAAATACAAACCAATTCAACCGATCCAAAGTCAGTCCCAACACCTCGGCCAGACACCTGTTAACAGCCCTGCACATTTGTATTTTAAACAAGAGGCAAGGGGGGACTTGGGAAGGTGGTATCACCCTATTTCTGTGGTGAGAAAAACAGGTGAAAAGAATTTGGAAAGGTCTTCTAATCCATGATGTATTTCCTATTTCGTCCAGGCCTTTTGCCTCTTGCCTAAAGTGGCGAGGAAGGGCAGGAGAACTGCAGAGCTCCAGCAAATGCTCTGCTCCCGCAGCTCCACACATGGCATGGGGGACCTCGGGGGCACCTGCAAACAAGGTGTTATTCATCACCATTTGGCACATTTGGGGCTGGCCCGTGGCTGTAGGATCCAGCAGAGACAGAGCCTGAACAACATGGACACGCCGTGGGGCCTGTGCAGCTTTCTCATCTCTGCTTGTAAATTTAGGCCGTATCTATAGCAATCAGCTTCCAAATCGGAGTCCTACCACACCAGGAAGGCACCGTTCTGGTTAGTCACAGAGGAATAACCCATCTTGTGCACAGTAACAAGCAATCCCTCAGGATACCAGAATCAGCTTTGAAATTTTAGGTGGTTTTGATATATTACAATTTCATAAACTGCGCAGCACAGGCTCATCCATGCCCAGGATAATGAAGTCCCCCAAAGCAGCTCTCACCATCCCCAGTGGAGATGTCCCTGCTCAGTGTCCAGCTCCATGACCAGCTCCTTGTCAAAGCAAACTCCACAGAAATTACTTAAATGTTCCATACAGGGCGCTTTGAATGTATACTTTAAACAAACATCTGATTTTCACTGTAAAACATCTACTTACATAGCTCCTATCTAAGAAAATGAAATGTAGAAACTGCTAACATTTTCATTTTATTAGTCTAAAAATCAAGCTAATAAAACTATAACCTACACTCACTTATGCTCCTCAGATAGTGCCATACCTCCACACAGAATTACCAGACGACCTCAAAAGGTGTCCTTTTAATTGAATTCTAGATTTAAATGGTCATTCCCAATTTCTAATAAAATATTAAACTAGAATAAGAGAATTCAGTTTTAGAATAGTAACCCAAAACATTTCCAGGCAAAGTCTGAAACCTGATAAATTATTTTACAAGACCAGAAGTACTCCTCTTCCACTGCCCAAACTGAGCGAAATGCTAAAATACGGAAACAGAAAGTTTGAAGTGGAGATCACTGCAAAAAGGTACCAAAATCAGATTTTGGATGGCTTTGGAACACTCATTTTCTGAAGCTGTTCTTCTACAAAACGGTGGCTGCATAAGACACAGAAATCAACAGTCAGCTTTCACCAAAACCAGTTCAGACTGAAACTAAATTTTGGGATACGGATGTTGACCATCTACAGTTGAGTAAGTCCATACCTGCTCTGCAGAGAGCCACGAGGCAGTTTCCAGTTGCCTTAATTAAAGTTCTCCTATCAATGTTAATTACACATGAACAGTAAGACAATCTGCATAACGTTTTTTTTCCTATTGGTATTAAGCCTGAACTTTGTCTAACCCCCTTCCTAATTCATTTATTAAAATTTTAAAAAGGAAACCATTTTACAATAAAGATTATCTTAGGAGAGCTTATACGCACAGGAAAGCTGTTGCTCAACGCCTGAACATCCTTTCAACCACTACCCCTAAAAATACGAATGGATGCCCATCTTCTTCTTGCTGACTGAAGGCAGAGTCAAAAAGTTCGAGCCCAGACTCCCTGATATCCAAGACTCTCCTGCTGCTGAGCCTCACCTAAGGAAACTGTTGGCACTTTGTACCTCCAAGTGCCATCAGTGTCCTGTGAATTGACACCCTCCTCCCATGGACGGAGCTGTTGCACAGGGGATGCTCGCTGGGGACAGGGAAAGGTTTGATGAAACAGTTGTCTTTAACTAACTAACACAAAACTCTGATTTATGGTGATAGCTACCACAGACTTACTGATGCTGATTTTTACTAGTTGTGGGACCCCTTTCAAAAACCAAAAGGAGCTGAACACGTGCAGAGCTGCTGAAGTTCACCTCTGCTATGCCAGGCCTGGCGTGGCTGCTCTGCTCTTCCAAATGCTTCCATACAGTAACAACTGGTTTGGGTGAACAGTCTTTTCCTAGTCCCTCACAGAGGAAGGAGTTCAGTGGGGTTGCTGTGGCATTTGCATTTAAGGCCAGTTTCTTTCAAATAACCCACTTTTACAAACAAGTGATGATCCCCTACAGCATCCATCTGGAAAGCAATTCCTCTGCTCTTTCCCCCACAGCAGCAGCAATGCCAGCCTGCCCCTCACCTGCCTGCCTTGGGTTGGGAGCTCTGTACCACTCACCAGCAATTTCACTTCAAGGGGCAGCACAAAACTAACAATCCAAGTTCTGAAGATCAGAACTGTCAGGCCTGCATTCCAAAGAACAGAAACAAGAAAGGAAGAAAGGAAACAGCCTGTCTGAAAACCTGGTATTTACAGCATCCAAAAAAAGATGCTGAAAATGTTGCTTTGTGTTTGTGTACAGTACCTACTTTGATACTAGTAAAATAATTATTTATAGCAATATGCTATCAGGTCACATATCCCCAGGAGAAACTAGAAAAGCAGGAAAATCTCCTAGGAGCTAATTGAGAGAACAGCTAGAAAGGCAGCTTTACTTACTGCTGCTCTCAGAAGAACACATTTCAATTCCCTGCCCTGCTTTGTGAGGACATTCCAGCGCGGGTGAATCCCGCAGCCAAGGGCCCAGCAGGCAGGAGCCATCCATCACTCAGCACAGGCACCGTGCTGCGCTTTCAACGCACTACTGAAGCCTCAAAGGGTCCACTTATTAAGCACCAACTGCAGCTGGGGATAAAGAGATCAGAGACCAAGATCTGAACCAAAAATAACTTAGCAAAAATTTATATATAGGTATGGGGGCAAAAAATAAGTTGATAAATCTTGTATCAAGGCCCATAGTTCAGCTCTAACCATGCCTTTAGGAATGACACTGGAACAGCAACCCCGAGACGGCAGATCCAGCACTGAACACTCTGAGTCGAGTCATCCCAATCCCCATCCCTCGAGTGACAGAGGGGCAGCTGGGCCAGCACACAGCTGGGGCAAAGGGCAAGGACATTTTGGGGAGCAGATCACAATCACAGCAGGTGAGGGACAGCAGGAGATCAGCTCTGGGGCCAGCACGGGAATAGGACTGCGTCCCCTGAACTGCAGTGGGCGCCCTGTGCAGCAGGGCCACTCTCCTGCCATCAGAAACCTCTTTTTTTTTTGCTGATTATACATAATGTATGTATGTCTTGCTATACTTAAAAACTACATAAAAAGCTTTTAAAACAGTCTGACATAAAACACATAAAGAAAAAAGATACTTTACAAAACCTGCACCTTCTATTTACATTGCAGGCTAATCACACCAGAAATAATACAATTTTAAAAAGTAATAGGACTACAGAAGAGATTAATGACTCAATCCAGACCTCTAGTTAAAATGTTTTCAAAGACAATCCTTATCTCAAAGAATCCTTGCAGGCATTCAGCCGTTTCAATTACGCATTATAAGCCCTTAGCAACTCTCTGCCATGTTGATGGCAAATTTTCAAGGTGGAGTCTACGCCAACAGTGACTTTTTCTCTCCCTGAATCCAGGTCAAGGCATACACATTGTTCTGTAGTTTCAACTGGTAGAAAAACAAGTTTGTGACTGCTCCGTGCAATTATTACACAGGAGCAAGATAATGAAAGAATGTTCTGGGGTGGTGTGGGAAACCGCTGGTGGAGTTTGCTCTATCAAGAAACAAACCTTCCTTCACAGTTATAGAGAATATCTACAAATTTACATCAGGACTTACCAGAAGGAGGGGAATTTAATAGGATTACTCTGCAAGTTTTTCTAATTAGTCAGTGAACTTTTTTCCTCAGTTGCTTGACTCTTAACCACATGGGCTTTTCCAGCAAGCCTTCCTCTGAGAAATGTAAGCGACCTGGTCCCACAAGCATTTCAGCTGCTCACCCAGGCATGTTTGATATACCACTCTAAAACAAACAGCACAGCTCATACTCAAGGGCGTGTGATACCAACATGCCACTTTTTCAGTACATGGCATCGCAATCAACCACATCTTGGCATATCTCAAAATATACTTGAGCATGGGATGATATTAAAAATCCCTCAGAAAAGTTCACAAACCCAAAAGATTCCCAGGGCTGAAGTGGAAGGGCAGGGAAAGGCTGTGCACTTATCAAATCTCTTATCTGGGAAATGCTTGATTGGGTACATAAAATTTGCACACAGGCACAGGCCACGAGACCAGTCTCTCTGTTCTCTGTAGAGTTACTGCCAGGCACTGAGCCCAACCAAAATATGACAAAAACTGATCTACAACATTTAATGGACTGTTGGGTAGCAGAGGGGAGAGCTGAGGAAAGAAAAAACATAAGTGTGAAACCCTTAAGAAAATAAAGGAATATATATATATGTGTGGATTTAGCAACAGATTTCTTACTGAAGTAAAAAAAGGAAATGCATCCACACTGGCTGAGTTTTTAAGCAAAGTAAAGCAGCTGCTTTAGCAATTTACTGTTACAAAGATTCAAACACCAGGGAGACAGGACAAAGGTGATGCTCCAGGCTCTCCAGTGACCTTGCCTACTGACAGCAGTATTTTCTCCCATCACAGACTGGCAGCTCATGTCCCACACTCTGCCTGACCCGCCGGTGTTCGCCAACGCACGTAAAACGCGCTTTAAAGCTCTGTGACAGTTCCTAATGGAAGTTAAATAATTCAAATGCTAAATGGTTTTGTCTGACTTTGGTAGCCCGAAAGCCAGTTTTGCAGCCCAAAGCTGCGAGTGTGGCGCTCCTGACGCGGGCAGCGGCGGCTGCAGCTCGGGCTGGCCCCGAACAGCTGTGCTGGCACCGTGACACGGGCAGCGCGAACAGCCCCGACACAAAGGCAGGACACACAGACGCTTGTCCGGGAACAATGGCAGCCTGAGCATATGTCAGAGAGGATCTCAGTCAGCCGCACCGGCTCTGCCAAGCGAATAAGGAGAGGCAGAGGTGGGATTAATCTCTTTTTGAGGGCTCTTGGGTAACACATGAACTGTTCCTCTAGAGGTGCCGCACCCCAGCAGTGAATGCAGAGAACCTGCAGAGCCTCCTCGTAGATAACCAGATGCCTGACTGAGGACCCCAGTTTTTTTTAATTTAACGAGAGTCTCCTCCCTGTGCGTGCAGCCGGGGGCCGTGCTGTGTGTCACAGACCTCGCTGCACCCTGTCCTGCCAGCGCGGTGACCTGGGCTCCCCTCCAGCCGCGATGGGAGCGCGGCCATCAGGAGCAAGGTTCTGTTTTGGTTGGATTTCTCACAACAAGAGAGTTTTAGCACACACACTCGAGCAATTAGCGTGGCATTATAATGGGTTTTACCCTCTGGCTGTACACACATTGTCTGAGAGATGCAAAACCTGATACAATCTCGTTTAAAGGGGATATTCGTACCCATTTCAGCTATAATTTTTAAAGGAAAAGCCACCCACAGATTCTTTAGGAAAAGGAGGAAAATACCCCGAGGAACTCATCAGGGCCTTCGAGACACCAACACTGACACGTGTGCCCACCTATTCACACCAGCAGCCTGGGGACTTACAAAAAAATTCCAAAACCTGCAGTAAATCATTGCCTACAAAAAGCCCCAGTAGCTGCACCACAGAAGAGTCTGAAACACCGAGGCAGAGTTGTTAGCGACAGCAGAATTTTTAGCACACAAGCATGGAAAAATAAGGTTTCATTGTTAAAAGACATTATCAAAAAGAACAGCTGTTATTTTTCGAGCTATTTAAGCACTGGATGTGCTGTTAATGATTTTCAGGTCACTATTGCTCTGTAGCAGCCTCCAGCTGGCAATACTTCAAAGATCCTAAAATGAAATATTAACAGTGGGTAAAAAAAAAAAAAATCTTTATTTTGAGAGATATGATATGAAAGCAAACTGAAAAAAGATAGCTAAGGAGATACTACTGAGCAAACTTTGATTTCGCTTGGATTTAACTTTGAGGCACAGAAGCCAAGCCAGACAGTTCCCTGCTTCACCCATCCTTGGGGATCAGCTGCAGGAATCTGAGCGCTCATTCACACAAATGATCACCCGACAAGAAGCCATGGGAGGGCTGATATGGATTGACATAAGTTGAGTGAAGGTGTTCAAAGACAAAAGCAAAAACTTCTTGCAGTTTTAGACACCTGGGACCTATAAAAATATACTGCCCCTGCTAAATATTTTCTTAATATTTAGGCAAATAAAGTAGGCTTTCGCATGCAGGAATATCTGAGTGTGAAGAACAGTTTGTGTGTGCTGGAAAGGCACTGACCAGAAAATAAGTTGCTTAAGAAGATTACACAAAAAGACAATTTAATTAACTTACTACCAACGTGCATTCTCAGCATTTCATTAAGTTTTCTCAACATACTCCACGGAATACTGTAAAGTAATCAAAAAATACCCAAAGGCGCTTCAAAAAACCTGTAAGTTACTCCAAAGAGCCAAGTATTTCTAACACATATCCTCTAGAGCTGGTCTTTTTAGTGGTACAGGATCTGTTCAGGGAAAGAACTGACTGAATGCAAGCTAACAGATTTCATGTAGAACTTTCCTATGAGCCTCAAGAAAACATCCAGATTTAATTTCCACTAGCAGGTATTTTATGGGAAAGGGTTAAGCGACTTCAAAGGTGTGCTTCATTCCCTCCTGCTAAACGCAGACCTCTCCAAAGCTCCTTTTCCAACCATCGATGTCCTAAAAAAGCCTTTTAACGTTGGTTCTAATCACACCCTCCAGCATGTGCGCCATTATCACTTATTCTTTACAAATCGGAGCTAAAAGCAAAACTGATTACTGCAAGAAATCTGTCTCCTTGAACAAAAAGTGATTCAGAGTATCTTACTTAAAAGAAAGAAGTGAAAATTAAAGGGATACTGTTATGGTTAATATCTTTTAAAATGTTTAATTTGTCTTCCTTCATGGAAGCTTAAAATTGAAACTGCTTTCCAAATCAAATTTATTTCCCCATTTACACAAAATTTTCTGACTATGCTTCAGACCTTTTTATTCACTTCCCAACTGCCTATATGAACCACAGCTACAGTAAGTTATTACACTGCACGACATTTATTCGGATGCATTTTTAATTCCATTTTTAATTCTTTTTTTTCAGCCAATGGCATAGCTCTGTAAGGTCTGTGATGTTCATAAATAAATAACATGCCAAATAAACACATAAAGCTCCATGAATTTTCACAGTTTTTTCTTATTTTTAAAGCATATACCACTATTACATGCATATTCCTGCCCTATTTCACTGACCTCTATTCCCATTCCCACCAGCCAACCAAGAAAAACCCAGATGAGAAACCTCCTTCTCCGCGTCCAACAAGCCTCCAGGCCCTGGCACAGTTCCTGGAGTATTTCTGCACCTCCAGAGCAAAGTAGGTTAATAAGGTCTCTGGTCATATCCCCGACTGATACCTCGTTTCCTGCAATAACCATCCCAGCACCTCTGTTTCAGCAGCAGCTTTCCCTCGCACCTCCCATCCTCCCACCACCCTCTCCCCAGGACAAGGACAGAACAGAAGAAAAGATGGTGACTGAAGTCCTTTCTGCCTCATCACTCGGGTGAAGTCACACAGTAACCCCTGTGAAGCAGCCCGGCACCTCATCCCAATCAATGCCGCGACACTTCCCCTTCCAGGGGAAATCCGTCCTAATTCAGCCATTCCTTTCCTCACCACAATCGTGCCTGGCTGTTTCCCGACATAGGAGAAAATCAGAAGAGTACCCAAACAACAAATATTTGAAACTCAGTGCTTCAAAGTAATTACACTCCAGTGTTCCCTGCTTCCACCAAGGGAGATATTTGTATCTGTTGGTTAAGGATTAAGCCTCAGGACTTTGATGTATCTGTATACATATACACAAATAAATATGTATATATGTATGAGGCTGAGGGTACCTTTTAATTTTATGAATTACTGCTATTTATATTCATCTCCCCAAACTCTGTAGTGATGATAAATCCATGAACATTCATCAAAGTTTTTAGCTGGGAGAGGCGAATCTTATTTACTGACCTCTCAAGTTTCAATTTACTCTGCCGGTTCCTTATTCTAAGGAATTCTGTATTCTACCATAATACAGAAGACAGAATTGAAACTAAGAATGCTCCATAGTTGACACTTTCTCTTCCATTCCCTTTACCAGAAACTATTTTAGATAACAGTACTTTATTTTGCACAGGCATGGATATTAGAATCGCTGAACTCTAAAATATTACTTAAAACACACACTAAGCCTGTAAGATGCTGTAATTCCCAACCCCAACACTTCACAATGGCCAAAGTAAACACTAAGCAGAGACGTCTCAATTGCTCTGCTGCTGAACAAAGCGAGGCAAGAGCCGGGAGCCACAGGAGCAGCACATCCGACACGAGTTCTTCCAGCGCCGCCTCCGTCCCAGGCAGCGCAGCTCTTCCCAGAACGGCAACTCGGGATCATCCTTCAGGTTCTTTGACAATGGTGGTAAAAGGCCCAACCACACACAGCTGTGCCCTTGTAGCTGTGCACAAGGCATTTCCCATCGGCTTTGCTAAGGCTTCCACTGCACATTTTACTCATGCAAATTATTGCAAACTGCTGCAATTTTTTTTCTATGTAAAGATTTCTGTGTGCTCAACCCTGCCCAGTCACTCCTCCTCTGAGCTACTGAAGGAACAGAAGTGACACGTCAAAACACAAGTGTGAAATAAATAAATTCATAACCTCTACAGTCCAAAAGTCTAGAAGATGTCTCAGATGGGATATTTTTGGAACATGGAAGAAGTGCTTTATATTTTAGTGCATGTTAATGAAGATTTAAGAAAGACCCACAGCCTTGCAAAAAACAAGGAAAAAAAAAGTAAAAATCAGTCTTCTATTTATTACCAGGGCGTTTAAAGACACATCAGACTCCCATTACCATGGACCAGTGAAGTGAATGATCCTCTGTCACATACCATCAAGTCTCACGGTGCTGTAAAAATTCCACCTATTTCCTTGACAGTCTCAATTACACTGGAGCCATAACCACTCCTTTTCAATAGATTCAAAAGGCAATTTCAGAAATCTGGGGACATTAGAGCGACACACGAAAGTGGAGAGGTGAACAGCACCTCTGAGTGAACAGCCTGCTGAGAGTGGGACGAGACTGCTTAAAATTCTTTCATGTCTGTAACAGCAGAACATGTAACCAATGAATTTCTATGAGAGGTTGTTTGGTTACTATTCAAATGTCTGACATACTGTAAAATTTGCAAAATCTAAATTTTCAGGTAAGCCAGCCAACTCTGTCCATGTGTTGGTGCCAGGGCCAGGTGACCTGTACCAGGTGCTGGAGGCAGCACAGCTCCAGTGATCCTCAACCTTTTCCTGTTTCTAAAACTCACCCACAAAATGTCATCTTAGAGAACTGTTTAAAATATTACAAGATCTTCACGGAAAGTGTGTCTCTCCCTCTTCCCACCAGAAGAAAACCAGCCTGAATTGTTATAAACCAAATTAACTGACATCCTACAATGCAGTTGGTTTGGTTTCATAACTCCATCCACAGAAACACCGAGGTCTGACCTGCAGGACTCCCTTCTGACCTCCTTGTTTCACAGCTGTATTTAGCTTCAAGTGATCTCCATGAACTGACACAAAAATCCTAATATATGTTCCTCTATTCTGAGCCTGTCAAAAACCTTGTGATAACAGACGGAATCACTACCATGGGTGCAATTCCAGGGGAATGAAATTAATGACTCTAAAATACCTCATACCCAAAGTTTAAACAATAGGTCTGGATGAAATAAAATTATTACAGAAGAATTCCCTTTACTGGGTCATATGGTAAGTGACAAAATCTCCTTGGGAACAACTGTGGGAGTGATGATATATACATTTAATATTCAAATTGCCAAACACCTGTCAGTTCTCAATGTTTTAGATGAGGTTTCAGATGAGTAAACAGTTGCTTGAAAATTGTAAGGTGACATGCCCAAGACAGAGATCAGAAAAAAAGCCACAAGTAGGTCAAAGCTGGTCCTAATTCTGTCAACATTCACCTACTTTTCCTCAACTGCTTCAGAAAACAATAAGCAATCCAAGCCTAAAGAACATAAATGCTTTGTTTCTTCATCAGGGGCAGAAGGGAGGCTGCAGCTCCGCTTACGGGCTTGGGTGAGGATGTCAATGAATGCCCTGCCAGCAAAAGCACGGTGGAAGTCCTTAATCCTGACTTTTCAAGTGCAATCAATGAGCAAATACGCTCAGAAAAGCACTTTGATACCTTGAGGTATCTATAATAATTGAAAAAACAAATAAAAGGCAGTTTCCATTTCATAATTAAAAATTGCTTTTAGTTAAGCTGTTAGGTAGAACTCTTACTGTCTTCAATTAAATCAAGTGATCCACGGTAAAACAGATTTTTTTTAAATACATTTTTGCCTCTCAGTGCGGCTGTAGGACATTCTCTTTTAGAACAGTGGCGCACAAAGACTGGCAGAGTGCAGGATCGGGGCTGGTCTTGCTTTAGTCACTGACACAGAAGGATTCCCCAGCACACACAGACACTCCCCTCTCCACAAACAGCCTGGATCTACAAGGAGAAGATAAAATTCTTTCTCTGCCAAATCATAAATGGCAACTTTTAATGGCTTTCAGATTTAAACCTGAAGAGGATTCTAGCAGGTCCTAATTTCACATGCTTTCCAGTTCATGATGTGAATGTTCACTGGTGAAGCAGCACTGTACAGAGCACTAGACATGCAGGCCACTATCCCTTTAAATTAACAGCAATTATTACATGGGGGCTTCCGTCCCCAACAAATTGAATTTAGACATAAAAATAAAGTAGATGCTAGTCATTACTCACTGTTATTTCACTTTAAAAGCTGGGTATTATTTTTATACAAGCCTTGGTTGGTTCTGTGTTTGGTAGTTAGGGTTTTTTCATTTCCATATGCTGAACTACAGGAAAACAAAAAGCTCTAAACCCCACGGTTCTCTACCTGTACATCATGTTAACAACAGCAGCTGAGGACATTGACTTAGAAGACGTGCCCTTGACAAAACTATTGGCAGATCTTAATTTTTGGATCCATTCCTATCTGTTCTGATACATCTTTGCAACTGAAATAGGAGCTGTGACTTGAAAAATGCGAATTGATCAGGAGACTCCCCACGTTTGTTAAAAAAACAGAAACAGTATCTCAATTCTTCTTGCATTGTTTTGACTGTCTTTTATCCCGCTTTTTTTAAAATGTACACGCAGAACCAAGAGCAGGTTTGAGCTGCCCCTCCCGTGCTGGGACCCCCCTGCACACAGCCCACGCGTGTGACCTTGGGCAGGGCTGCTCCGTGCACGTTCCTTCGTGTGAGGAACAGCACGGCTCCCCATGACCTATTTGATCCACAGCCCTTCCGTCAGCCAGAACAATAACAAAAAGAGTTGTTTTGCCTCATCATCCCACGAGCTACAAATCAACATCAAGGAGGTCTGGTCTAGAGGACTTCAAACGCATCGGGGAGAACACAGGACAGCCAGAAAGCACTGAGAGACTCAGGAAATTCTTCATTTTACCAAGAACGCTAGCCTAGGAATTGGTAAAATTAAGAAAGATGGATGGCAAGCAGCCCGGAAATAATAATGCCTTCTTTTCCTTGTCCCAAAAAGAAATCCCCCTTCCAAAGATGTGCTCTGAACGAGCCAAGCAGAACTTACAGAAACATCCAAAGAGAAGTTTTACTGCAAGATGAGAGCAGCCTTTAAACAATGCTTTTGTCCTGTCACTATGCAATCTCTGGGGGGAAACAGCTCTAATTGAGGCCTTTCAAACAGTCGCACATGGGCTGCCAAGGGCCTTTTAAAACGAAGGCAGGAGGAAGCCAAACGGGTCCCCAGCTAAAAGGCAGAGACACACTTGTGCTCAGAAGCCAGTGACCTGCAGCTCTACTCCAGACAGGAGTGCCCGACATCAATCAAGGGGTTCAAAATGGACTGGGAGAGAACTTCTTCCGTATTTCCTGTACTACACCTTAACCCCTTAGGAACCAAAACAGCTAAGGCTGAATAGAATGGCTTTCAGTGAAACCAAGCCCCAGAGCACATGCCGGGCTCCCTCGCTCACGCACACGAGGGCCAGCACAGCCCTCAGCAGCTGCGCACAGGAGGAACGCCGCTCACCGCTGAAAGCTCCCACTGCCTTCATGGAGTCAGTTCTGCTACTCACAGACAAGTAATCTTCAATAGTTACGTGAATTTGTATTAGATGAAACAATAAAATGCATTCCCTGAGATAGCAAACCCCACACACACTGCCAAGGGAGAAGGGAGAGTCTTCAGAAAAAAACACAATAACATAGAACAAAGCCTGAACAACTGTTTGGCCACCAGCTCAATACCATCCCCAGCTTCACTGGCCCCACTAAGCAAAGGCTCTACCCGGACACCACTGAGGATGCAAAATTAAGAAAACCCTAAGAGCACCGCCTGGTGGTACCTGGATAATGGAGACAAACTGCCATGAACTGGGAACAGATTGAGGATTAAAATTTCCAATAGCACCATTCCAAAAGGACAAGGAAACTGAAAACACCAGTTTCTCTGGTGAGCAATTTTTTTTTTTTTTGCAACTACTAAAATACGTTTTCATATAAAAGAGAATAGGGGAAAGAAAATCCTCCTCTAGAGTCCAAGGATTACTACAGTTCCCAGTATATTTCAGTTTCCCACAAAATATCTTGTAAGAGTTCTTGAACACAACACTCGGAAAAAACTTTTTTTTTTTTGAATTATACATAAATACCATCATACCACGTTCTAAGGAAATTAAAGAAATAAGAGAATATGCATTCTACAAAATGATTCTGCTATAACCATTCTGGTGTTATATCCAACAGCATAAAGAGCATAAAAATTCCATTCACACACAAATGCTTCCAAGCCTTTACAGAAAAACACCACATCAGGAAATTAAAGAATGATACTACCAGGACACACTGATTCTGCCTCAGCCCTCAAGATTAAAGCTCAAATTCTTACTAAGCACTTTTAAAGACTGTACATGGCCATGTTCCAGAGCTGTAGCCATGGAAGTTGTTTCATATCGAGGCTGGTGTAAGTCTGCCTTCGTTTATCCATCACAATTGCATAAGAAAAGATGATGCAGCTTTAAATACTGAAATGAAGTCCTGATTATTCTGGTAGGTTTGGTTTGTTGTTCTGGTGGGTTTGGAGCAGCATTTTGGTACCTGGCTGTCCTCCTCCCCTGCAGCTTTCTGCCCTCCTGTCCGCTATCGGGGCTGTACCCACCGGCACACACCAGCCTGAACTGCACCACGTGCTGTGCACTCACGTCACACACCTGAGTTCACCTGAATACGACTGGCATTTTTCCACAATTACTGAAACCCCCCCAGGCAATTTGTAGCAAAATTAGAGAACTGTGAACATAGAAAACTGAGCTGACAATGTCACTGATCGAGGCTCCCTGCAGACTCACAGCACAAAACAGAACCTTACAAGTATCAGCACCTCTGATTTTGAGGCATTTGTGACCACGGGCAAGTGGGGGATTTCCCCAGACGAGACTCAGTTCTGTGATCTACCTGCTGGAATCACAAGTATTCACACTTTTTGCACCCAGAGGCTGCAGCCCACCCCTGTGCCACAGGACACACCAAGGAAGGCCACGTGTCTCTATAGAGAAGACGACTTTGCTCTTTCCCAGGTTCCTCCTACACTGCACTATGGATGGAGCTCCAGTGATTTCCACAGGGAAGTGTTATTTATTTTCTACCATTTACCCCTCATCTCCAAACACTACTGCCTTCATTTAAGCATGCTGATGATAAGCTACACTTCATACCAACTACCACAGACAATAGCAGAAAATAAGAAAAACAGGCAGAAGTGATAAAAAAGGCAGTCAGAACACAGTGGGGGAAATACAAAGTAAAGAAAATATATTACCTATGTTACAAAAAAAAAAATTACTGCTACAACAACATTAGCTTTTATAACCCCTCTGAAATAGGTAACTATTTCAGTTTGCTATGGTTTGTACCACCTGTAGCTACCACCCATTCACTGCCCATCCCATCCACTTTTTCCCTGTTATTGCTGATTATGAACAAATGCTATCATCAATAAATAAATGCATTAACCTCAGAAGCCTCTATCCTTCTCATACATGTTTGTACTGCCTGCCATCTGCCACTTTGATTTAAGCATCTCCTACCTTACTCAGGGGTCTACTTTTACAAAACAGGGTGCAGTAGTTACTCTGACTACCAATAAAGTAAAACTTACAGCATCTACTATGAGATTTTCTAGCACTTAAAGCTCTTTGTGGATTTTTAACATGCCTTTAAAAAAACATCACCAGTTATATTAATGAACACAAATTCAGTTTAAGCAAACTCTACACACCTTTGAGCCAGCTTTTCTCACATGAACAGCTGCACATTACCTACTCCAGACCAGAAGGCAGAACTTTCCAGAGGATTAAAGATACATGAGACCCAGATACAACCATTACAAGTCATCAAAAAACACTTCAAACATATCCCAAAGGCTTCCTCTACTTTACCTGCCCAAAGCTATTCTTTCTATCCCATTGTTCCCCGCGAAATGAAGCAGCCCAGGCACAGCCAGCAGCCTCCCCCTAGACCCTGTTACAGCCTTTATCTGCTGCTCTGGGGGATCCCACACGTTGGGCTGCACCCTCACACCTTCACCCCTCAAAACACCAATAGCTTCTGCTTTGGATTAGGGAATTCAACAACTTAAATACCTCTTAAAAAGAGATGAAAGAGTCGGGGGAAGATAGGAAAAGGACATCTGAAATATGTCTTCTGGAAAATCAATATTAGGCTGCAGATCCAGTCACAAGCTCTAACATTTGCAGAATTCAGAGGAAAAAAGAAAAAACACTGAGTGCTACCAGGATCTAACTGGATTATCAGCATCCAGTCCTGTGTGAATACAAACCACGTACATCAAGGTCTGCAGGTGCTGCAAAGCCACTTGCATTTCAAGCGACCTGTGAAACACTGACCTTGGCATAATTTACAGCGGACTAATTTATCCCAAATGGTCCTCCTCCAACTTCGAGGAAAAAAAACGTTATTCACATTCCTTCTTTCTTGCATCATCTTACAAGACAATAATGAACAATCTCATATATTACTTGGATAGAATTTCACCTAATCCCAACATCTAATTTCAATGCAAAGAGTTATTATATCCATTTAATTTAATTCGCTTCATTTGGGAAACAGTCATTTAAATGTTAACAGATTTTTTCTTTTCAGGAAATTTGAAAAAAAAAACCACATAAAGCTTTGCAAAATTTCCCATATAGAAAAACCTGAATAAGGTCATTGTTCTACTACATTTCTTCATAAATAGGGTCAGAATCCAATTTAGATAAAGCAATCCTATAAAAAATACTGACATAGGGATCCAAGATCATCACCTGCAGCTCTCTCTATTGTGATGGTGAATGTGAAAGCCAATCCCCACTCTGCTCTGTGCCCATTGCCAGCGCTGCCTCCTTTGCCTGAGGCATGGTTCCCTCATGGTTCCCTCCAACAACTGGATAAAAATGACTCGGCCTCTTTCTTATGAAATCATTGTCTATCTGCATCAGGCGCCCCAGACAACAGCAGAACTCACTGAAGTAGAACACAAAGAGCACAAAACTGTCGTGGCTTGAGCCTGGCCCCACGGAGCTGCACCACGGCAACTTGGGGAGACAAACACCCACTCCCAACACCCCCATCCCCTTCTTCCCCCTGCTCTGGGCACTGGGCACGCTGCCACAGGGTCTGGGACACCCCCTGGAACCGAGGGATCGAGCCCCTCGTGTCCCTGTGCACCCCCCGCCCTCTCACTGTGGGGTGGGGTGAGGAGCAGAACAGCATCAGCACTGCTCAGCAATAACAAAAAGGTCACTTTGGACTAACACAAAATGCCACATTAAATAGTTTAAAGCAAACAATTGTCCACCTAAATGTTAATTAACAGGGAATATTTCCTGATGGTCAAGTACTGTCTTCTGCTAATAGGTGAGGCTTGAGGCACTGGAACAAGGTGATACAGACAGCTTTAACTTCAGAAAAAACCTCTCCCACCGAAAGCCTTAATAGATTTCATAAAAGAAATGTCCACAGTTCAGCTTTTGCTAAACTTTTCCTGCTTACCAGCCTAGGCATCATTAATACCATTAACTATGAGAAACATCATTGTGGTTTTCAGCAATATCAGACAGCAAAAGGAGTTCTCCTGCCACTTTTCAGACTCTGCTGAACCCTTAACACCTTTTTCTCCTTAATATACATTCTAGCAATTTTGTCCCAAACTCATTATCCCCATTGCATCCTTGCTCAGCAGGACACATTCCTTTAAAGGAACGGAGATTATCTGTTTATCCTGGAAACGTCTTTCCTGCTGCTGTGCTTAGTATCAGTGCTGGGATAAAACCCTCTTAAAATAGTTCCAGGGTCCAGGCAACAATCCATTGTACGCAATATTCTTTCAGGTTTTATGGAGCAATGACTTTGGTGTTTTCAGGCTTTTGCAGGCCAGGAATGAACAGCAGATTTAGGCTAAATTATTTCTGCCCTTAAAGTTATGGCAGCCTGAACACGATGCCCTGTCTCAACACTAACAGCCAAACTGTTTGGTACATTGTACCATCATGTGACCTCCTGAATAAAAAGGATTAGAAGCAAGTACATTAACCCCCCCCCACACACACACAATTTCAAATAGAGTAAATCAGTAATTTTAAAAAAATATTAATTCAAATACTTTTTCCTGTTGTCACTTGTAACAGCTTTTCCACAGAGATGCCTTTTAACATGGATTTGACACTATTAAGACAAATTGCTTGGTTCCACAACCTTTGATGAACAACATTAACTTTTCAAAATTAAGAGACACACGTAAGACAAATAGAATTCCCCCACACCTTACATTCCTGTCCCACTGGAGCGGACATATCCAGGCCAACAGGACATTTCCATAACATCTCAGCAGCAGCGTTACCACCTTGAACCAGCAACAAGAGTCACTATTTCCTATCCCCCTCCCACAGCTGCAGAGCCTCTTCACCAGCCCAAGAATCCTGCACGGAAACAGCACGAGCACCTCTTGCAGATGGACTAAGGCTTCACCCCTCACTCCTCACTATCAGTCTTGGCAGGTTCAATCAATATATTTTTTTATTATCATTATTATTATTTTTTTAGGAATCCCACCAGATGGCAGCAGCATGTCTCCCCAACAAAACTGGGAGCACTTCTCCAAAGGACAGCTCCTTATTCTTGGAATAGACACAAGACTTCCAAAACTCAGCCCTACTCAGTCTGAACCACAGGGCACAGACAGAGCTTGCCGCTGACACTAAAATCTGGATTTTTTTCAGCACTTTAGGAACATGAGAGCAGGGAACACTCCAAGAGCAAATCGCTCTGGTTTTGGCAAACGAGGAATGCAACCGGGTTTGTGGCAATTCACCAAACCAGAGTGTGGGGAAGCAAACCTGCAGGACCTGGGCAAAGTCCCTGCACACCTGTCCCTGCTTCAGCAACACCCTCCCCATCCCAGCTCAGCAGGCAGAGCAGAAGCTGTGCCAGGGACAGCTGATTTCCACAGAAGAGGTGCCCAGCTGAGCAAGGACATGGCCTGTGTGCACAGACACCAGCGGCAGCAGCACCCGCCCGCAGGAGTTAGTAATGAAAGTGCTGAAGCACGAGGCTTTGGCTCTTCACGAGTGAAAAACTCCAGGAGCACATTAGCTACCCCGAAACACCATCGAGTACCAGACAAATGAACTAATGACAAATGCTAATCCAACTGCCAAGAGAAAATCTCTCTCGGTGAGGTAACGGGAAGTGCAACACCACACACTGATCGCTCGTCTGATGCACTGAACTGAGCTGCAGGTCAGTTGTACCTTCCAAACAAAGCATGACACATTAGAGTAGAAGATGAAAGACTTCTGCAAATACTCCAGCTGTCTATGCAATAACACCCATCTCCCTCAGAAGCACTGACAGAAACTTTTCAGTTTTCTATTAGCACAAATAATGCTCAGACAAGATACTGAGAAACAACAGAATCCTCCTTCCAAAGTCGCTCACGCTTTGTGATTCTGTGTCATGCTTGAACCCAAGCGTACATTGCTCATGTCCAAGTCACCTCAAACTATAAATACCCAAGTCAGTGTTTACTTATCTCACATAGCTAAAATTCAATTACATGGGCATTCTACCACATTTCGAATGAAACTAAAATTCAGCTTAATTATTGCTTACAGACTCCTAAGTTCAGCCTGCTCTCAGTGGCAGAAGTTATTATGAAATGCCAAAAGCCGAGCAGTGACCACTGAACTCACACGTGAGCAAAGAGGAACTCACTCCCACCAATGACATTCTCAGCCAGCGCAGCCCCAGCTCTGCCGGAGGGATCCCAGCTCCCAGCTTCTGCTTTTAGCTAACACCCTCCTCCTTTGTTGTTTTCTCTTTCCCAAGCTGTTGTTACCTCAAAGCAAAGCTGTAGTTGCAGCTCTGCAGGCACAGGCCCCCGGGGGCAGGTCCTGCCGGGCGGCCGCAGGTGCGTGGCCGAGGGCTCGGGATGGGCGGATGCTTTTGGCACTGTCTTTCCTACCTGATGTCAGACAGACCCTTCCCTCTACACCTCCTTTTTCCCCTCAGCACTCTTATTATATTTAAATATGCAAGCGTGACCTTTCATTCTACTGAATATTGTGGAAGCAGATCTCTCTCTGCACCTTGTTTTTTGGCGAATAGAACTGGGAACATAAAGACCTGGGAAACGCACAGGCAAACCAAACACTGGTAAAAAGGGCTGATCTTACATAACAACATAAATTTAAGCAAAGACTGTAACAGATTAAGTTAAAAAAACTCCATACTTTAAAAAAAATACACAAACTGATGGAAATATCATTAGATAAATTTTTACAGCAGATTCCTTGTCAGTTTTTCATTCTTTTACACCCACTTTTTAATGCTGTACCAGAGCCAGAGCACGGCAGTGCCGACTGCACAACAGCTCCCCTCCAACTGGGAGAACTCAGCATTTAAATTAACTCCCCAGCTCTGAGGGAAGGCACACGAGAGCAACCACAACACTGACCTGCACCTCGCTCCTGCAGCTCCCTCGGCCTTCTCAGAAAGCATCATTTTGGTACCAACACTGGGCTGGTAATGCGTGGCCAGCTTGAAGGGCTGGGCTGCAGGGAGAAGGGGGTTTGCTCTCCTGAGGCCTTGCCCTGCTGAGCCCTCTGCCTCTGCACACTGGCACAGACTGTGACCCGGTCACTCCTCGCACAGAAGCTGCAGCTCAGCCAGTGCCTAAAGCAAAACTCCTGGGGCACCCCAGAGGCTCGGCTGGGAGCGCTGCAGAGGGCTGGGACACCACACACAGCTGCTCGCTGCAAACTTTGCATTTGTGCTGCAGGAAGTGCACTGCAACACGCCTGCTCTCCACAACACCCCCTGCCAGCCTTCGTGCTTCCCAGGCACAGCTCAGAATAGGGCACACTGACAAACGTTTATACACAAATATATATATAGATAGCTATATATATACTGCTGCCAGGTTTGTGTCAGTGCTCCTGAAGGGCAGTAACTACACACATGGCTCTAAGGTAGTCACAAAATGCATTAGAAGAGATTCCACTCCGCTGACAGACTCCTCTGAAACGCGGCTGGGGGATAAAAGGGCCGGAGGCAGCGCTACAGTGAGGCAGGAAATCCCATTTCCATTTTTGAGAGGGGAGCAAAGTTCAGCTGTGCTGTTTTAGGTAGCACACAGCACCACCGCGGGTCAAACCGCCGCGAGACAAAGATCTTGACAGGTGACTGCACAAGGAAGACATTTTCATACGCTTTTCATTTCTGACTCTTAAGCCAGGTCAAAATGAATATTCTAATGCTCATTTGTTAACCTGAAATTTTAGGAAGCACGGCTTAGCTGCACGGATGCACACTCTAATTAAAGGTACAGAAAGGGCATAAACAAGCTGCATTGTCTCGGAAGAGAATGGCGGGGTGGGCTCTTAGTCAGAGGTGGCTCCTCACCACTGGGAACCTCGTTCTGCCAACGCAAACAAGCGAAGCAACTTTCTAAGAACAGAGAAGGACCAGCAAAAAAACTCGTAGTAAGCAGCTCTCTTGTATTCCGATTCAAATGACAAAAACAAGGATGAGTTATGATCAGGTAAAGAATGACAAGGAGAAATTGGTTCATTTTTGTCTCTACTCACCAGACAACACCAAAGGCTCCATATCCGATGGGTCTGTCCGGCTCAATGTCCAGTTGCTGCTGTGGATGTTGTGAGTGCTGATGATGGTGCGCTTTGACTGCAGCAGCTGCTGCAGCCTGTACCTGAGCTGGGGCTGCTGCAGCCGGTCCGGGAGCCTGGCCCGGGGCCGGGGATGGGAAGTACGGCTGCTGCTGCCCTGGGTTCAACATCGCGGCGGCGGCGGCCGCAGCTGCGGCGGCCGCGGCGGCCGAGGAGGCATGCTGCTGCACGGGGTGCACCGCGGCCGCCGAGCCGGCGTGCAGGTGGTGCTGAGCGTGGTGGTGGTGATGGAGGTGAGGAGGAGGGAGGTGAGGAAGGTGGTGGTGATGGTGGTGGTGGTGACCTGCTGCTGCCGCAGACGTACCGCCATTGTAAGCCGCCATCATTTTTGCGTTGGCTGTTGTGCCACAAAGAGACATTCAAAAAAATGCCCTTTGATTGGATAACAACTGGGTCAAGCTGTCATTTGGCCATAAAAATTAAATCTGCTACACTTTAAAAGAAGTTGGGTTTCATCATACACGGCCCACCTTTAAAAACATGGAGCTCCACTGGCCTTATCTCCTCGCGAAGCCAAACAACTCGGGGAGTCTCTTCATGTGTGCGGGCGCCAACCCCTTCCCCAGCATCCAGCCGGGCTTGGCTACTCCAACTCCATCCTTGGGCAGCTGGGGTGGGGCTGGGGTGGGTTTTTTCCTTCACTTTTGGTTTTTTTGATGTTTTTCTTGTTATAAAAATTAAACACCGTGATCAATCCCCCTTCCCTCCGGAGGGAGGGCTCGGAGCCTCTGCCCTGAACACCCTGCGAGGGCTGGCCAGCCTAGCCCTGCCATTCCCACACCCTCTCCATGTGTCCCCCGAACCTCCCTGAGCCCGGGCACCTCCTACATCGCTCCCTCCTTCCAGACACCTGCTCCCTCCTTCCAGGCACCTGCTCCCTCACAGCAGCAACAACTCGGGAGTTTGCAACTTTTCCTTGAAGGCCTGAAACACACACAAGGACC
>VZRR01002479.1:0-11687 GCA_013398015.1 Oreocharis arfaki | reverse complement strand
AATCAAAATTGGGGTCCCCCCCCGAATTGAACTGACCCCTCCCCAATTCAAATACCCCTGGGAATGGGAGTAGGTCCCTCAGAATCAAACCAGGCTCTGCAAGATTGAACTGGGGCCTTCACAGGTTTAAGCAGGGCTCACCAGAATGAAACTTGGCCCTCCTAGAATTATACTAGGAATAAAACTGGGCTCCTCAAGTTCAAACTAGGCCCCCTCCCCGGATTAAAACTGGGACCCCAAAATTAAACTGGCCCCTTCCATGATTAATCTAGGCTTTCCTAGAGTTAAACTGGGCCCCTAGAATTAAACTGAGACCTCAGGATTTAACTGTGCCCCTTCTAGAAAGAAACTGGCACCTCCTAAATTTAACTAGGTTTACCAGAATTAAAGGGGCCCCTTTCAGGATTAAACTGGACCACCCCAGAATTAAACTTGGGTACTTGGGATTAAACCAAACCCTCCAGGATTAAATTTGGACCCCATAATTAAACTGTGTCTGTCAGGGTTAACCTGGGGTCCCTCCAGGATTAAACCTGGACTTCACTCCATTAAACCAACCCCCTCTTCCCCAGGATCAAACTGGGCTCCTCAGAATTAAACTCACCCTCCCTAAAATTTAACCAGAGCTCCCCAGGATTAAAACAGGCTCTCCTGAAATTTAAGTGGGCCATCCCGGGATTAAAACAGGGCCTTTCCAGGATTAAAGCGATCCCTTCAGGGTCAAATTGGGCTCCTCAGAATTAAACTCACCCCCTCTTAAAATTTAACTAGGAACCCCCAGGATTAAACTGGCCAACACAGGATTAAACCAGGCCCTCTCAAAATTTAACTGGGGCCCCCCAGGATGAAGCCCACCCCCCCAAATGCAAAGTCGCCCCCTGTGCCCCCCCTGTGGTGACACTGCCCGGTGTCCCCACCGAGAGCAGCCCTGGGTGCCAGCCCGATGTGACACAGCCCCCAGCCGGCCGGGGGTGATCTGGGGGGGCTCAGCAGGTTTCGGGGTCGCTCACCCTCTCCCTCTCCTTGGCGTTGGCCGCCTGCCGCCGCTCCAGCACCTCCGCCGGGTCCCCGGTGGGCTCGTAGGCCCCGCCGGGGCCGCGCCGCAGGCGGGCGATGGCGGCCGGGCGGGGCAGGGGCCCGAAGCGCTGCCTCAGGAGCCCCTCCAGCACCTCGGGGGGCGGCGTGGGCTGCAGGACCCCCGGGACCCCTGAGGGCTGTGGGACCCCTGAGGGCTCCGGGACCCCCGGGGCCCCTGAGGGCTGCGGGACCTCTGAGGGCTCCGGGACCCCAAGGGCCCCTGAGGGCTGCGGGACCACCAAGACCCCTGAAGGCTCCTCCAGGACCCCCAGAAGCTCTGAGACCCCTGAAGGCTCCTCCAGGACCCCCAGAAGCTCTGAGACCCCTGAAGGCTCCTCCAGGACCCCCACAGGCTCCGAGACCCCTGAGGGCTCCAGGACCTCTGGCCACCCCCCAGCTCTGCTGGGCTCCCCCATCCCGCAACAGGCCCCAAGCTGCACCCACTGAGCTGACACTCAAAAGGGGAGGAAATTGATGAAAAAGGGCCTTAAATAGCCGGGAACCAAACGAGGCACAGGTGGGACCCGTCTGAGCCTGATGAGCTCTGGCTGTGCCTCAGTCTCCTCACCCGCCAACCCAGCCTGGTACCCACAAAGCCCTCAGCCCAAAAAACGCCCCCCAAAACCACGCCGAGGAACATCTGGGGGCCTGGCACGGATGGGCACCTGGATTCACTCCGGAGAGACGTGGGGTTGGTTCGAGAGGCGTCGTGTTTTCCTAAAAATGTGGGAAGCGCTTTCGGGGTGAAAGAAAGAGCAGGTATGAGGTTTAAAGCCGCGAGGCCTGGCTCGGTAGGTGGCAGTGTTAGTCCCTGGCATGCTGCAAAACTCAGGGAGGCTGGAAAAAAACGATAAAACCTCCCTTTTTCCTCCAAAAACTCAGGTCACTTTGGGTTATCCGCCATAGTGGGCGGGGACGACCTCATCCCGGTCCCACTACCGGGGTGGATTTCCCCTCCCCTCTGGTGTTTTCATGGGGAAAAGCCCTCCAAGGGGGCTCGTCCTGGGGGTGGTTTTCCTCATCCTCATCCTGGTTTTCCTGGGGGTGGTTTTCCTCATCCTCATCCTGGTTTTCCTGGGGGTGGTTTTCCTCATCCTCATCCTGGTTTTCCTGGGGGTGGCTTTCCTCATCCTCATCCTGGTTTTCCTGGGGGTGGTTTGGGGCTCCAGATGGGAGGGGGTGCTCTGTGGTGACGTGTCCCCTGTGCAGGGTTGAGGGCCGCCCTGCCTCAGTTTCCCCAAACCTGGAAGCACCTGCCGGGGCTGGAGACCATTCCCAGCTGCTCCAGGATGCTGGAAGTTCCTTCTGTGTCTGTAAGGAGAGTGAGGGTGCAGAGCAAATTATAAAGAAACCCCTAAATGACCTTAAAATGAGCCTCAGAGGCACCTGGAAGTTAACTGAGGTTTTTCTAAGAACTTAGAAAAACCCAATTTTCTTCTCTTTAATGCTCTGTAATGAGCTTCCCTATCCCGCAGCAGGCTCTGGATAATCCCATTATTCCTACCCCGATCTGGGCATAATTCCGGTATCTGACAAATTAATCTGAGGGCAGGGAGGTGTAAAGTCACCCCAAAAATGGGTCTGTGCCCAGCTGCTCACCCGAGTTCACCATTGGGACCATCCGAGTGGGTTGAACCCCCCCCCAGCTGGGGTTTGTCCCTTCTCTGTGTTGGAAAAAGCTGGGAAATGCTCCAAGTTGAGCAGAGGGAGATTAAATATTGAGGGGTAAATGAGGGGGGGGTTGGAGAAGGGGCTGGAGGAAATGGGGTTTGCAGGGGTTGGGCCCTGAGGGGAAATGAGTGGAACCAGGAGGAAGGGATTGGGGTAATTTGGGGTCACAGTTACTGGCTGTGTCATGGTTATTTGGGGTCACATTTATTGGGGGTCAGGGACCTCATTTTAGGGGTCACAGCTAATAGGATTTGAGGTTATTAGGGGTCACATTTATTGGGGGTCAGGGACCTCATTTTAGGGGTCACAGCTAATAGGATTTGAGGTTATTAGGGGTCACAGTTTTAGGGGTTACAATTATTAGCATTTGGGGGTTATTAGGGATCATGGTTTTAAGGGGTTGCAGTTATCAGTGCCCACATTTTTTAGGGGTCACTATTTTTTGGGGTCATTGTTATTCGGGACCTCATTTTTCAGGGGCTGTATTTTTTAGGGTGACAGTTATGAGGGGGCAGGGTGATGAGGGGTCCCGGTTAGGGATGGGGGCTTGGAAAAGGCTGAACTCCTGTGAAACATCATCTCAGCAACACCGGGGGTGCTGTTTTGCAACCCCTCAGGCCCAGTTATCCCTCTCATTTTCCCTCTCTGACCACAGACAGCAGGAACCGGGTCCCAACACCCCATCCCAGGGTGCTCTCCACGTGTCCCCATTCCTTTGGGGTCACCCCATCCTGCCCACCCCAACGCCGATGATCCACCAAGGATCTGGCATTTGCAGATATCATGAGACTGGAAAAACGACCCGTGAGTTTCCAGTTACCGTGGTGGGGTGGCCTGGAAAGGTCAGGGAAGGGGGACGGTGCCAGGGCTGATCCGGGGCCGGGGCAGCTCTTGGCATGGGATTAAACCCAGTCCTTCCTGGCATGGTCCCAAACGTCTCGGAAGCGTCTGGTCCCTGCCAGAGCTGCCGGCCTCGTGCTGGCTCCGTGGTGCCCAGATCCCGGCCATGGATGCAGAGAGTGGGGGATAAAACGCTCCAAGGGGTTTAAGGAGCTGTGGCAGCACCTCCGGCCACTTCCACCTCTCCATCCTCCTCCTCCTCATGCTGCCAAACGCATCCCAAGACACCTGTTCTATGGGATGGCATTTCTGGCATCATTCATAACCTGCTCCCTGAGCTCTCCAAGGGTCGAGCCTGGGTTGGCACCAGGATGCCCATCCTGCTTCCAGCGGGTTCTGGGTGCCCAGGGATGGGCTCGTAGCTGCCAGGGCAGGGAAATGCGGGAGAGCAGGTATCCATATGGACAGGGAGGCTCCTGGAAAACTTTATCCTGTCATTAAAGCCATATGACATCCTGCTGCTATCAGTGCTGCCGCTGACATCAGGACCGCATCTCCCAGGTGCCTTAACTTTGACAAATATCCCGGTGCTCCCATGTGAGACACACAGATCTCTCCTGGCTCGGTTTCCCCAGCTCACCCACAAGTCTGAGGGGATATTTGTGAGGGACTCCCAGAGGCTGCGTTTGCCCCTAAATCCAGCCCTGAGGTGGATGCTGTAGAGTTTGTGGCTGGGTTGGGGTCCCAGTGCAGCGTCCGGGGGTCCGAGGGACATCCCAGGGGACATCCCGGGGCATCGTTGGGGGCATCGCCATCCTGCTGCATCCCAGGCACTCGCTCCTCCAACCCCTCCTTATAGAGGGATTATTTATCCCCTTTTGTAATGAAGAGCAGGGGGTGGGGATTGTCCCGGCCACCCACCGAGATTCCCGGGAGTCCCATGCCGGGAAGGGGCAGGTCTCACCCCCGCCATGCCTGGATTATCCATGAGGCGGGAGAGACAATAAAGGGATTTGTTGGCACGGCGAGGATTCCGGCAGGGACAGCCGGGCTCTGGGGCTCGGCACCGCTTGGATCCCCTCTACCCCACCCGTTATTCCAGGGGGATATTAGACAGCCCTGCCTTGGTTAAACCCAAAAAAATGACTGAGATCCTACTGGCATTGGTGGGAGGGAGTAAATCCGGGATAAGCGGCGATGCCCCAGCGCTCATCTCCCACCACCCAGCGCTCGCGGTTCACTGATTCTCTCATTCCTGGAGATTCCCGGGAAGCGGATGGCGCAGCCGGAGGGCCGGTGCCGGTCCTGCCGTGCCGCCCGCGGTCGGGGCGGGATGAACAAAGGCGGCTCTGTCCGTCCCGGGTGAAGGAGCCTTTGTGCGAGCTGTGGGCGGCGGAGGGAGGATCCCAGCCCGGAGCAGCCGGAGTTTTCCCCGTCCGAGCGCAGAGGAATTTTTGGAGATAAAAGAAGTTTCCATTGGATGAAGGCGCTGCCAAACCCCCGTCATGAGGCAGGTGGATGCGGGGACAGCTCGGGGTGGGGGTCTGGCTGTCACAGGCTCCGGATGAGTCCTGGGCTGTCACTGACGGCCACGTGCCCTGGGAATGGGATGGGATGAGGATGAGATGAGGATGGGTAGGGACAGGGGCTGGGGTTGGGACAGGAAAGGGATTGGGGATGAGATGCCGAGTGGGTTGAACCAGTGTAAGGGATGGGGCAGGGATGGGGATGGGAACAGGGCAAGGGTGAGACAGGGACGGGGATGGAGATGAGAATGAGGATGGGCATAGGGATGAGGATGGGGATGGAGATGGGACAGGACAGGACCAGGATGGGGACAGGGATAGTGTCAGGGATAGAGATGGGAATGGAGGCAGAATGGGGATGAAATGGGAACAGGAACCAAGACAGGGATGGGGTCAGGGATGAATAAGGGAACAGGATAGGGACTAGGATTGAGATGGGGATGGTGACAGGGATGGAGAAGGGTTTGGGAATATGATAGGGACCAGGATGGGGATGAGGTCCCATGGGATGGGATGGGAGGGGATGAGATGGGGACAGGGATCAGGATGGGGTTGAAGTGGGAACAGGAACGAAGACAGAGATGGTGGCAGGGATGCTGATGGAAGCAGGTTTGAGATGGGGATGGGGATGAAGATGGAGGTGAGGTCAGGGCAGGGATGAGGATGGGAATGGGACTGGAATAGCAATTCAGGCAGGGATGGGATAGGGACAGGGATCAGGATGGGGACAGGGATGGATATGGGAACAGGATTGGGACAGGAATCAGGATGGTGATAGGGGCAGGGGTGAGGGCAGGGATGGGACCGGGGCTGGAGCTCAGCTCTACCTTGTTCCCTCAGCTCACGCAGCACCTGACCAAGGGCCGGGGCTGAGCTCAGCACCTGGACTAAGATTTAGGTCTGGTCTTAACCTTTAGCCCATACAGGTGGTGCCTAAGCCCAGCCTGGAGCCTGCCGTTCCCAAATCCGAGCTTTACCCCTTCTCTCAAGCCCGTCCCTCTCTGTGACAGGAAAACCTGGGGCTGCAGCTCCATCCTCCTCTTCCTCCCCGACAGCAATTCCTGCCTTTCCCATCCCAGATAACCCTCTAGCACTGGCTGCTGCTGGGCCCTCCGAGCTGGATAATCTCTGTTAGAATTAATAAATGATTCAACCTTAACCCTCTTTGCCTGGCAGCTCCTCTCCAGCAGCAGGGAGAGGGGCCCTGCGTGCCCACTGTCACGTAGGGATGGGCCCACGGGGTGGGGGAGGAGCCAGGCAGCTCTTTTCCCCCTCTTTTATCCCCGATCCGGGTTTTTGGAATTCTTCAGGACTCTCAAAGCTCCTCACAAGCACAGGAGCCGCCGCTGCTGCCATGGCAGATGCCGCAGATCCCAATTAAGCCCTTTGCCGGGTCAGATCCATGTGGGAGGCCACGTGCCCCTGTCCCACGTGTGCCCTCACACGCAACACACATTTGCACACGCATGATGGGTCTCCAGCAGGCTTGGGGCCGCACGGACTCATTCCGCCTCAGGGCTCCCAGCCCCTCCGAACGCATCCATCCCTCCTCAGCAGGGATTTTTCCATTTTATTTTCCCTCTCTGTGAAAAAGGAGAAAGGATTCCTTGGTAAAACTCTCTGCACTGAAATTTGGGCTGGGGGCAAGCGAGGTCACCCCCACAGGGACAGAGCAATGCGGGGCTGATCCATGATCTGGCTGCTCCTTGTTGCCATGCCAAGGGGTGCGGGACGGGGTACAGCCCCGTGGGGGTGTCAGTGTGGGGCAGGAGGAGCCCAGACCCTCCACAGAGCATCTCATCCCAGACAGCTCCGTCATTCTCATCCCAAGGCTCTGGGATTACACCACTGCTGCTCAAATCCCGTCTTCATCCGCGCGGTGCCCAGCCAATGACCTCGGCGCTGGCACGCAGGGCCTTCCTCCGCAGGGATCAGAGATGATAAAGCCCTCCCAGCCCCAGCTCAGCGCGGTGAGGTCTCAGTCTCAGTCTCAGCAAACCATGGTGGATGCTCCAAGGATGATGTCCGTGCACACGGAGAACGGGATGGACAGCGAAAGCTTCGCCCAGGTAAGGGGATTTTCGCCTTGGATTCAGGATTGTGGGGGAGTTTGTGCCCCTTGTACCTGGAGGAGGATCTGCGATGGATGCGGCACAAAGGGGTGAAAGGGGAGCGACTGTGGGTGTCAAGGGATCACGGGATGGGTGCTGGGGAATAATTGATGGCAGGGTGCAGGGCAGTTGTGTCTCAAATCTCCGGCCTCGACCAGGTGGGGTGATGTCGGAGCGAGGTGGGATGAAATATTTGGGGCGATTTTCTGCCTGTCAGAGTGAGTTGGTGGAAATACATGGGGCTGGGGGCTTTGAGCCGTGATCATTCTGTCAGGGAGTGAGGGAGATGCTGCATGTGGTGAGCGAGGATCCCAGGAGAGCCCAGCTCTGCTCCTGTATCCCAGAGGGAGCTCCGGGCTGGACTTAGGAATGGTTCTGGACTTGGGGGACCTGGGGGGTTTTAATCCTTCTCTGCCCACCAGCAGTGCCGTGGCTTTTGGGATTTTGGAGGGGCAGGAGGTGGGTTCCCAGCCCCTCTCTCCCTCGCCTGCTCTTCCCTGTGCGTCACCCAGACCCCGAGGATGGGCTGGCAGGCACATCTCTCCGCACGTGGCTTTGCCACGCTGGTGTGGATGCTGGTCCCTGCCAGGACACAGCAGGACTGAGATTCTGTCACAGCTGTGCACCCGCGTCTTCCTCAAATCCAAGTTTTGGGCGATTTCCTCCGATCGTGTGGGAAGGGTTTCACGGGGTCGGTGCAAGCTGGATGTGGCTGTGGCACGGGACCACCAGGGCGGTCATCCCACTCCTGGATGAGACCCCTGGGACCCAGCTTGCTCACACCCACAGTGCTGGGAGAAAGGATGAGGGTCCCCTGGCAGAGGCGAGGGAAAACTCGCTGGCACTGAGCATTCCCTGCCCAGTCCTGCTCGTGTCCCTGCTCCAGTTTGGTGGCATCAGGGACATGGCGTGTCCCACGCCGTGGGACGTGGCGGTGCCCACGGAAAGCACCCCAGGGCCGCAGGAGAAACCTCCCCTTTCCGCTGCGATTGGGAAAGTGCCGCACGCGGGAGTTGCTCATCCCAGGGCAGAGTGACTCAGGGTCCTGTGTCCTGACCCGGACTTTTGACCTCGGAGCTGTGCCAGGTTTTGTGGCACCTGGCGCAGCATCTCTGGGATGCAGGATGGTCCTCAGCTCTCCCTGCATTTGGCCATGATGGCTTTTGGGGACACCTTCCTTCCTGCCACGGCTCCTGCCAGCTCCAGCAGCCAGGCTTTGGGTACTGGACTGGGACTTTTGGGACCTTTCTGGGATGTCAGGGACCTTCCTGAGATGCTGGGGACAGTGTGGCTCCTGGGAATGGAAGGGGCCAGACATCTCCCCTCCCTGTGGTGTCACGGGGCTGATCCCGTGGAGCATCCAATGGATCAGGAGATGTTTGATGGAGCTGGCGGGCTCCTCTACAGCTGGATGAGCTGGCACTGCCCCGAGGGAGGTCTGGGCAGGCCAATGTCATCTTCACGGTGTGGTGATTCGGAGGGCGGCAGCAGGACATGCAGGGCAGGAGCTGGGCGTGGAGGGGGAAAACGGGATGTGCCGGTGTGGAGTGTCGCACTACAAATTCCCCCCGGGCAGAGGGGGCTGCTTGGGGATGGAGATGATCCCAAGGTTGAGGGTCACTGTCACCAGTGGAAAGTGGCCACCACAGAGGGACGGTGGCCACAAGCAAAGAAGGGTGACTATCACTGGAGGCAGATGGTTGTCACCGATAGAGAGTGACCGTCACTAATGGAGGGTGGCCAGCACCACTCCAGGGTGGCTGTCACCAGTTAAGGATGGCCATCTCCAGAAGAAGGTGGCCATCACACCCAGTCCCCTCCCGGCTCAGGTCTGGTGACCCCCATGCCCACCCACTCCCACCCGTCTCTGGCTGCTCAGCCAAACCCCCTTTGGATCCCTCCTGTCCTGACTGGTGGCCTGGGTGGCTTTGAGGGTCACGCAGGGTTGGGGGAGCGAGGGAAGAGCCGGAGCAGTGTGTCAGTGACACGTGAGGACGCTAAAATTAGGTGGCTCCGGCTAATCTAATTTAATCTCCCCTTTTCCGTCCGCTCCGTGGAGATTAGCCCGGCGAGCGGGGTGGGAAGCCAGGCTGTGGGAGCTGGGGCGGCCCAGCCCAGGGACACCCAGCCCGACCCCCGGGGAATCCCTCTGGCTGCTTTGGGGAGGGATGGCTGTGGGGGTGACCTTGGGGTGCAGCTGGGGTTTGGGATGGGCTGGGAATCGCTCCGGCATTGTGAGGTCTGCAGAGGAGCAGCAGTGGGATGGATGGATGGATGGATGGATTCCCCCCACCCCCAACGCGGGCAGGGCACAATCCTCCCCTCCCTCACCCTTCACGGAGCAGTTTGGGACGGGCGAGCCCCCTCCCTCTCCGCAGAGCCGGGGAAAGGCTGTTTCACCCAGCTCAGCCCAAGGTCACGCGCTCGTCCTGCGGCTGCCGAAGAAAGAAAAGTTCTCCGACCGGTTTTCTATTCCCGGCCCCGTGCGAGGGCTGGGTCCAGCCAAGTCGCAGGTTTCCGGTGCTTTGGGTGACAGGGCCAAGTCAATAACTGGTCACCGGTGTCATCCTGGTGCCGATGGGTTCGCGGGGATGTGGGTGTCCATGTCCGTGTCCAATGAAACCTCGCTGGAAACTATGTGGAGCAGCGCTGGAGCGATGAATCACGGGGCAGGTGATCCCAGATGAGTTCATGCCTCTCCTGGAGCAGCTCCAGCTCCAGGATCATCCCAGCTGCACCGTGCTTGGATGGTCTGGCTCCCAATTTCTCAATCCCCACCCGTGCCTCAGTTTCCCTGGTATAGAAGTGGGACACGACCCTCTGTGGGTTCCAAGGGGACTCCGGGGGGGTCGCCAGGAGCAGCAGCGCTCAATGGGGGGCTTTGCTCTGTGCTGTGGGTCAGGCTGGTCCCAGGGTTCCGGGAGGCTCCGTCCCTGCTCCGGCCGCTGGGCACGGCTCTTCCTCACGCTCCGACGTTGTTATTACTGCATCACCCGTCCTTAAGGAATCACGTTAGAGGAATTAGAGCCGGTTGTAGCTCCAGCCCCTGCAATCAGCCGCTTCCTTTTCCCAAGGAACGCGGCATTAAATGCCGATAGATTATTACAAGCCCGTGTGGAGCCAGGAAGCAGCTGGGATGCCTTGAAAAGATTTCCATCAGGAGCTTTCTTCCATGAAAGGAATTCCAAAACCAACTGGAAAACCTCAATTTAAAGAAAAATACTTTATTTAGAGGAACTGGTTGAGCAGAGCCCAGCTCCTCCTGTCTTTTCCTGACTAGGGTGTTATCTGGCAAATCAATGGAGTCTTGGGGAATATTTTCCCTGAATAAACTGATTTTGTGGGACAGAAGGATGAGACAGGTCCCTCATTTTGCGCAGACAGTCGCTTCCTTCATCCAGCCAGGCCGGTGGCAGATGGGGAAGGCGGACAGATGTGTCCAGCTATTTTTAGGCTCAAACACTGCTTTAATTTCAACTCAACCATGGAGAATTTGGCTTTTTAGGGTAAAAAAAAAAAAAGCTGGATCAGAGGGTGAATTGAAACGTAGGGGCAGTGACAGAGATTAATGGAATATCCTGAGCTAGAAGAGATCCACAAGGATCATTGAGTCCAAATCCTAAAATGCATCAGGTCACGATCCAGGGATTTAACCGGAATGCCTGGCAGATTCATGGTGGGTCCGGCGGGACTGGATCCTCCAGGAAAAGGTGTCTGGTATCGGGAGTGGCTCGGCTCTGGCTGTGGTTGCTTCTCCCCCTCTTTCCTTTGAAACGGAGTTACAATTCCTTGAGCAAAAACACCAAAATGATGTAAATGGCCACGTAGAAAGGACTCTTGAGAGGGTGAAGGCAAGAAGAGCCGGAGCTGCTCCGAACTGGTTGGGAAAGCGGCGGGAGCGGGCAGACGGGTTGGGTAACTCCCGCCCCGGGGCTGCTGGGACCGGCTCTGCTGGGAGCGGGGAGCGGGAGCCGCTCCGGAGGGCCAGGACGTGCCGCGGCCCTCGTAGGGCTCTGGGCCACCAACGCCCGGCTGCGGCCCTCGGACTCCGGGATGGAGCCGGGATGGAGCTGGGAGGGAGGCGAGGCGGAAGGCGGGATGGTGGAGGCAGATCCCGGCCCCGGTTATGCTTCCAAACGATGCTTCCCAAGGTTTTCGGGGCGCGGCGGGCACCCCCCGTGCCGTCCGTGGCTGCGCACGGGGAGCGGGACACGCGGGCGTCGGAGCGAGCGCCACGGGCCGCGGGGTGATGGATGCGACCTGACGGGTGCACAGGGCCGCGCACGTTCACACGCATGTGACAGCACCGGGCAAACCGGGGCGGAGCGGCGGCTGCGGGAGCGGACACGGAATGCGGGCACGGGCACGGAAGGCGGGCACGCACACGGGCTGCGGGCACGGACACGCACACGGGCTGCGGGCACGGACACGGGCTGCATGCACGCACACGGGCTGCGGGCAC
>VZRR01002478.1:95534-146657 GCA_013398015.1 Oreocharis arfaki | reverse complement strand
TGGGATGGACTCACACTGCAGCAGGTCACAGAGAGCTGTTGCTCATGAGATGGAATCACGTTGGAGAAGTTCATGGAGAACTGTCTCCCATTGGAGGGACCCCACCGTGCAGCAGGGGAACAACTCCTCTCCCTGAGTAGTGGGACAAACCATGGGTGATGAATTGACTATAACCCCCATTCCCTGTGTCCTTGCACCACTGGGGTAGGAGGTAGAACTTGGGAAGCAGGAAGCAGTGGGGATGATGGTGTTTTCAAGGGCTTTTAAAATTCTCATTACCCTGCTCTGATTGTGTTAGTAATAAATTAATTTTATATCTCTACGTTGAGCCTGTTCTGCCCTGATGGTATTTGATGAGTGATTTCTCCCAGTCCTTATCTCAACTCATAAACCTTTTGTTACATTTTCTGTCCTCTGTACAGCTGCAGAGGGGAGTGAGTGAGTGGTTTTTGTGGGTGCCTGGCATCCAGCCAGTGTCAACCCGTGACACTCTCAAGTCATATGAATGAAAAACTATATACAGTATTCTGTAGCAATTAACACATACCATCCCCTTGCTTGGCTGTTTTTAAGGCTTTAACACATTCTTCTGTTAACACTTCAGTCACATCAGTCTTAATATTTTTGCTATAAACCTCTAGACATTCTGTAAGTTAATTATCTTTGCTTGTTTCCATTTGGTTTTCAATAATTTAGCCATCTTACCTCACAGAGGCATGACTCCTTCTGTGTCTGACCACTTTCAGTTGCAAGTTTATTTAACACAACAGCTGACTCTCACCAAAGGTATCCTGCTATTTGCCACATTTAATATAAAACAGAAGCGTGTTCTACTTTCCATCATCTGTTTCAGCAAACACATTTCTACTGCACAGAGAGTAACTATTTTTGAAAATGCTTAAATAATTTTTTTTTCAGCTTAATGAAACCCAGGTTAACCTGTATACAAACAGGAGGCAACTGTTCAAGCTCACTAAAATTTTTGCAAGACTTGAACAACAGAAACTATACAAGATTGTGCATGAATAGGTGAAGATTTTCAGTCTATCCACAGGATGCATTAATGAAACTGATCTCAGATTTCACAACTGGCACTTTTGAAGAGACAACAAGGACTTTTCACTTCCTCCATATGTCCTGGGGGTTATCTTATGTAGCATTAGAACCACAGTTTGCTTCCAGTTGGTAAAGCTTTTTGTGGTCCTTTGAGCTTAAGGACAATGCCAGATAAAATTATATCAGATAGTTCAGTATCTTTTTGACATAATGCAGAGGGTGTATTTTCTGAAAGACCTGACAAGGTCTCAGGCTAACATCCAAGAAGTGTGCGTGATGTTTTACCCAAGCATTTGAAGTTCAGTGCCTTAAGGCACTTTCTAACTCAAACACCACTCTGGGGTTTGTGGATGGATGTACTTCCTCAGCTAAGATTTTCTTCTATGACTAATTTCTCTTAGGAGTAAAGTGGTACTATCTTTTTACAAAGACACCTGCACTTTACAGTACTCTTGAGACCGTGATGTGAAAGCCAACACTGTGAAAACAAAAGTCAAGATTTTCTGATATTTTTTACTATTAGCAGCAGGCTTTCTAGACATCGGCAACTAGCAGTGACAGACACTTTCAGTCCCTCCTGCCACTGGGAATATCATCACAACCTCAGGCAGTAAAGAAACAATGCAGTCGAGTCTTAAGTGATCAGCACATTCAATGCTCTAAATAGGACTGTTGTGTCAGCCTTTCCTTAGACTTTTAGGACTTTTTTTATGCACACAAAAACCACACAAGAAAGCATCAAACCAGCAGTCCTTTGATAACAAGCATCTGAANAAATGCTTAAATAATTTTTTTTTTCAGCTTAATGAAACCCAGGCTAACCTGTATACAAACAGAAGGAAACTGTTCAAGCTCACTAAAATTTTTGCAAGACTTGAACAACAGAGACTATACAAGATTGTGCATGAATAGGTGAAGATTTTTAGTCTATCCACAGGATGCATTAATGAAACTGATCTCAGATTTCACAACTGGCACTTTTGAAGAGACAACAAGGACTTTTCACTTCCTCCATCTGTCCTGGGGGTTATCTTATGTAGCATTAGAACCACAGTTTGCTCCCAGTTGGTAAAGCTTTTTGTGGTTCTTTGAGCTTAAGGACAATGCCAGATAAAATTCTATCAGATAGTTCAGTATCTTTTTGACATAATGCAGGGGGTGTATTTTCTGAAAGACCTGACAAGGTCTCAGGCTAACATCCAAGAAGTGTGCGTGATGTTTTACCCAAGCATTTGAAGTTCAGTGCCTTAAGGCACTTTCTAACTCAAACATCACTCTGGGGTTTGTGGATGGATGTACTACTGCCTCAGCTAAGATTTTCTTCTATGACTAATTTCTCTTAGGAGTAAAGTGGTACTTTTTACAAAGACACCTGCACCTTACAGTACTCTTGAGACCATGATGTGAAAGCCAACACTGTGAAAACAAAAGTCAAGATTTTCTGATATTTTTTACTATTAGCAGCAGGCTTTCTAGACATCGGCAACTAGCAGTGACAGACACTTTCAGTCCCTCCTGCCACTGGGAATATCATCACAACCTCAGGCAGTAAAGAAACAATGCAGTCGAGTCTTAAGTGATCAGCACATTCAATGCTCTAAATAGGACTGTTGTGTCAGCCTTTCCTTAGACTTTTAGGACTTTTTTTATGCACACAAAAACCACACAAGAAAGCATCAAACCAGCAGTCCTTTGATAACAAGCATCTGAACACTCCAGTTAAAGCACAGGTATTGCCTACTAAACACTGCCACGTACCAACTGCTACAAACCTCCTCAAAAGTCACAGGGGCAGAAAAGAATTGTCATCTAAGGACAAAAATAATATTGCAGCATGAACAAATAAATAAATAAAGACATTTTTTCAGCACTGTAGTTAAGGAAGTGTATCCTATTGGAATCAGCTGCAAAATGAACACTGAAGACTTGCAGCAGTTGGAGTCTTGCATCTTTGAAGAACAAGTTCTCTGAAGCTGTAGGTTTTCCTGTTTCCTGTAAGCTTGGAGGCACACGGGCTATCACGGGAAAATGGATATGTGAGATGGGGTTGAATGCTCTTCTTTGAAGGCCAAATTTCCCAGTTTTCAGAGATCAAGTTTGCTGTGCAGATTTTATTATTAGCTTTTTATTCATAGGTTTAAATTCAAAAATCTAGGTATATTTCAGATACAACCTTTGCCAAAATCATTAATCGATGTCATGTCAAAAATACTTCATTTCATAGCTAGGTCTTACTTCAAGGAGAACACTTTTTATCAAAATGATATAAACAAAACTTTCTGCAACCAGTGCTAATCTTTCATGTAGCTTTATCCAGATAAAGCTTCCTCACCTCATGAGGTTTTTTATCAGGTTTGAAAATTCAGTTGGTTAGAAAGTCATGCTGTCTTCTTTCCTTCTCTTTCTTCAGTAATACCATGCTATCTCAAATGTGCTTTTAATACACTTACCCTATTTGCACTCTTCCCTAGATAGGTCAGCATTTCTGGTACTTGTGTTAGAAATAACAAAAGCTGAAACTCTTAGGTTGAGTCTGGAGTCTTTGCAATTAGGGAAAGATAAACATCCTATTTTAAAAGAAAATTTTAAAAATTTACCTCAAAGGCACAAATGGAATCTTTACTGTTCCATTTTTATTGCTCTTTCTCCAAATATAACTATGTTCAACACTGAATAAAACCAAATAAATTCAAATATATTTACCATGGGCTCCTTCCACAAACTTAGAGATAAGCTTTTACTTTTGTGTATTTCATAACAAAGTAAAAGACCTCAACCAATTGCTTGAGGCAACTGTGCAGAACTTTTTAATATGATTGCTACATGGTAGCTTGATGTATTTTTCCCCGTAGAGATGGAAGAAATAGGGCAAATGAGTTGTTTTTACTACCTTCAGTTATTACCTGGAGTCATGAGTTGTTTTTCCTTTTGACAGACGCTGTAATGTCAAGGTGGCACCAGCCCACTCTTGGCAAGGCTCCATCCTAGGAAAGTGTTTTGCTCATAATAGGCTGCCTGACAGTCTGACCTTTATCACATTTTTCTTTCCTGTCACCTTCAGGAAGGGCAGCTGTGGCGATGTTGATTTATTTCATACACAGACAATTTCAGAATTATTCTGAAACACTAAAAATTACGTTCTTCTCTTGATCTTGCAACATCCTATGGTTTTTGCGACTAGTACTAAAAATAAAAGAAATCTGAATTTCTTTCTGATTACTTGGTTCCAGGATCATTAGGAGTTTCTAGCATTCTGTATTTCCCAAGGCGCTTTCCCAAACACACCTTCATGTCTGCAAAATGAAAGCTAACTCATTGGTAGAGAAAGCTTGCTTCTTGAGAAAAAATGGAAATCTATTGTCCAAGAATATTAAATCCTTAACCACTCAGTTAAAGTCACAAATTATCAGCTCTGCAAACAGCTTTTTTCCTCTAAGGACTGCACAGAGGCCTGCAACATCCCTCTGAGGTCAAAATCTGTCCCTAACAAGGATATGCAGAATGCAATTGACTTTAGGTGGCATAGTCTAGTAAATATTTATATTTCTCTATCTTCCTTTTCAGTTTTCTCTTTCAGTGTTAAAAAATATATAATATACAACTTCTGAACATATCTCTAAATATTTTATTTAAAATATGCTACTACTCTGTTTAAATACATGTTTCAAACTTTCTGGAACCACTAGCTGCATCGAATTAACACTCACAATGCATTTAAGCAGGAGCACAAAGCATACAGACTAGCTAGCTGGGCAAGTTTGATGTTTCAGCTGTTTATAAGCCAGTTACAGATGATGCCAATGATGAAAAAATACATTTTGTTTATTACACAGGCACAAAGAAGTAATGCAGCAAAAAACTGCTTTTGGGCATTAAGCAACATGGAAGGATGCTTAGACCAGCATGCCTTTTTTTTTTTTAGTGCTTAACACTTCAGTCTGTTCCTAGAACAATTTTGTCATGTTTTGGGGTTTTTTTCTCCTTCACTGCTGTTCAGAGGATGTTTGAATCACAGTACTGAGAAACGGCATCAAGTTGTCAAAAACAGTACCTGCATATGATAAAGCAGACACCCCCACATATGATTAAGTTTCTCTGACAAAAGAGAACTCATCTGAACTTTCAGAAAAGACCGCAGTATTTTGCTGCAAAGTGTAAAATTTGCCTTAAAATACTCTTCATCAAAACTGGGAGGAGGGGAAGGGAAAAATAGTTGTCTGTAAAAGAAAAACAGCTTATAAAACAGATTTTCTGGACAAAACAATACAACCACAGCAAAGTTTTCAAGATCAACCTTTCCACATGTGTAGAAAAGTAATTTGTGTGACGGATGCTGCCTGCCTGTTGTTCACCACCGGTTTTTCTTGCGTCATCATTAAATAAGGTCCTGCTGAGCAGATTTTTGCCTACATTCAGATAAGCAGAGCACAGTTTTCTTTAGAGTCTGTTTCTTACACAATTATATTCATACATAAGCATTAAGGTACGCAACAGGCATCAGTTAAGGGACACTTCAGATACAAGCAATTTCCTGAAATCCCTAAGCCTAAGCTCTCACTGGGGTATGCAATCAGAAGTGACCATTTTTTCATGTCAACAAAGAAAAGGACTATAAAAAATACTGACTTCCAAACTGCTAACACATAATGCAGTCAATTGCACTTAAATCACCCAGCTCTGTACATCTCAGAGATTCAGCTGGTGATCCAGCATTTACTTTCAAATTAAGGAAGGATTTCAACACACTTGCTTTAAGGTGCTAGTGCGGAAAATACAATACATGAAGGCACTTTTATACCAACAGAAAACAGACTGCAAGGGCAGCAGAGTAGCAGTGCTAGGCCTGGGACTATGTTCTGAACTGTGCCCAACATCTTCCATTCTCTTACTGCACAGTTCTTTTAGAGCAAGATTACACTTTTGAGGCAACGGGAGAAGACAAACAAATCTTTTCTGTAAGAATTGCTAATGAGGAATTGTTTAGAAAATAAAAAATTTATTTACTTTAGGTTTTTACACATGCTGGATTCAAGATGTTACTCTCAGATCAATCTCATCACCAAGCTCCTGAAGTGGAACCCCCGAGACAGCATGCCACTAAACAGAGGACTAGAAGTCAAGCTCAGTTTCCTCAATCACATAAAAAATAAGAATATTCTGCTGATCTACTCATCCTGGTTCACCAGCTTTTTCAGGCTGATCAGGAAGTATCTCATCTTAGCCAAATGAGCTTGGAAGATCCTGTAAGTGAAAGCTGGACCACAACAGAAAAGTATGACCAGAATTTTTTAGCAACTTTTTAAATCAAATTCTCTTCTTGTTTAAGAGACATATTGATGCCAGTATATGTAACAGATTACTTGACATGCATGTTAAAACAATCTAAGTCATAGGTTTATTTATCACAGGTTTTATTATAATCATCTAGTACATTATAATCGAAGTACAATATATTTTATATATATATATACAATATATAAAAATTTTCACAATAAATGCATGAACACAGCAGATCAAAATCTCTGAGGACAGAGGAAAAGGAAACAAGTTTCCCAAGTACAGTTTTCCAGATCTTTGTAATGTTATCCATCCTGTCTTTCCCTGCTTTGGGGGAGGGGGGCAGGCAAGACAGTGTTTGATTTCTTCGTTTCTTNCTCATCACCAAGCTCCTGAAGTGGAACCCCCGAGACAGCATGCCACTAAACAGAGGACTAGAAGTCAAGCTCAGTTTCCTCAATCACATAAAAAATAAGAATATTCTGCTGATCTACTCATCCTGGTTCACCAGCTTTTTCAGGCTGATCAGGAAGTATCTCATCTTAGCCAAATGAGCTTGGAAGATCCTGTAAGTGAAAGCTGGACCACAACAGAAAAGTATGACCAGAATTTTTTAGCAACTTTTTAAATCAAATTCTCTTCTTGTTTAAGAGACATATTGATGCCAGTATATGTAACAGATTACTTGACATGCATGTTAAAACAATCTAAGTCATAGGTTTATTTATCACAGGTTTTATTATAATCATCTAGTACATTATAATCGAAGTACAATATATTTTATATATATATATACAATATATAAAAATTTTCACAATAAATGCATGAACACAGCAGATCAAAATCTCTGAGGACAGAGGAAAAGGAAACAAGTTTCCCAAGTACAGTTTTCCAGATCTTTGTAATGTTATCCATCCTGTCTTTCCCTGCTTTGGGGGAGGGGGGCAGGCAAGACAGTGTTTGATTTCTTCGTTTCTTCTAAAAAATAAAATTAAAAAAATAAACCAAGAAAGGTAAACTGCATCAGAACAACTAGAACTTTGTATCTCTGGATCACAAGCACGGCTCAACACAAATGGAGACCAGCAGCTGCCCCAAATAAGCACGCCCATCACCACCCTGAGGAAGTGAGGCACCATCTTACTTACTGCATGTTCTTACACTGCAATAAAACACGCCCTGGAAAAACGGTCTCCTACCTGGAGGCTGAGCACCTCAGGGGGTACAAGGAAGAAAGTATTAGAGTTACTGTTTATTTTTTTATCTTAAAGTATTAAGAAAGAATTAAAACTTTACTAATACTTAACATGTCTTGACACTGTATCCTCATCTAGTCTATATGCCAGGTAGCGTAGACAGTACACAAGGTATCCTTCAGGAAGATTGGGTTCTTCACAATGCAGAAGGGGCGTGACAGTGACATCCTCACTCATTCTTTCACTTTTAGTGTATTGACATATTGACATTTACATGTGACCAGTGTAAGTAGATCTATGGATTATTTTATCTATTTGCAAATAAACTAACCCTCACAAAATGACCTGGTCTCTCAAAGAGATTCTGGAAAAAAACCCCTGCAGATTGAAGGTAACACAAATAATAAAAGCACAAACAAACAAGAAAGCTGTAGAGCTGATAAAGGAGATTCTGCTCCTAGTGCAAGTCCTTTATCAATAACTTTGCATGGTAATATCATGGACAGTGTACTCGGATTTGACAATAACTTGGCCAAAAAATTTGAACGCTACCAAGGTTAAGTATTTGAAATACAAATTCACATGTATTATTGCTAGCAATAAACCTCTTTTTGAGTGTACATTGTACCTTTAAGACATTAGCTAACAATAGCGCGGACCCACAAGAATTAACAAGGCATTTACAAACTAGCCATCAAGGACATGAAGAACAAGCTTTCTAAGTTTTTTCAGCAATGTTTAAAGTCCTGTGATATTCAATCCAGTACTTCACAAAATTTCACAGAAAACACTGCTGAAGGTTTGAAGAAACAAATACTAGAACACGCAAAAGGTTCTGGGAGGTTTGAAACTACAATTGTTCCTAACCTGTCTCAGTTTATGGTACTTGCTATATTTTCTACATGATAAAGTACATAAAGAGCAACTTTTTTGCCAAACCCTACTAAAAAGACGTAATGGAAAAGGTAGCTGCTCAACAGTAAACCATTCCTTTATTAAAAATGCTGTTTTATGAAAAAACTATACAAGTGTAACCACTAATGAAGTGGCTGCTTTGAATAGAATAAAAAAGGGATCTCAGGATAAAGTTAGAGCAAGAGTGAAATTCATTCACTGGATCACTCATGGGCAAGCTAGTGCATCAAATAAACTGGAGACAAAAGGACACAAAGTCCTACTTGTCATCCATGTGGTAATTTCATAAAAACAAGACCTTTCAATATCAGAATCTTTACAATACTTTGGAAAGAGATGGGGAGTTATCATGAAAGCCTTTTGTACCACAGGGGTTCACTGGTTATACCATGGCAAAGCGCTCAAAAGAGCTGTCAAACTTACATTTTTCTTTCACAGAAAGAAAAGCAATTGTTCCACATCCCCTGACCTTTTCTGGGATGAAAAGGGCCTGCCAGTACTATGCTAATATTTTTGAGAAATAATAATAATAAAAAAAACCCTTAATGTGCCTCTTCAAGATCAAGATGTTGTTTTAACAATGAGCGGGAAAATTTTTCTTTTTAAAATAAAGTTACTGTATGGAGGGAGCATTTTGAAAACAGAAGTTTGAAAATGTTTCCATCATCATGCAATTTTGTTGCAAAAAAAAGTGTAAAAGCCCTGCCCATAAAAACTTCTAATATCTGTACATTTGTACAGGGAAGTAACTAACCCATTCCAAAAACATCTTCCAGAGGAAGGTTTTTTAATCCAGTTGTTAACAACACAAAAATTCAAGATCTTTCAATTAGTGTGCAAATACAACTGACTGACATCATGGTAAATGGAAAGTTAACTAGTTGAATATGAAGTTGAATATTAATACACCTTTGCATAAGTAGTCGGCAGGACCAAAAAACGAGCATCATGATTTAGTAAGCAACAACCTTCAACACACTTTCTATTTGGATCAACATCTTTCTGAGGTATCTTCTTCAGTAATGACAAATATTAAAAACAGATATTAAATAGATATTAAAGATTAAAATCAGATAAATTGAATTTAGAACCAAATCTCTCAATCTCTGTACCACAGTGTTAAACAAAAATTTCTAAAAATAATGAGGCATCAGGTACTTCTGAGCATCACTTCTACTGAGAAAATCTTCTACTGGGAACAGAAAAATACTTTGTACCACTCATAAAAAATATTTGAAAATTGTTTATCTAATCTATAGCTTTTATATAGGTATATATAAAAAATATTTTATATTTTTATCATGTATTTAATTAGCACAGCAATACATATACATAATTTATATACAGTAAGGGTGCATGCTTAAAATATTTTTTTTGCATTCAGCTCTGGATTCCCCAGCAGAGGAAACCATAGACCTGTTGGGAGTGAGGAGGCCACAACGATGATCAGAGGAGTGGAGCACCTTTCCTGTGAAGACATGTTGAGAGAGCTGGGGTTGTTCAGCCAGGAGGAAGGCAGGCTCCAGGGTGAGCCCTTCAATGTATAAAAAAGGCTTGCAGGAAAGGAGGCAGCATTTCACCAGGGCANCTGTCAAACTTACATTTTTCTTTCACAGAAAGAAAAGCAATTGTTCCACATCCCCTGACCTTTTCTGGGATGAAAAGGGCCTGCCAGTACTATGCTAATATTTTTGAGAAATAATAATAATAAAAAAAACCCTTAATGTGCCTCTTCAAGATCAAGATGTTGTTTTAACAATGAGCGGGAAAATTTTTCTTTTTAAAATAAAGTTACTGTATGGAGGGAGCATTTTGAAAACAGAAGTTTGAAAATGTTTCCATCATCATGCAATTTTGTTGCAAAAAAAAGTGTAAAAGCCCTGCCCATAAAAACTTCTAATATCTGTACATTTGTACAGGGAAGTAACTAACCCATTCCAAAAACATCTTCCAGAGGAAGGTTTTTTAATCCAGTTGTTAACAACACAAAAATTCAAGATCTTTCAATTAGTGTGCAAATACAACTGACTGACATCATGGTAAATGGAAAGTTAACTAGTTGAATATGAAGTTGAATATTAATACACCTTTGCATAAGTAGTCGGCAGGACCAAAAAACGAGCATCATGATTTAGTAAGCAACAACCTTCAACACACTTTCTATTTGGATCAACATCTTTCTGAGGTATCTTCTTCAGTAATGACAAATATTAAAAACAGATATTAAATAGATATTAAAGATTAAAATCAGATAAATTGAATTTAGAACCAAATCTCTCAATCTCTGTACCACAGTGTTAAACAAAAATTTCTAAAAATAATGAGGCATCAGGTACTTCTGAGCATCACTTCTACTGAGAAAATCTTCTACTGGGAACAGAAAAATACTTTGTACCACTCATAAAAAATATTTGAAAATTGTTTATCTAATCTATAGCTTTTATATAGGTATATATAAAAAATATTTTATATTTTTATCATGTATTTAATTAGCACAGCAATACATATACATAATTTATATACAGTAAGGGTGCATGCTTAAAATATTTTTTTTGCATTCAGCTCTGGATTCCCCAGCAGAGGAAACCATAGACCTGTTGGGAGTGAGGAGGCCACAACGATGATCAGAGGAGTGGAGCACCTTTCCTGTGAAGACATGTTGAGAGAGCTGGGGTTGTTCAGCCAGGAGGAAGGCAGGCTCCAGGGTGAGCCCTTCAATGTATAAAAAAGGCTTGCAGGAAAGGAGGCAGCATTTCACCAGGGCATGTAGTGACAGGACAAAGGGCAAGAGTCTTAAAATTAAAAGGGTTAAGTATAGATTGGACATAGTGAAGAATACGTCTACAATAAAGGAGGTGTGGCACTGTTGCAGGCTGCCCAGAAAAGCTGTGGATGCCCCGTTCCTGGAAGTCCTGGAAATGTTCAAGGTCAGGTTGGACAGGGTGGCTGTGAGCAACCTGCTCTAGTGAAAGACGTCCCTGTCCCATGATCTTTAAAGATCCTTTCCAACCATTATGCAATTCTGAGATTCTACTTCAAAAATCTGATCCATTGCTGAGATACTATTAGTAATAAATTTGACAACTGCTACTTTTAACACTAACATACAGTGTTTAATTCCATATATTAAGACATTCTAAGCCGGGATCACGTAAAACCTACCCAACTGCAGTCTGGCCTGTAGCAAAAAAAGAATATCCAGCATAAAAGCCCAGGCGTGAATTACAAGAAATTCAAAGAAAAACAGCCACCTAAGCCTTGTCAGAAAAAGCATTTTTATTCCGAAGTACTGTTCAGATCAGAAATTATTCTCGGGGGTTCTTTTGTACTTTCATTCTCCACTTCTCTACGCCAGTGGGTATCATGTCAGACACCGAAGGAATTTCTAAGCAAAGCAGAGTCTTCACGTTTGATGACACAGACACAAACAGAAGAGGAATTCAGGTACTATCATCCAGCATTGAGATTATCCACTTCTGTTCTGAAGCAGCAAAGGCACAACAGTGAACTTGGAAGAACACGCACTTACTCACAAAACCTAGAAAGCTTAATATTTATATTTATTATGCATTAGGAAGCTCATTAACTTAAAAACCAAACCGCATAGTACAAAAGGTTTCTTATCTGTGCTCAATGTGGAACAAGTTTCAAAATATATATTTTTTAAATTTGTTCAGTCAATACACAATCCTTTTAAAAAAATGTATAACTGCCTGTACCCTCATTACATTTATAAATACATGATTTACACAGCACCCCATCTGGAAAAATTAAAACTCCTTACAAATATCTACATTGCATACATATAAAACATTCATAGGAGTACTTCATAAAGTTGGGTTTAATAGTCCATTTACACTGCAGCAAAATACATATAAATCTCTGTATTCTTCATAAAATGTCTCTAAAAATTAGCACATTTGTAACCATTCATAACTCCTTTGAAGCATCTTTTAGAAAAAAAACTTCATAAGAATATATTCATGATATTCAGCAGGTAAGACAGTGATATGAAGGCTAAATACAATTAATAACTGAACACTAAGAAGCAGTTAAGGCAGGGGTGAAAGGAATCAATAGGAAAAATTAGTTTATATGGCAGATAAAGTGACAAAATGCAGTACATACATATATTTCTTGATGCAAACTACTCTGGCACCCACTCAGAAGTGTCTGTATTTTTGACACTGCTCATTATAAAACAAAAATTTTATTTTTTATAAGAAAAACATTAATGGGATCTGGCTCTCAGGTGTCATCTGGATTTGCTTTAACTGCACAAAACTGATTACTCCAGAATGTGGGTTTACGGTTTCTGTATGACCTTCAGTTACGGGTAATTACTGTCATATGTGATCACACACATTCAGAATTCTGCCATCTCAGCTTCATCACTGCTTTCTTGTAACTAGTGGACTCCTTGATAGTAAATAATATTTGAGAATTTCACTGATAACCACTATTTCAGGTACCAAAACTATACAGAGATCAGTGCCTCCAATACCATGAAGACTACGTGTGGCATAGATGCAGACAAAAGGCATAAGAAGTGCAAAACAACCTGTAATAGTGATGGCAGAAATTGTTCTGGCTCAAACCTGTTTATTTTGCATTACCTTGCAATTTTGTGAACTGAACATTCAAACTTTAAAAAAAAATTCTATCTCTCTATTCAAGTTTCTACCCAATATTGGAATTTGACACAGCATTTGCAGTCCAGTATTGGGTGCAATCACACAAGCTTGTGACTTAAAAAACCACTCCTGCAAGCATGACATCAACCTCAAGCATCATACAGCAAGTGACCTCCTGTCACAGCTGCCTTCTTCTCAAAGGCAAGACACTCTGTACCTCCCACCAAGATTCCAGAGCCACAATTCAGTGCACAACTTTGATTCATAGATCCCTCAGAATTTAGCCTTCATACGCTGCTATCCTGCAGCAATGGTTCAATGTCCTCTTCATTACCTTGGTCGAGGTTGTTACTCAGACTACTGGTGATGCTGTTGCTGTGTTTTTTGGTACTGCTCACTTTGCTGTTCTCAGGAATAAATAAGGCGACTAGAAAAGCCATAAGAACAATGCACGCTCCAACCAGGAAGGGTGGACCAGGAATGATAGCTCTCTACAGGAAAACAAGCATAATAAAGAATTAATGACGTTTCAGACATTGACTTCTGCATTATGAACTACACCACCAAGGCAGGAGACCATGAGAGATGTATTTACAGTGACTATAAAATTTTTACAAACAGGTTCCTATCTGCATCTACAATCTCCACAAATTCCTCACCTGATCTCCACACTGATCTAAAACCCAGAAATACACAAAATTGTCAATTGACAATATGATTACCTAGCAAATGAAACATATATTGACTGATTTTTTTTGTAATTTTTTTTCCTTAGACTACGTGCGTGTTAAATCAGCAAGACTCCTCTGAAGATTAATAGAATAAGAAGTATAAATACTCAATAAATCTGAGCTTCACTTTTCCACAGCTGAGATACTAGAATCAAGTTAAAATAAACAAGCATCCCAAAAATCCAATAAATGAGTGAGCTAAGTAACAGCAAACTATGTAGTACATACCATTCTCACTGCACACACATTGTTCATGTATGAAAACATTTGGAGTTATTCTCTCTTGCTTCTAAGCAGTTTATTTTAAAATTTAAAAACAAAATTTACCCACATTTATAGCCCCAGCTAAAAACAAACACCAGAAAGGTTTTAAGATAAATTTCAAACCAGCCAAGTTTGATGACAAACCTCTACAAAAGAAAAGCGTCAACAATCCAGCTTTTTCTTTAATCTTTAACAACTTTTCTTTATCTGTGAAAACTAAAACTAGATAAAAATCAGAAGATGAAACTTGTCAACCCATCGTACTTTTATTCTATAAAACGAAATGTAAGAAGCTATTCTCAAATGAAGTGGGAGAGTAGTTGAACATAAGTATACAGTAACAGGGTACTTCCCTCGCCTCAATTCCTGTTACAATCAGAGGACTAAATTTTCAGCTGATGGTAACATATCAAAAATGCATCTTAATGATATTAAATCTTCTAGAGACTTAAAGAAGAAGTATTTAAAGAATTAAATACTTAAAGAAGTAATGAACTTCCACAAATTAATACGCCCTCATTTGCAGTATAACAGCTAATTCATCTGAGCAGCTTTTGAGTATTACACGATTGTGGTTTCACTGAAGGGAGTAAAAATCTTTCAAAAGCTGTCCTTGCTCATTGCATTGCCAAGTGTTATTGTTACCCTCCAACACAGCCTGCAACTCCAGTGTTTGGTGTAAGGGCTTCCTGTAGATAATTATAATGATGCAACCTCATTCAAACTTCAGCACCAATAAATGTACATCAAAAGAAGTTACCTGGTACTGTTACAATACTGAAACCAATGCTGCTACTACTGTAAATCTAAATACTTACCACCACATTTAAATTTTGAGCTATCTTAATAATTTAATAAAACTGAAAAGTGAGAATTAAGTAGTCTAAGAAAAAGATATGAAGATTTTAAGTCAACCAAAAGAAGATAGATTTCTGACCTAATGAGTTCTACACTGAAAACTGCACACCAAATTTTGAACTTACCTTATCACTGGGATTTTGCTTTGTTTTTTTTCCAGAAGTGTTATCAGGTAGCAACTCATTGAGTTCCACATGGAAGAGAAAGAAAATAAAGCCATACAGTGCTGGTCCCAGGCCATTGCACAGTCCTCTTACTCCAGTTATTATTCCTTGGACAACACCTAATGAGGTAAAAAAACCAAAAAGAGTAGGATTTGTTTTTTAAGCAAGAAAGAAATGCCCAGAGCCAAGAGCTCTGAGTGTATTCTAATAATTGTTCCAGAATAGATCATATCACAATTATTTCTACATTCTAAGATGTAAGAAGTACACTGAAGACAAGTCTGTTGGATTAAAATAATCCTCTGCATCATCACAGTTCTGTCACTATACCTGCAGATTACTGGAAGCATTATGATTTTTATTATTACATAATATTTCATTATTATGATTACGAAATTTATGTGCAGCTTTCATTTTTTATATTAGAGTTCTTCCACTCGCACCCAAAGCCTACAAGGAAGACAGTGAAGACAGCAGAGCTTAAATGTGGTACCCATTCAATCTATTTTCAAGTGAAATTTAGAGTAATGAACCTAAGTGTTAAGAACTCTGATTGGGAAAATATGCACAAATGGTGACCCGTATTTACTTAAGACACCAAGTAACTTACTCAAGGCAGTAGATTAAGTGTACAGCAGTAAATTCACAATACTTGACCGGCTGCAGTTTTACACTGGATTCTGTTTAAAGCTCAATTAATCAAAGTGCTATAGGTGTATTTCTGCTTTGACTTCATTGCAACAACAGTGCGAAAAGGATTTTGATAAAATTAATTTTACACAATAAGAGTCTAAAAAAATGCCATTTTACACTATTAATAATCAGCTTCGTTTTTAAGGCAGTAACTTGCAAAATGGGAGGAAAGAAAACATGCAAAAAAGATAGCTGTCCAAGTCATTACTTCATAGGTTGATGACATGAAAGTTTAAAATCTTCGTGCCACTAGGTGGCAAAACCTCAGACTTGATACTACTGAAAGCCTTAGGTATTAACACCAGATTCCTCTATGTAAATCCAAAGTTCAATGGCTTCTGTCAGCTTAACTGAACTACTTATTTCCTGATATAAACAGAAAACAAGTCTTTAAAAATCTTTAAAATGTTTAAAAAAAAAAAAAAAAAAAGAGGGAGCAGGGAATAATTAAAAAAACCTAAGTAAAATACTATCTTCCGTATCTTTCAACAGAAATGCACCTCCTGGAACAGCATCTCCTTTGTACTTCTCAGACTAACTGCATTTACCTAACTTCATGTTGTACAATGCTAAAGTATCACTGATACTCAAAATTTACACGTACAACAGTTTTTAAAGAGAACACTAAATTCAGTTCTTATATACCAGTGTTTAAATTTGTGATGACTTCTCCTCTCATTTCACTTTAAAGGAGGAGTAATTTCTGACTGTACATTGCTTTTCACATCAAAACCATTAAATTTTGTGTTTTCTCAGATTAACTGCTTATTTTGGCTGCCTTTTCTATTCCTTGAAGATCTGAAGTATTGTATCAAATAGGGCCAACTTTTCTCCAAAATTCAAGTTTCTTGCATACGTTTATTTCAACCAGGTAAAATGTGCAATTAAAAATGTAGCATTGTTACATTAATCCTCACTGTCTACTTAGAGACTACTGCATATACTAAAACAAAAGGAAAAGCTTTTGTTGCTTTTGTAGTACTTTTACAGAGAGAACAAAAAGCAGTTGCTCATCAGAAACTATGTATTTTACAATGCAAATATGATGAATTCATGCACTTCCTTCCTCTCTACACAAATTTGCAGAGTTCCACAGGTACTACCAAGTGAAAGCTCACAAAGATAACTTGAAAAGTACATGTAGATAGCTCTTCTGCTTTCCAGACAAAAAAGTAGGTTGATGCATAAACAGCAATGGATCCAACTCACCTTGCTGATCTGCCTCTGCATTTCGCGAAACCAGAGCACTAATTGCTGGGAATGTAATGCTTGACATCGCTGCTACAGCTCCTGCTGCCCACATCATCCTGTGTTAAATACATCATTTGGACTAAAAATGAGACTGCCCGTATAATTACTCCCCATACTCCCAAAAGAGACACAAGGGCACACTTATTTAACATTTAATGCCCTTTTAAAATGTTCTTATTGAAACGCCTAGAGATTGGAAATTATCTGGTTATCCTCCTGCTCCCCTCCCACATACTATTCTGAACTTGTTGGAACAGAAGCACATATGATTTGAGTCTATCCTAGCAGAGAAATAGAGGGGAATGAGAGTGAAGTGGTCTTTCCAAATGCTGTACAAAGGAACAATTTCCCAGGGTGTCCTAGTTAGGCAATTCTCTAGCTTCTACAACTGACTGGGAAGTGCTCTGATAAACAAGCACTCATCCCTCTCAGTAGGACTTTCTTCTTGGTAAAGAAGAAGTTGTTCTAGCTTATGGTTCTAGTTGTCTCTACTTACAGACCGTTTTTCCAACAGAAGAAGCTCTAGACAGTTTTTAAGACCAAATACAGTTAGAGCATGAGAGTATGTTAGAAAAACAAAAACAAGTATAGGTCCAGTACCTAACAGATAAAATTGATCTGGTGGAATTACTAGACAGAACACGCTACTTATTAGCTCATGAGTTTAAGAAAAAGTTTTAACCACATTCATAGACTTAACACTCAATGGACCAAAAACTCCCTTTGCAAAACGGCTACGTGTACAGGAAATTCTATCATTCCTACATATGCAAAATACAGACCAAATTTTGGTAGCATAATGAAAATGGGAATGCTTAATTCACAGAACACTTAAATGCCCATGATAACAGAATTAAATAGAGTTTCTTAGAAAAAACCCCTTTCAGTTCCTTAACAGGTGTGTACATACCAAAATGTATGCTTACCAAGGCTGAGATCCAAAACCATACCAAGCCAGCTGAAAGATCTGAAAGCCAAGGCCAAGGAGAACTGTGTTTTTGTTCCCTATAGACCTCATCAAGATACTGAGAAACACAGTCTGCAAGAGAAATTGGTTCAACCAAAAGTTGTTTAAAAAAACATCAGGCTGCTAAATAAATTTCTCCCATGCAAAGTAATTCAGAAGATCTTTCAAATGATGAGGAAATTCATACCATTTGTCCTCCTACTACCCCTGTATTAAGTCCAAAATACAGATAAGTCATTTCAACATCTAATGTAGAGATATTCTTAAATCTTAAAGGGTTACTACTTCGAGATATCTAGAAGCATATGTATTGCCTTCTCTGTATACATTAGATGATAGTGTCTATTTCTAATGTAAACAGGCTTTCATTTCCACCTCTACAAACCTATTTTATTACAGACTAGAGCGTCCCACAAAATAAAAGCTGCTACCAAGCTAAGATAGTGCAGGCTGGACACGACTTGAATTTATCAGTATCTACAAATACTAGAGAAGAAAAGACTACTAGCTCAGAAAAAAGTAAACCACTTAGATCAGCTGAATTATTATGCAAATTTATATTTAAACTTACAAGTAAGTAAGTTTGGCACCTTCATCACATACGCTGAAATTTGGCCGAAGCCAGTTCCTAGGCACTACTAATTATATTTTCTACTGACTCTTTACATGTACACTGATACAACCTTTTCATTTGCACGTGGAAGCTAATCCTAACTAAAGATCAGTACTTCTATTTGTTAGAAGTGTTAATGCTAAGGGGGAAGGAGATCTCAATTCAGATATGACAGCAAGACACTCACGGCAAGAAGCAGACACTTCCCAGTAAAGCAAAGTCTATGTGGACAACTTTACTCAGTTAATGGAGCACACATTTTTCTTCAAAAAGAAAAACTCACCAGTGCTTCAGCAAAAATACTGACAAAAGGAACCAGGACTGCAGAGCAAAATACACTTCCTCTCTTGTCTTGTCTCTGTTCCTGATTGTATTGGGTCTGGCTGAGTTAATTTTCCCACAGCAACTCTCACAGGTCTGTGGGTAGCTGGAAAGGTGCTGATAACACACACAGTGCTTTAGCTACTGCTGAACAGCGCTGGCAGAGCATCAGTGCTTTCTCTCAACATTCCCCCCACATCAGTAGACTGGGAATGGCAAGATGCTGGGAGGCGACAAAACTCGGCCAGCTGACCCAAACTGACCAAAGGGATAACTCACTCCGTATGACACCAGCTCAGATATAAGAGCAAAGGAAAGGAGGAGGAATGGGGGATTTGTTATTTACGGTCTTTTCCTTCAAGAGGAACTGCTACGCGACCCGAAGCCCTGCTTCCTGGGAAGTGGCTCAACACTGCCAGCTGATGGGAAGCAGAAAATAAAAAGGTTTTTTTTTCCTCTTTGCTTGTGCACACATCAACCTTCGCTTTTACTTTAAAAAACTGTCTTATCTCCACTCAAGACTGGTTTTTACCTTAATTTCTCTTCCCTGTCAGGCTGGGAAGGGGAATGCTGGAGTAGTTTGGTAGGCACTTGACATCCAGCGAAGGTCAACCACCCACCCCAGTTTTCTTGTTTCTCATTTTTAGTTTGAATGCTACATAGAAAAAAAATACACTAATTCTACCTTCATGTGTTCAGTTCTTTAAGGAGATATGGAACATGCCAACACAAATCAGTATTTATGAAGCAAAGATTATGTCAATAAGCAAAGATTATTTCAGTAAGCTGTACTCTTCAAAGAACTGAAATATTAATAGATTTTTCTCATTTTAACACTGAAAATTATAAACCAGAAGCGAAGCCATCTTAGAGATTTTTAGCAAAAATACTGGTCTGCATAAAGTATGACTGGCAAACGTGAGTGCACACAATAGCCTCAGAACAAACCACAGCACAAGGATTAAAATAATGACTTGAATTGCTAATGAAGGCCATAACTGACACCAGTAAAACTGGTAAACACTGATGAATGTGTTGTTTACATCAAAACAGTAAGACCTCCATTCTGCTAAGAATGGCAAGGTTACAACATACTCCATATGCTATTCATCTTCTTGTTATCAAAACAGGAAGACAAATTGTATCCATAAAGATACCAAAGATCACATCCTAAAAATTCGTTGATTTACAAAAGACAAAGGATCTGTTGAAAAATCAGCTCACTGTTGCCAATAAAGAAAAACATGACAAGAAGATACCAAGGCCTCACAGCTCCTCGGCCTCCAAGTTGAGCTTAAGTAACCCTGGAAAGATGAGGTTTTCCTTGTATGCAAGTCTGACACCAGAAGCCAACTGAATAGGTGCAAGGAGCATGACTTTTCTTTAAAATAACACATTTTCCTTTCAGAATGCCTTACATTTAGTAACAAATTTCCTGCACCATTGTAATGCTTTTAAGTCCAGTGACTTTGCTTTTAAGAGTTCCAGTGAATTTACTGATCCACGTTTAGCAAATTTTATTTTTCTGATGTCCAGATCCAGTATATCTCAGGAAAGCTGACACAAAGCAAGAAATTTATGCAGACTGTATCATGAATACAACATTTAGTGAATGCAAGATACACTGGTATATTGGAGCATGTAAAAATTTTCAGACAAGCTTAAATGAAGCACTATAAAGAATAAAGCTTACCTGAGCTATTATGGACAGAAGGCCCACCACAGCTATAAATGCTGCAATGCTAGCAGATCCAAAGCCTATAATCTGCAGAGGAGCAGAAATTGCGTAAAACAAATGCCAAACACAATCCAGGACAACTACTAGCTGTACCTTCTCTATGAAAGCACTCATCCCTGCTTATACTCTAGATCTATACAGGATCCATGCAGGAAGTGTCTACTTTCAAGAATAATCCTTAACTTGACTCTTTGCCAAGAAAACTATATAAAGAAAAAAACAACTGCCTTAAAAATAGGAGACGGAGGAAGTCATGGATCTGGAAACTGAAGTTCTCTATCCCTCCCACAAATACCACAGGTCTTCAACAGGCAAGATCTCACCTAAAGACCCAGAAACTGCTGCACTGAACGAGAACCAAGGACTGCTTAAGGTTAACATGTGCTTAAGACACTGCACGGTTTATGTATCAGGAGTCAAGTATTACTCATTTCTTGGCTTATCAAAGCACCCTGCCTTTAATTTTAAAGCTTTACTTTGCCAGAAAGTAGGTCTCTGAGCAAAGTCTATAGCAAGAAAAAGATCATAGGAAATACTTATTTAAACATCCTTAGTAAGATGTGAAGACACCAACATTTACCTGTCTCAAGTACAGAAAGAAACTAGAATACTGGCCAGCCTCGGGCAGATATGAGAGCAACACTGTAATGCAGATTGGCAGAACTGTGGGATCTTTTTTCACCTTCTTCAGAGACTGTAAAACAAAAGAACAAAGCAGGTATTGAAACATTTGTACAAACTCTAATGAAAGTGTAATGAAAGAAGATGGATTCCCTTTTTTTGTCCATGAATACACATCAAAACAATCACACATGGAAACTGTTAAGCTGAACTTTAAGTCACAATCTCATTACATAAAGTTTGGGGATCCAATTCTTTGGCAAAGTCTCCGATAAGATTTTTGAAGCTACTGTTCAGTGCCAAATCAAAACTATTCTCCAAAACCAGCATTATATAATAGTAAGAGAAATGCATAATGTCTTCTAATGGATCTCCATAATAATAATGTTTTGAAAGATGCTAGCAAATAATATACATTTCTTACATTTCTTCACTAATTATAACAATTATTTTAAGGAACAAATAAATTGTGGAAAACAAATTTTGTAACTGCAGTCTTTCAAGCATGCCATTCATCTCTCAACATCTACAACCAGTTCCTGGCAGCATGGATCTCATGAAGAAAAATCACTCCTTTCCTTCTTAACATAATAAGGTGAGAGAAAAACATAAATTAACTGAGTAAGTGTGAGTGAATGAACAAGACTGCACAGTATGTTTTAGCCCTTCTTATATATGCCTATAAAAAAAAAATCAGGCTTTATAGACCCATTCTCTATTAGAAAGAAATCACATATAACCAAAAGTGGAAATCAAGAGGGGGGAGAGATACTGCCAAAGGCACAATTATAAAGAGAATATGTAAAACATTAAAATATTGTCTTCTGAGGTGTAAGAATTCAGCATTTCTCTTCGCAATAAAATAGAGTACATAAGTTAGAAAAGTAAAGTATTGTCCCTCTGGATTTCAGACCAAACATTATTTTCATATCTGGAATTATCTAAACCACAAAGTTTGGTTTTATTTTGCTTTTTAAAAGTAGTTAGATCTTTATGGGCAAGAGCAGAGAACAGAGACTATGGCATACTGTAGTCAAGCTACCAGTAAGATTGAAGATTTCTCAAGCTTACAAACTGCAACTAATAATTATTACTTATTAATCATCAAATATTTAGTAATTACTTATTGAAGTGCATCTTACTGCAAAAGGATCTGCCTGCTCCCACGATATAGACGATCCCCATGAAGCAGGTCGTATTTTTTCCGGCAGAGATTCTGGTACAGCTATCAGGATGAAGCAGATGTCCACAACAGCCACCAACGTGGCCACCAGTACAACCAGACTATCTCCGTAGCTGGAAGACAGGTATGCTCCAATGGCAGGACTAGTTACCAAACTTGCTGCAAAGGTGGCAGATACCTATGTACAACAACAGTTTACAAACTCATCAAAGTGGTTATTCTGCCATTACAGAAAAATGAAGTAACTTTGCTCAGCACCACCACCCCTCTCCAGAAGTGTGATTTAAAAAACACAGCAGTAAAAATTCAAGTAAAAAACCCAAACCAAACATAAGAAAATTAAATAAACCATACATCATTTATGACAGTAAACACGGGTCCCAAATAACAGTTTCTATGGCCTCCTCAACAGCACACCATACTAGACAGGATTTGCAGTCCAAGATGAGGTTTGGCTCAAAGGAGAACGGATCTTACTTTCAAATAGACTGAAATCTTTATTTTGTTTTCTAATTAAGAAGTGATTTGACTGAAAAAGTTGGCAGTACATTTAAATGCCTGCCTAAAAGAAGTCCAAAGGCTAAAGACATCTACCAACAGACCTCCAAAACCTCAAGTAATACAGATATTAGGAAAGTAAACTAAGCAGGAATTATATTACCACTGAAAGGACTAGTTTGTACTAACTAAATCATTTTCCTCTTCTTTTGATAACTAAAAAAGGTCCTGACTAAGTTACTAAAAATACCGTTTTACGTATTTTCATCCTTCCTCACTGTTCTGACTTTAGAAAAAGCCATTCCATACTAAAAAGAAGTCACATGAACTAGAAGTGCAACTTACAGGTCATGGAAAACTATTGCTAGATTAAATCACTTGCATTGTCTTTAACATTTAATGCTTTGTTTGCAAAACTTAAAGACATTCTTTCTTACACAAGCCCTCTATGCAAGCTGTAGAATATTTTTTCTGTTCCCATAAGCACACAGCACTATGTTCACTGTCTGATCTCTAACACAGTATTTTGAGCCATGATTCATTCCTTTATCAACATCTTTCCATTAATCAGGAAACAATCTCTACTCAAAACACAAGTTCAATATGAAGGTCAAAATCTGACCTTTCTCCCAAGGTGAGCATATCTTACCAGTCCATAGGCTGTAGTTCTTTCATGTTCTTGTGTTACATCAGCTACATAGGCAAATATTACAGAAAAGGTAACAGAAAAGATTCCAGACACTGAAATCATAGCGAAGTACCACCTAATAATTTAAAAGCAACAATTAGAAAGTTTGAGCTAAGATCTCTTGCTTTTTATCTTACTAATCTGCAAGCTTGTGTTTAAGCCTAAAAAGAGTGTTTCTCAAGAACTAACACAGAACTTTAATAGGGATGAACGAATTAATGACTGCGCTGTCTCACCTAAATACTGGAAAACAGCCTTTTGATTTTTTTATATTCCTCTGTTTATTTTACATCAGCCTAAAAGAATGAGTGGCCCCTTGAGGACATGGTACCTATAGATTTTTACACTCTCAAGCTTAAGTTATGAAATGAACTTAGAAGTCATTTCGTCAGTCAGTTAAGGAATAAACTATCATATATATAATTCAGTTGTGGAAGCTGAATTCTGAATGCATTCAGTGTACACAAAGATCTTCTGTAACTCTTCCAAGTTTCACAATTAATGTAATTGAAACTGAAGTCTTAACTTAGCATTACTGACTTGGTTTCAAAGTCCGAGCCAAAGAGTTAAAAGATCTCACTTGCAACAATTACACTTTTTTGTGGCAAATAAATGCAAAGGTTCATTTAGCCTTAAAAACATGTTTATTACTGTCAGTCATCACGGGAAAAAATTAACAGCTGATCTTAAAACAGAGTTAGACAGCATTATCAAACCCTTGCAAATACTGTTTTACTTGTGTGATTATAGCTCACATTCCATTATTTCTACTTCTAGGATACATGGTTTGAACACATCTTGAACAGAAAAGCTCCAGTCTTTAAAAGAAAGCTGCTTTCTTCTTGTCTTATTGTACCTCTTCCATTTCCCCAAACTACTCCTCCAACTGAATATCTGCTCACCTGGCAAGCTTGCTACTGCAGTTTGTACCACTTACCATGGGCTTATTCGCATTAATGGAATTGGGACACAGGTGAAGAAAACTGTAAGAAGAAGAAAAGATTTCCTTCCCCAAGCATCTGAGAGAGCACCTATTAGTGGAGCACTGAGAAAGGACAAAAAACCCTGTGACAGAAGAAAAACAATTAATGTGTCTGTATCTACATTTCCAAGGCTCACTTTATCTATAATGTAAGTAGATTGACTTGAAATTAAACATGGAAGTTGTAAATAACGGAAAAAGTACACAATTTGTTCTACAGTCTAATTTTCTGTGATTCTGATGTTTTATGTTTCAAATCTATTAAACCTGAGTGAATTTTTTTTTTTAAAAAAGAGACAGCATTCATTTTTTCAAGATCCATCTGATTCAATATAAAAGTAACACAGACTGTAAAATCTTTAAAATCTCCAAAATACAGTCTACTTCCACAAAGGATACTATCTTGGCCTCTGTCAAGAGATGCAGTGCTAGATTTCAAAGCCAAGTTGCCTTCTAATTTGGACTGTCCTAAGAAAGAGTTTTGGGTAACATAACTACTCTCTCAAACAAATTTAACAGAACACTTGCCGCTTTATACTACATATTCATTGTGTACAGTACATCTGTACAGTGTAAGAACTAAGAAGACCATTTCAGCAAGCCTGACAACTTGAGATCATGAGATACCATCATGAGATTCCTGTGGAGAAGGTCAGACTCACAATGTACAGTAAAACCAGAAAAAATTGACTAAAGATCAAATACTAGATCTTCCAGAATTTCTTTAAGTCCTAGAACCTAGGTCTCAAATCTGTTCTATTACACAGGAGAATTAAAATAAGTAAAGGATTTCACAGGTTTGTTAACTAGGAAACAGTTCTTCCAAATTAGTTCTTCACTTATCAATTCAACTCTGCCATGAGTCCAAACATTAGTAAATGCATGGTTCTGTAAGCACCTTAATACACTGGAAGCCTACTCTGGCTAACTTTAGCTTACCTCTCTTATTCAAATATAGTCACAAGTTTAACATAATGCATACAGACTGCTGTACTAAATAACTGTTCTGCCAAATCCTTATAAACAAATCTGATTTCAATGTTTCAGTAAGGAGATTGAGAACAAATGCCATAAAGCCAGACTACCAAATCCTCAGCAAGACAGATGTCTTACTCAGTCGAAATTAATGTTTCTGCTCCTTAGAATCAGATTTCAGTACCATATGAACTAACATATATTGCTGTTACCAAAAACACTTCCAATGTTTCATGAACAAAATTTTACAGAAAAAAAGACAAGGAAGTACAAGCTCCCCTGTTTACTAGACCTATTAGAGCAATCCAAACATTCATGACATTAATGCATTTCTCTACAAGATATACTTTGTACAAAATCTATGAGGAACCCTCTATTTACTACTTTTAATACACAGTTATACTGCACTGTGAGTGAAAAACTTGAAAGAAAACAGGAAGAGGAACATGAACTGTATTTTTCTACAAGAACAATGAGAAGATAACTTCCTCTTTCAGTCTGAGACAAACCAACATCCTGAGTGAATTGTGTTCAGCCAATCCACCATGAAAGACAGCAAGACAGCAAGTCAATCCTAAAGATGTCACGTTCTTACAACTAAAAGCAATGCTTTAGATTTGTTACAGAACATACAGATAAATAATTTCTGAGTGCTATAAATTATCTTAGTCATAAGTCACAGCAAGGGCTTTGCAGCCTCTCAGTACAACAGTTATCAAAGAAAAGACTTTATCCTAGAAAACGCTTGCAAGCTTTTTTTGTGGCCACAATCCAGCATAATCACAGTGTGAATGCAATGCTGTAAGTAAGCTATAAGCTGCCCTGAATAACTTGACGATCAGAGAATGTTAAAAGAATTAATTAAAAAAAAGGGCCAGTAAATAAAACCAACCTGATGAAAATTAGCTCTTATGCTACATTTTAAAGGCAAAATCACAGTGTTTAAATGCTTCATTTTCTATCTCAATGGTATCATCATGGTTGCATTAATTTGCCTCTGCCATAAATCATTTAACATTAGGAAGCAGACAATAAAAACCTATCAAGATTACAATAGCTACAAGTGGTACCTACTCAAATGAGAGGAATTTAAATTTCTGAGAAACATTCCACTTGTTTCAAGATGCTGCTACTTAGCAGTAAAACTTGAACTGAGCCCAAGAAACAAACCCTACAGTGAAAAAATGGTTTAAGAATTAACTATATTCTCAGTGTTTTTTATGTTCTTACCGAGAACGAAAGTGAGAGAAGTTAAAATACAAGAGCACACAGAATATTTAGGTCAGAGGTTTAAAAAAATCTTACCTTAACACCTTGAATAAGACCATTCATTAAAAATGTATGATGGGGAAATGTTTCATGTAAGACCTGACAGGGAAAAAAAAAGCATTATTTTAATCAGAAGAGGCATGAGAAAGTTGATTCCAAGTTTAAATTTGATTTGTAAAACAGAATAGCTCTATGAGAATTTGTTAAGAAAAAGTATCCTATCTCAAAATAAAAACTAAAAGAAAAGAAACAAAAACCCTGCAATAAGCAGAAAAAAAAAATGTATCTTCTACCTCTTTTTTGTCTTTGCAAGAAAATGGAAACAAGACTTTAAATCAATTTATCGGCATAAATTCCTCTGCTGGCAAAGAGTGTAATGCAGGGATAGCTGGTTTGGGACACTTTGCTCAAAAAGAGGGATCAACGTAAGCAAAAACCTTCTCCATGTGGTACAAATTACAAAATTTTTATGTGGCTAAATCCTTCAAAAGGTTGACTCAAACACTGTCAATATTTAGGAGTGAAAATGAGATTCAGCTAACTTACACTGACAAGGAAAAAAGAGTGCTATATTCACAATTGAACAAATAGCATCTATTAAATAGCCATACAGTTAGAAACACTTCCAGTTAACAAGTAGATGCTTATAAATACCAGCAAGAATTCTGAATGTTTAAATACAGCTACAAATTCATGTAAGGTGCTTTAACAGCAGACTTAATTCAAGGGCAAGAATCTTAATCTACGCTAAACAGATTTACCATAAATATGCAAGAGAGTTAAGGGGCCCCACAGGTGCTACCATGTTGACCAAGAAAAGTTACCGTGACGTTCAAAGCACAAATGCACAAAAACTCACATTCAAACAAAATTCATTTACTCTTGATATTTATAAATCATGCCACCAATTACAAAAACTGCTTATATGTATACTGAGAAAGTGTCACTGAAAAGTACCAGCATTTTTTTCTAGGATGACTGAGATTCTCAAATCATAGGTTTAATAAAAGTGGTGGTTCTCATATTCATTACTGGGCAGATAATTATCCTTATTTACATCATTTTTCCCTTCTGGTATCATCTTTGAGTTACATATTTATAACAATTTTTCATCTATCAGAACACTGATCTTATGATACGAACCAAGGAAAAAAATAGTCAGGGTTCGAGTTACAGATCTAAAAGCAGGTGTCTTCTAAGTTAAAGTAAAAAAACAACAAACCAAAACAAACAAAAATACGAAACTCAGAGAGTCAAATCTAACTGAACTGTGAACTGTTTTCTAGTATTTTTTCTTGAAGGGAAACCACTTAAGTTCAAGTTTTTGAGATTAATTTGTGACTTTATAGACAAGAGAAATGCAAGTTGACAAAGTGGTAGAGGGAACTGCTTTACTCAAGTTCTACCAATAGATACATATTCAAAAAAACACATACTGAAGACACAACATGTCATGAAGTAATTAATATTGCTTATGGTAATTTACTAACATTGGCATACAAGTGTGGCATACATGTCCATAAGCTTTGGGCAGTCTTCGAGCAGAACAGTCTTTGCATGCTTTATAAACACTAAATCTTTTCTTCTCCAAGTATAGTGTCATGTAACAAACAGTACAGCTTTGCTGACAGATGTCAAAGGAAGTGAAAAAGCAATTTAAAAAATGAACTTTAAATAATCTCAGCTATTAAAAATACACACAATGTATTTTCACACTACACAACATTTTAATTAGATTGAAAGTTGACAGTGTCCTGCAGAATCATGAAAAAAACCACAAAAAATTGAGTAACCACAAGCTTTGATCAACAGGCCAAACACTGCCCTTTCTGCCCTTCCGACATGACAAACTGAATTGAGCAGAAGTGGGCAGCTGGCAATTCAAAGGCTGAACTCTGTTCGTAAGAAATCTCTACATGACTTCTAGTACTGCTGCGTGGTAAGTACACCAGTATAAGCTACCACAAGTCCATCACAAGACAGAAAGGTGCAAAGTATCAAATCAGACTTGAAATTATGTAAACCCAAGAGCAGCCTTTCAGTGTTTGCAAAGCTGATTAAAAATAAAGATGATCACCATCAACTATGGACCTATTCCAACTGGAGTATACTCCTGGGGAACTATTGAAGAACCCACCTACCCTATAATACACAGTATTATTAAAGTGGGTGGGGGTTTGCAGATCTGTAAGAACTATAATTTGCACATCTATCCTTTTCAAAGAGAAGTGTCAAACTTGGGCAAGTTGAAATTAAGCACTTTAGTTAAGGAAAAAAGCAAAGAAAAAGAAGAGATAAGAAAGACTACCCAGTAAGCCTCCCCATATTTTGACACCAGCAAGACAGGATGACAGGACAGTCATTTTGTGAGACACCTGCTTTACGGAAATGTGTTAACTGTTTGTGTGAACTTTTTTATTACTAAGTTATGTTAAGAAGTTCAGTGATTGTCTTTAGAAAGGTTAGACAAACACATTCCCAGAGTTATGTACATTATTTTATTTTGAGTTTGGAGAAGGAAGGAAATTAACTCTTCTTATCCCACAAAACTTTGCCTGCCATGTATTCAAAGTGGTCTCAGATACTAGCCAATGAAAACCTGGACTAACAGACTTCTTGCAACAGCTCATAGGCAGGCACCACTAAAATGAACGAGATCCATGTCTTTTTTCATATCCTATTACCAAACACTCAAATTACCTGCTCATCTGGAAAGCAACCACAGCAGACTGAATACTTATGAAATCCATTTCTTACATGAATGCCTTTACATTTTACTGCAAGTTACATGCTGGCAAAACAGTCAGCCCACAGAAGCACACACAGTTAACGAAGGGTTGCATAGTTTATTCAATTGTTAACACGGGAAGATGAATTGAACTATGAAGTCTTTAAAAAGCCAGAATTTCCAGAGATACTTTAATCAATAGACTAAATTGGTGTTACTCTAAAAGGCAAATAAGAGAGTTAAAGACTAGCACTGAAGAGTTAATTTATTTTTCCTTATCTGATAGTCTTTCAGCAGTCCAGATCTCAGCTGCTAAGACTTCTGGAATTCAGATAATGAGATATGCATTAACGTAAAGCAAATTAAACCCCAAACCCCTAGGAATTAGCAAATTAACACTGGTCACTACCACCAAGATAACAGCTGATGAATGATACTTACCGTTAGCATTGGAGTTGTCAAGAGCCCCCATGCAAAGAATTCTAGAAATATGACCACCACGGCATGGTATACGCTTGGCCGACCAATACCCTGTTGCTAACAAAGAAAAACATATGCAGTGGTTGTACCCATCCAGTTCATTAAGTAAGAAAATATCTCTTGCAAACACGTTTTGAGCATAACCAGTTTTCAGCATGACCTACTAAGCAAGCCCTTGGGAACAACAGTAAGCCAAACAAGGGAGAAGAAATTGTTCTGTATTACAAAACAACTAAACATCTCTAGGGAACTTGAAAAACTTTCTTCCCTTGAATACATGCTCACTGAAAAAAATTATGTGCCCTGTTCCTGACTTTGCCCTGTACTGCTCTCACCTCCAACATGCCTTTACGCTTTCTCCCCCTCAAGCATTGTTCACAACCCTTCCACAACAGGGTGACAAATGGTATACCTCTCCCTGCTTCCTCTACAAGTGACAAGACAGATCTGCTTTATTAAGATCACAGCACTGTTTCAACAAAACTACAACAATGTACATAATCAGAAGAGCAACGACTTTCGTATTTTGTAACGCTGAAGTATGAGAAAACAAGAAGCTGCTTATGTCATCTGTACAACCGTTTTTTGTTGACTGCTGACCAACCGATTCTATGCTTGTGTCTGCAAACACAGACTATAGACTGAGGAACTATTCTACTGGTCAACAAGTAATTCCAGAAAGAATTAGCAAACTATCAAAGTACTCATGATTCTGTGAAACTGCTGCCATTCAAGATCAAAGGACTTGATCCCAGAAGAGATTAATGAAATCTTTTTATTTAGATGAAATGGGCAGAACTCTTGGGAAAGGCATATTTAACCAGAACTGCTGTTTGCTGGCTTGCTTTCTTCCCAAAAGAGATTTAAGAAGAGGAACTGAACAATCTAGTGGCCTTCGGTGCAGTGACAGTGATGGTTGACAAGGGGAGACTGACAGATGTCATTTACCTATACTTCTGTAAAGCCTTCAACACAGTTCCACATGACACCCTTATCTCCAAAGACAAGACACACGTATTTGAAGTGTGAGCTATTTGGCGGATAAGGAACTGGCTGGATGAACGCAGCCAGAGAGTTGTGGTCAATGGCTCTGTGTCCAGGTGGAGGCTGGTGACGAGTGGTGTCCCTCAGGGCTCTACTCTGGGACCAGTGGTCCTCAGTATCTTCACTGATGGCAGAGACAGGGGGATCAAGGGCAGCCTCAGCAAGGCTGCAGATGACACAAAGCTGTGCAGCACAACAGAAGGACAGGAAGCCATCCAGAGAGAGCTGGGACAAACTTGAGAAGTGAGCCCATAAGAACCTCATGAAGTCTAACAGGTCTGGGTGCAAGGTGTTGCACTTGGGTCAGGGCAATCTCAGACACGAGCACAGACTGGGAGAAGAACTAGACAGCAACCCTGAGGAGGACTTGGGGGTTCTTGTGCACTCACAGCCAACAATGTGCACTCACAGCCTACAGGGCCAACCGCATCCTGGGCTTCATTAAAAGAGTGGCCAGCAAGGGAAGGGAGGGGATTTTTGACCCTCTACTCTGTCCTCATGAGACCACACCTGTAATACTGTGTCCAGCTCTGGAGCCATCTGCACAGGAATGACATGGACCTGTTACAGTGGGTCCAGAGGAGGCCACAAAGTTATCAGAAGGCTGGAGCATCTCTCCTATGAAGACAGGCTGGGAGCGCTGCGGTTGTTCAGTCTCCAAGAGAAGAGAAGGCACCAGGGAGACCTCATTGTGGCCTTCCACTGCTTGAAGGGATCTTTTTTAAAAAAGAGTGACTTTTAAAAAAAGGAGTGACTTTTTACAGGGGCAGAATGTGAAAAGAGAAGGGGAATGATTTTAAATGAAAAGAGGAGATATTTAGACTAGATATCAGGAAGAAATTCTTTACTCAACAAGTAGTGAGGCACTGCAACAAGTTTCCCAGAGAACTTGTGGATGTCTCATACCTGGAAGTGTTAAAGGCTAGATGGATGGGGCCCTGAGCAACTTATCTAGTGGGTAGAATCTTCTCCACTGGTGGAGGGATTGGAACCAGATGATCTTCGACATTCCTTCCAACTAAAAGCATTCCAAGATTTTTTCATTTCTAACTACCCCTTGGCATAGTAACTGTTTTACATAGTTTTTGTGTTCTACAATTACTCTTTGCCTTTCCCCTGACAACTGTCCTGCAAAAGACTGTTCTTCAGTGTTTCCAGCCAATCCAAAGCCATTACACTCCAACAGAAGAGTGCAATTTAATAATGCAGAATTCAGCTGAAGGGACATTATCCAGTGATAAATATCAACCTGAACCATTGCAGCAAGTGGAGAGCAGGACAAGCGTGAAACTCAGGATCTCCCACTGAACCCAAAAAAAGTTAAGACAACCTATGATGAATGTAGAGCACAGACACTTTTGGTGTTTCTCCCCTGCTCAAAAACTTTCATTCAAATCGGCAGAAATCACTATTTTGAAAATGCTTACATTACAAGACTCAATTAAGCTTACTCTCTATAGCAAAAACTTTGAAGAAATTCCTGTAACAATAGGAATTAGTAAATGCATAGAGATCTCTAAGAATTTTTAGATGTCAGTTTATCAAAACCTGCAGCAACAGCATATTCTAGCTACCAAGATTCAATTTATTTTCTACATTGCAGCTTGCTTCAAAGCATGAAGATTTGAAGAAAACAATTCTCTTTCTCCTGGGAAACAATATAATATCATAGATCAAAGACTACCTCTGGAAGGCTGATAATTTTCAAGCATTATTAACATTTCTCCATAGGTTACTAAGCAATTTTTAATTTCTAAATAGCAAAGATTCCAAAGGCTACGGAGGTAAAAAAAAAAAATCCTCCTCATATAAGAAGTCAGTAAGTACTTCTACAAAAGATAATAGGATAACAGTTTAATGAATATTTTTTTGCCAAGATGTATGTCAGTCAGACTAGCACTTAACACTAATTACACTGAAGTCTGAAGGCCCCTTTCAAAGCAGTTCCCTCTGAAAAAAGCAAATTTTATAGTAGAATAGCTAAGGGACTCTCCAGACCTTCTCCTGCCTCTACTTTACTTTCCTCACACCTTTATATCATTAAGCAAGTTACTGCATCTTAAATATCTGGTCTGCATTTAACAAACATTTCTAATGCTACTGAAAATGAAGTTTTGGAGTGTTTGGGTTTTTTTAATAATGTTTTTATTACATACAAATTTGATCTGAGATTTATACAGTTTAGCAGAAAGATGATGTACATAACATACTCAAAAAATATGCACGAAGATTAAAACAGTCTGCAAATAATTTCTGGCAGTATCATGCAGCCTACAGTTAGCCGCACTGACCTACCAAAAAAACCAAAAAACATCATAGCCTTTTGGATTCAAGCCATGACCTGGAAAAGCACAATTCAGATCCTGAAAGGAACACGTACCCGTTAAAACTAAGACAAGCATTACAGGTCAAATATACTAGCACTACCAATCTATGATCCACATAGACTGTAGTTGACGATTTTCAGTTTTCTTTACTGTGTCCTAAATGCCTAGATTTCTTAAAAAAACACCTGTGCAAAAGGCTGCACTGGAAAACTAAGATCATGAAACCAGGAAAATTCACTGACATTATCAAATGGACTGATGCAGACAGTTACTTCCAAATGTTCATCTTTTCTCTAGTTCCCAAATACTCTATCACAGAAGCTTTCAATTTTTAATCAAGCATCAACTTATTTTTTAAGGAAAGAAAATAGTTTATGATTGATCATGTACACAGCCTGGTCCACAGATTTAAAAAAGCAAAAAACCCTCTGTACTTGGTTCAAAATCAAAGAGTTTTCTAAAAACACTTCACACTTGCCCTTCCCAAGAAGATGGATCAGAAGTACTGGGTGTGGCTCATTTCTGCATTGAGAAAAGACCCTGAAACAAAACTCCATGCAATTTACATAAGGAACTTCGAGTACGCAAAAAATGGTAAAAAACCTTGAAACACAACTACCTTATGGCTTCTTGAATAAACAATATGGGAACAACCTACTGAATTCCTTATGATTAAAAAGATTTCAAAAGGATTTCAGAAACAGCACAGATATGGTCAACATAAGTCGCTTGCCTCATTCACCGCCCTCAAAATTGGAAGTGTTATAAATAAGCGCCCTCAGGAAAGCCTTACAATCGTTATGGGCTTATTTTCTACTCACATGGATCATTTTCATGTGACAGACCTGTGTGTGGGCTGAGAAACTACACTGTAACTGCCTTCAAATGCAGCTGTTTGTCAAGGTTTTATACTTGCACAATCATTAATGAGCAAAACATGACTTAATCTCAAATGCTTAACAATACAAGCTTGAGGCCACCATTGTAAAACCTGAAGTCCTAGAAGTTCTAACAAAACATCTGTTATTTCTCCAGTTTTACACTTCTGCTCCTTCAATGCCTCTTTTCACTACCCGATTCTAAAAAAACCATTTTTTCTTCTGTCTTTCTTGGAGTCAGAATAAACTCGAAAGTTAATTTGAAGGCAACTTCCCAACCTCAATTTAGGGAAAACTACTGGGAAGCAGTACAATTTTTTTTTCAAAGCAGAACAGCTGTTGAACATTAATTCCATGAAAGAATGTCAACATGATAAGCCCAGCTGGTAATAATTGCTCATAGAAAAGGATGGGGGAAATGCAACTCAGCATTAGCAAGAATACCTTATCTTAGACATTCTGAAGAAGAGGCAGTACAATTCAACTTAAAATACTCCACAGCAAGATGCAATCTTATAGCCAGTCCCAGATCTACAGAGCAAAGCTAAAATTGGCAGTATTTATTTATTATCCATAAGTAACTATCTGTTAATTCAACTCTATAATGTAATAATTCAAATTGTTTGAATGCCTGTAAAATCACCTTAACATCAATCTCAAGCACGCCTAACTATTTATTTCTCTAAAGAAATATGCTTATTTGAGAACAAAACCACTTCTCACTGTTCAAATCCTGAAGTCTCTGGAGACTTCAGGACCTTTTCAAATTTTTCATATTTTGATGAAGGCCCCACAGTACTGCTAGGCATATTAAGCAAAAGATTCAATTGGATAAATACAGCAGGCTTTTTTTCCTCCCTTAAGGGTATAAAGCAGCAGAGCTGGACATGAAGGGTTTGTTTCAGTATCCAACTGGAAAAATCCTAGGCAATCTGCTCAGGCCTCACAGCTGACCCTGCCCTGAAGAGGAAGGCATTTCCCTAAAGTACCTTTCCAGTCACATAATCCTATTATCTCTCAGGCAGAAAACAGCCTACTGAAACTGGAGTTCTGAATTGAAAAATCACAGGAGCTGGCCTTTTTTCCCCTACACCATCCTCTAGGAAATTCTTTCCCACCAGGCAGTAGGGTCTCTCAGGAGAGCCTGCTAGTCGCATGTTCTACTTGCAGTACTGACATACCTTTGCAAAGAGCACTCACTGTCCCACAATATGTAAACCAACATTCAAATGCATTAGTATGAGTTTTATTAGTTTCTTTTCTTTTTTTTTAAAGTGCCTACAGAAATATTTTCCCCTGCAAAAATTAACTGGTTCAAATACTCATTTTTTGTCATACCACTTGTACTGCGGTCCACTGTGTCAACTCCGGTATTTTCAAGAAAACAAAGAACTGAACTAACAGAATCAGTAAAAGACTTCAAGAAACATGCTTTCATGGATTAATCATTCAGATCTTGAAGTTCATGACAAATCATAAAATTCATTGCCTTTACATATTTATCTTCGCTACTATTTCGTTAGTTTTCCCCAAAATACAACCACTCCAAATGTACACTTTTCCTGGTATGCCTCACTACAGGACTATTTAATCTTTTTAACTTATTCTTGCACAAATATTATGCCACAAATCCATCTCACTATACGACAGATTCTCTTTCTTCCACACATATTACCCAGGTAGCTCTCTAGGGACACTGCATGTTTATCTCTTTCTTGTGACTATTCTCTTTCAAACAGAAGTACTTTGGATCCACCTTAATTCCAGCTGTCCATCACAAATGCTCTATTTGTTGGAACTGGCAAGAATTCAGTGCAAAAATACATAGAACACAAGAGAAAGTGCTTTCCAATCCAGTACAGCATTCTAGGTATGCCTTGTGAGCTGCAATATAAATCATAACTAATTCAGATTATATATTGTCCCAACTTGCATTTCAGTTGCAAAACAAACATCTTAAGCAGATCTGTATCTGGACTAGAAGATCATGATGCACTTTCTCAACAGAAAGCTAGGCTAAATCATATTGCACAGGTCTAGAGAATCGGAACCACAATTCATTCAATACTGAAAAGCCTGAGAAGATTTTGCAGAGAGAAATTGTGCCTTAAAAAGTTCCTGGACTTCTGAAAAGAAAATGTATAGATAAGGTAGGTCACATCAATAAGTCTTCTGAAAATTAAGTAAGCATACTCAAAGATGCTCACCAAACGCTCTTATAGCAGGCAAACTCTTCACAGGAATTGAAAAGAAAAAAAAAATAAACAAACAAACGAAATTTTTAAAAACCACAAAAAACACTAAAAAAAACCAACCAACCCCCACAGAAAAACAAACAAAAATCACACAAAACTCCCCCAAACACACACACAGAAAACCCCAGGACAATTTAAAAAAATAAACCAACTGCAATCTGCTTATACAGGACAGCAAAGCTACCAGAAGACTCCTACTGCTCTGTCCTAGCACCTATGTTGTTCAACATATTCAGAAGTGAGCTGTAAAATAGGAGGAAAGTGAAGTGACGACGTTCACTGATGACAAAATGCAATTCACTTTGGAAGAGTTACAGGGCAATGGTAAAGAACAACAAAAACATGGAATCAGCAGAACAAATTAAATGGCAGATCAAAATTAATGTATATTAATTTAAGCAAAGCAAACAAGGAAAAACAATTTTAATTCCACATATAGGGTGATTATGACATAGTAATGTGATCCTGGAAAAGAAAGAGTTCAATGAAAGAAATGAGTCTAGCATTCAGCAGTGGTTTTCGAAAGTGTGTTCAAAAGATACACCCTGCTAGGAAAAAGGTTAACACTGTATTACTGCAAGTGATGTGCCTGCCTTGCTAACCCTCTGCTTCTGGTGTTCTGACCATTTTTATTAGAGCTACATAAAGATCCTCCTCTTATCCCATGACTGTTTTGTCCAGAAGCTTTAGGCAATATGCACTGTTGAGTAGTCTATTATACAGAAGCACGAGAGGCCCACAGAAAGAAAAAGAACACTGCCAAAGGTATGGAGGATTGCTGAAGCACCTTCCTCCAAACCGCAATCAAAATATCTGCAGAAAGATACAAACGGGATTCATTGAACTGGGAGTGACATGAAAGGCGTTAAGAAAAAATTGCCACTACCTCTTTATACTAAAATACAAGAAAAAAAGTGGCACTTCACAAAATTTATTCTTGAGGTTTAAAATGTCTTGCTGTATTGTATTTCCTGCTGCAAAAACGTTCCTGTTTAAGTTTAGACTGGACTGTCTTAGAAGTAGAAATCTTGTAAGGCACATAAAACATGAAGACATTTCTGGTTCAGTCTTTATGGCTGAGGCCACTGAGGTAGGAAGACCAGCCAAAAAAGCAATTGCCATATATCCTGCCACATTCTGAAAGCTCCGCTTCAGACAGTACTGCATTGTGTAATTAAACTACTGCTTACAGAAATAACATATAATCAGCATTATTATACTACAGCAAGTTGGAAGCCAATTTATCTGTTTAAGTTTTCTTCGTAAAACATAGAAAGATGTACAACACTGGCAAATCCCTCTAAAAAGCACTGGCTATTTAGTTAATATACATACTTCTCCACACGGCAGATAGTTACTCAAACTCCTTGTCCAGTAGGCTAGGTTTGGATCTTCATAACTAATTATACAGCTATAACTTGATAATTTAAGTTTTTATTGCTTTAGCCTACAGTACTCCTCTTGGAACACAACACTATTCACATTGATAGAACCTGAAGCATCAATAACAGCAGACTTGTAACAGCCGAAGTGCCGTCTCAGCATAAATATAAACTGGAGTTATTTGTCTTTAAACGGAATAGCCAAACATTCCTAGTAACAGTGCAGACTTAGTGTCAATTTAACAGGATGGGAAGATTCTGAATGACATTGGCCATCTTGAGAAGGTAATATTGTTCATCTCTAATTACACAGACTTAACAGGAAAAATATCCCATGTGGGAGAAAACAATGCTCCACAAAGTACTAAATACCCAAACTGACAAATGAACAATGTGTTTACTACTAGTAATACAATTTAAATTCTGCAAGCAAGAAATTTAGGAAACCAGCTTACTGAATTCAGAGCTGTTTCAGTAAAGTCTCGTAACATTAAATCATATTGCCTTAGTTTTACTGTGCTGTACTTTTTATGAAGTATAAAAAAAAAAAATGCTAACGCTAAGGGCAAGAACATGTAATCCTTTAGGCACATACAGCTGTGCTTCACTGTGTAAAATAGTTTAAATAATAAAGACTAGCAAACTTTCAAGATGTACAGTTCAGAACGCGTACATTATCTTTCCAAAATATATAAAGGTCTTGGACTTCACAACAGCTGAGGCATTTTACAGTGTCCGAGAACATGAAGCTAATGGCTGATTAATTCTCAAAGAGGTACACAGGTGTGACTTTTCTTTTCATACCTTATTTAGGACTTCTCCCATAAAAGCACTTTTTTTAGACAGTATGACATTGTATTTTGCTGAAAAGATTCCTTAGTGTGACATTATTTTACCGACAATAAGTTGCACAGAAATGAAGTATGTGGCACAAATATTCTGAATGCCATGCTAAATTTTATACTACCAGCGTTCATAATTCAGATGTAACAAGACTGCACAACAGGCTAACAAAATGTCCCATGGCATCATTTACTTCAATTTCTGAGCCTCACTGAAGTCATGGTAATACAGCCAATAAAAATTACTTAATTCCACTGGAATTTACTTAAACATACTATTGTTCTTAGTAATTTTGAGGCAGTAACTCAATTCATAAGAAGTCATTTGTTCAGCATTTGTATTTCAGCTCTTCAATTCAGTAAAGCCAATGAATTCAACAAGGTGAAGTTAGTTATAGTTACGTCAAAAACCAGAAGCTTCTGACACCCAGGCTGGAGGGGTAAGAGGAAAAAGCCTTGCACAACCTGACAGACTTGGTCATACTCTTCCAATTTGTCCTACTCATCTGACGTGAAAAAAGAGTAAAAATAAAAATGAAAAACTAAGACATTCTTCACAGACCAAAGAAGCAGCTCACAAAAGCTCCACTTTCGCATTTATTTCTTCAGCAGCAGTCCAAGCAGCAAGCTTCCCCTTCCAAATGTCAGGGATGTACTCCTCCTGATATCAAACAGATCTCTGCAACTACATCCAAAGCCATGATCTGGCCCCTCATATTTTATTGTGAATAAGCTCTTTCAACAAAGTCTAGGCAAAGAGAGTTGTAGCAATATGAGAGCCACGTGAGAATCACAGGGAGCTGCAGAAACTGCAATTACAAAACAGACTGCTCAGTCAGGAACAGATGCAGACCCTAACATAACATAACAGAACTACTGCTATATCACCGTACAGAAGATAAAGCTAGAGCCCCATGCGCTTCTGTCTTGAGATGCTTTAGAGGAACACAAAGTCCTCTGAGGGCACAACTAAGATGGAAGGGACAAAAAATACATTCAGAAAACCAAACCTCTGATCATTTCCTAAAATTAAGAATTTATGTCATTTTGAAGCTAAATTTTCAAACTTACAGAAGAGCATGTATCAAGTACTCAAAAGCATTTTTTTAATACTTAATCCAACTTTACCAAACATTCCATCCATTAATAAAAAAACAGGCTAGTGCCTTTGTCAGTCATGGATTTAATTTCCATTTGAGCTTTACTTTTCAAAGTTAGAAAAAGAAAGCAGTTCTTTGAATTTCTTTTCAATTTCCATACCTGTACCTTCCATCTCCTAGCCTGTGTTCATACATTAGAAAATTCAACTGTTTTTCTTCTATATAGTAAGATCAATCCTCTGTTTGTTTCACCACATCATCTGAGCTAATAAAACTGAAAGCTTCTGTTTCTTGACTAAAACATTAACTTTTCATTAACTCATCTGGAGATATTTTTGTTGTCTGACTTCAGATTGTGTTACTGCATCTTATACACACCAGACTCTTTAATGGGAGCTGCTGTACATAAACCTGGAACAGCAATTCTACCATACAGCAGACATCAACTGCACTTCTTGAAGATTCCAACCTGCTTTTTGAAGGACATAACCATTTCTAAAAGACAATTGAAAGACTCAGATACAGAAGTGATGCATTACAAGAAGTGTGAAGCAGTCATTTTGGAATTAACTTACATAAAATAAATTACTTGACTAATGAATTCCATAGGATAACATTTTTCTACATCTTCTCTGCGTTCATCATCTACTAAAAGTACCTTAAAATCTTCATCAAGTACAAGTAAGGTAGAAAGAATGTATATGCCATCAGATGTTTCCAAGATGGTTCTTTTTTTAACATTCTTCAGCTCTAGCCATGATATCATGTTAATTCCACACTATTAATGCTCAGCCAAAAACGCTTCTTCACATTCACATACAACAGCACACTCTGTCCTCTCTGATAGCAGAGATGCTTATCTGTGGGAGGACAGGTAACACACGAAGGACATGCCGGCTCCCTGACACAAACTTAGCATTGTTTTGTAACTTTTGGCATACGCAATGCTTTCAGCACACCCAACTTTGTGAGTAAACTAACACTAAATTATTCAGGTACACATGAACATAAATATACCCCAAGAAAAGTTATTAACAGCTTGTAATTCAGACTGCAAAAAAAATTTATGTGATTTCAACTTCGCAAAAGAGATTCGGCATGGTAAGGCACTGCCTTGTTTGCAGCTGTAACCCTTCAAAAACTGTCATTGCCAGGATCATCTGTTTTATTACTTTGTGCCTTTCCCTGGGTTCTTCTGCTCCGTCTTGACCTCTGGGCTAACTCCAACAAAAAAGGATGGGTTGTATCGCCTTAGCCGGTAGCATTCTGCCCGAAACAAGTCACCTGTCTCCACCTACTGCAGAAAGCTCAAGGGGTGTGATCTCTGATCTGGTTTTAAGGCACCTTGTGAGCTGACGTAGCGACAGAAAGGCTTAAGCCTTTTTCTTCAGAAACCAATTACGCACCGCTACCACATTTACAAACGAAACTTTGCAGCCAGAGCACGGACCACTCCCTTCCAGCTCCTTTTTTTGCACAAGATCTCAGTGCTCAGTGTGACGAGACGAAACAGAAAGCACAGCAACTTAAGAAAACTGCGTATCGTAACCCCGTGGGTTCAGTTCAGCAAGTAGCAACCTCCAAGAGCTCCTAAGGAAAACTTTAGTTTTACTTTCCTGGCACCTCAAACTCATGTATTTTAGAAGAAAACTTACTTACAGTCACCTGCTCACATGTTCGATTACTCCGGTTACTCCGCCCGGGACAAACTCGTAACGAATGTACCGGGGCTGTCAGGGACTGTCAGGGCAGAGTCGGCCCGAAGAAGCCGCCGCACCCTAACTTCCATAAGGCACCAGGGGCAGGACGCTCCGGGAAGCCTCTCGGGGGGCGGCGGAGGGGGAGCCGGCCCCTCACGAGCGGGCCAGGTGCTGATCCCCACGGGCCGCCCGGCCCAGCCCGCAACGCACAGCTGCCCTCAGGGCCCACAGGATCCGCACGCAGCCACTGCCGCCACCTCCGCGGAGCCCCCGCTCCCACGCTGCACTCACCGCGTTACAGCCGCCCGCCGTCAGGCCGACCCTCTTTACCAGCATGATCCAGCCGCTCCACCTGGCGTCGGCGTCGCCGCCGCCCTCCCACGACGGCGACGGAGGCGGCGGCGACGGCTCCTCCTCTTCTACCTCCTTTGCAGCCCGAGCCCGGGCTGGCGGCGGCTCCGGCTCCGGCTCGGGGCTCATGTCGCTCCCACCATGGCCCCTCCCGGAGCGGCCGGGCCGGGCCGGGGGCGGCTGCAGCGGCCGCCTACGCGGGGCTCACGTGACCGCGCGGCCCCGCCCTCCTCGCGCCGAACCGCCCCCGGCCTTGGGGCGGGTTCCAACGGAGCCGCGCGTGGCCGCCAGCTTCCCCCCGGGAGTCACCGGGTTTTTGAGGCTGGAAGGGGCTTCTGAGCTTATCGAATCCACCCTACGACCCAACACCACCTTGTCAACTAGACCATGGCTCTAAGCGCCACATACAATTTTTCCTTAAACATCTTCAGAGACTCCACCTCTTCCCTGGGCAGCCTATTCGTATGTCTAGTCGCCCCTTCTGTAAAGAAATTCTTCCTAGTGTCCTTGATTCGCCCCAGTCCTAAACCTTTCCCGGCACAGCTTACGATTTTGTCCTCCTGTCCTGTCATTGTTTGCCTGGGAAAGAGGCCGACCCCCGCCTGGCTGCCCCCTCTTTTCAGGCAGTTCCAGAGAGTGATAAGGTCAGCCCTGAGCCTCCTTTCCTCCAGGCTAACCAACCCCAGCTCGCTCAGCCTTTACTTATAGGACTTGTGCTCCAGACTCTTTACAACTCTGTTGCCCTTCTCTGGACATGCTCCAGCACCTTAATGTCCTTGAACTGATGGCCCAGAACTGGACACAGGATTCGAGGTGGGGTCTTACCAGTACAGGGGACAGTCATTGCCGTGGTCCTGCTGGACACGCTATTGCTGATCCATAAAGTGAATCTCTTCCGAACTAACGTTCTGTGTGGCTCGATTAAACCTTTCTGAAGCCCTTGGTCCTTTGTCACCAGGCAAAGTCAGTTTGGCAAGCTTCTAACGGCGAGCTCAGTTTTCTCTTACTGAAGTACTGCAAGGCCAGCTGGCTGTTGTTAGCGGTGCCCCAGGTTCATCACTAGAAGCGGAACTGGTTACCTCCCCAGTGCACCAAGTGCGCACAGAGTACTTTGAAGCAGCATGGTGCTGGCAGTAAAGATTGTAGCTACTGACAGACCCTGTAACATCAATACATCTGACCAGTTGCCCATCTGGAACAAGCTCTTCACCAGGGAGCTCAAAACATCCCCTCATGGCCCTCACCAAGAAGCTTCCATATCCTGCAGAAGGACAGTCAGTAACACATCCTTCCATCTGGATATGCTACTGGAGTCAAGCTGCTGCTTTTCCTGATTCCTCAACTGTTCTCTGCTAAGTAGCAAGCTGGTTACAGGATCAGAACTTTTCAGTTTGCTAGAACAGTAAAGGTTAATTTAAAATGCTGCTTGCTATATGTCTGTTTTGTCAGTGTATAACAAGCTATATACCTCCTAAATGCAGCGCATTGTGAAATTTATCTTCTGTGGTTTGTTATGCAATAATTTAACAATCATTCTTTTTCATCAAACTAGTGTGCATGGACTTAAAAGCTTTTCTTTATATGAACTTCTTTTAAAGCTCTATTTTTTGTAAAGACATCACTGTTTTAGGAGAAACACTGGTTACTGTGAACTAAATGGATACACCAAGTTATCTTTCTTATATAAGGATTAGTAAATCAATACATATTCTTTACATTTCCTTGGCAGTTCAAGCCAATTGTGTGTAGAATTTCATGCTTGCTTTCCACTTTTTTTTTGTTGTTGTTCTGGTAGCCTAGAAGCTCTTAAAAAACACTTTATTTCTTCAAAAATAGTCACCATGAAATATAGTACTGTTTTTGCTCTTTTTGAGTCTTCACCATTTTTCTACTGACTTGAAAGCCAAGGGACTTTATCCTGTAAAGTTTTCAGTGTTGGGTTTTGTTCTTGGTTTTTTTCTATTAACAGGTTTCCAAGTAATGTGATTCTTTAAAATTCTAACAGATTCCTCCCTCAGAAAGGTATGAATTTATAAGCTTGATATATCAGGCAGAAATCTGTCTATCACATGAGGTTCATGTAAAATGTTGCTGTAATTCATCATTGTATTTTGAAAATTTCACCATTAAAACATTTACATGTATCACTGAAGTATTTTACCCACTTCATATACAAACAAATATCAAATGATCAGCTGTAATGGCTATTGACTTGGGCTCAATAGACCACTACTTTATGTCATTTTGTCCTTGTTGCATACAGAATTTAAAGTTAGAACAGTTTTGTTCATATGCTGAGCTACATAGATAAACTTTATTAGGAATTGGTTATCCAAATAAGTGGAAACAAAGTTAAGGAATAAATACTCAGTTTATGAAGAGATGTTACTAGTACAGTTCCTCTCAGTTCTGTGCTCTAATGATATTTAAAATATTCTAAGCAATATTTTTAAGCTATCTGGAGGGATCATTAGTAATGAAGATACAGAGTTTATTAGAAAATGCTATTCAGCTTGATCAAAACTATGAAGAGTTGTAAAAATACAATGAACTTGAGTGACTGTTGGAATGTCAGCTGAAAATGTTGGTAAATGAAATAGGTCATCTTGGGAAAAAGAATTGTAATTAGTCATTGGGTTTGTAGATCTCTAAGTTAGCTATTTCTACTTTAAAAAGATACCAGAAACTGTATAGTTTTCTGAGATAATTCCTATACCTGGCAGTAGCTAGGCACCTGCTTAGAGATAATAAAAATATCCCCATAAATTTAAAACTGTACTGCATCTCAGCTTAGGTACCTGCAAGATTTTTGTATTTTAATCCATTTTTTGTAGTTAATGGAGTTAAATTGCCTGTTTTATTGAAGAAAAAGTATAAAATATTGACAATTATTTTTCATGGTAAAAATATGAACCAGATCTAATCTTTTTTTTTTCCATAGTTTAGGGAGGTTTTCTTAAGTGTGAACCATCTGCAACCCTGTTTGAACAAAATATTTCTAAGCAGTAGAACAAAGTCCAGGATTAACAAAATTCACAACTGAAGGTGAATCATATGTTGATCTCAATAAACTATGGCCAAGAGTATCCCAACGAAGATGCCCTGGGGACAGCTGGATGCCTGAGGTGCTGTCCCTGCATCCATCCCTGCCATTCCTCCCTGTGCTGCTCTCTCAGACGGACACTGCTGGTGCTCAGAGCAGTCATCTCCAGGCTCTGGCATGGTGCTGTAGACCACAGGTGCCAAAAAATGCCCTACATACAGCCCCGAGTGCCCTCCTGAGCAGAGAGCATTCCTGCTGTCATGGCAGAGCATTAATGCCAAGGGGCTGGATGGCACTGACGGGTCTTCCCAGAGATGGCTCATGGCCAGTGTTGGTGTGCGTGATGCTGCTGGCCTGACCTGGATGCTGCTTTCTGGGACAGCCAGGCCAGGCCTGCGCTTGCTGGGGCAACACTCGACTCTTGGATGTGGCTGAGTCATCCTTGGTGTCCCTGTGACCACCTAGGGCAGAGATGTGCTCTGAGGGTTGCTGATTGCTTCTCTGGGGTAGCCTGAACTGAACTGAGGCCACTGGATAATGACTCAAAATATTCCCCATTTGTGGAGGCCAAGGAGCTTTGTTGAAGCCTGGCTTGAAGATGGAGGAGTTGAGCTTTTGAGTGTGTAATGACTAACATCTGATGTGATAAGACAGAGAGTGACTGATAGGCTATAAGTGAGATAGGAGATAATCCTGTGGACACAGGATGGTGCCTCTTGTCATGCTAGGTTGTCCTCCTTTGCACAAACCACCATCTGCCTCGTCCCCCCCAACACAAGCCTTCTTCTCCCCTCTCCCACCACCCCCACCACCACCTCCCCAAGTACACATTCCCATGTGTCCTGAGGGTCGTATGGCTGATGGGCCATAATGGGCCATAATTGACTCAACTGCCCTGGTGTGGTGGGCACCTGTGTCATCTGGGACGCCTGTGTTGTCTTGGGCAGCTGTGTTTTCTCAGAAGGTGTCAAGGGCACCCAAAGTGTCCAATGATCCACAAAATGACAACATCCATTGGGAAGCTCCCTGCCCTGGGGGAGATACCTGAGCAAGTGGGCGTTCCCACCTGAACCTGACTATAAACCAAACAGATTTTGTGTTCAGCAGATTTTCCTGGGGATTTTTCCCCACTACTTCTTTGGTACTTTCCCTACCCCCCCAAAGATCAGTTCTGCAACCACAACTTTGACCTAGACTGCTCAGCAAGCAAGTCTTGATGCAGGGCCTATGGGTGGTGAGAGCTTCACACTCTTGTGCTTTCTCTTCTTTTTTTGTTCTTCACACTCTTGGGTTTTCTCTTTCTTTTCCCTTGTGCACGTCCTTAGATGATGTTGTTGCATTTTCATATTGCACTGCTTTCTTGTTGTTATATTACTATAGATAATACCAACCAAAACTGCTACATACCTGTTTTCCTTTGCAACCAAATAGTTATATAATAAACCCTACGTGTATGTTTACAAACATCAATTATTCAGTGTTGTTTCACTCTAATCCACCCCAGAGAATCTATTAACAAGAACTTGGGCTGCCTGTGCCTTCTGCAGCACTTGTAACTCTCTCCTGATACTGCTGTGCTCTCATCATCCTCGTGTTTAAACAAGTCTTGGCCACCGTGGTCTTTCAACACGTCTCAGGACACCTGGCTTTTGCTGTAGTCTTCCCACCTCTCCAAGGGCGCTGGACATTCTTGGTCCTCTTCACACATCTCATGGGACAGCTCTTTGTCAATATTGCATTCCCAGTCCTCCTCCTCAGCCAAGGTGCCTGGGGCAGTAGACACATGGGCTTCAACATGCTTCAGCACCTTCTGCATACTTGGGATGGCCTCTGTCCCCTCCAGTCCTGCCAGCTCTGGCTGCCTAAGGTCGAGAAATGCGTTCACCTGGCAAATGAGAAAAAAGAGAGGGAGGAATTCTTGAAGAGTTCTTCCTCATGTTCTTTACATTAAGGCTGGAAGAGCATTTGGAACAGGCTGCCCAGAGAGGTCAAAGAGTCTCCCTCTCTGCAGACATTCCAAATACTCTTGGACACATTCCTCTGTAACCTTCTGTGGGTGACCCTGCCTTTGCAGGGCGGCTGGACTAGATGACCTCCAGAGGTCATTTCCAACTACTCTGTGATTCTGTCATTTGTATGGCTTTCTAGCTCCCACCAGCAAATATCTGCTGGGGACCTGGCAGTGGTGGCTGCTGGGACAGGAGATGATGGGACTGCAGCTATGTGGCACTGCAGCTGGCCCCAGGAAGTGGAAGGCTCATTCCCCTTTCCCATGCCATCCCATCTTGTCCTTGGCACTCACCTGCCTGGGTCTGTCATCGAGCTGCCAAGACCATGGCAGGGAGGCAAGCTGGTCCTCACCCTCCTGCTGTGGGACCTCCTTCTCCAGACTGTCCTGCTGCCACTGCAGGGTTACTGTGCTCTCCTGAGCCGTATGCTTGGGCCAGGCCCAGCTGCTCCTCTCCAGCCTCTGTAGAGCTTTCATCTGCAGGCTTGGCAGTCTTCTGGGAGGCTGGAAGCTGGCGTTCTCCAAAAGGATGCCATTGTTGTCTTTGGCATCCTCTGCCACAGACCTGCCAGGGGCACCCAGGTGAGATGCTGTCTCCTGAAGGAACTGCTCTCCTGAGAGTGGGTATCCCAGGGCTCTGTGTTCCTTCAATACCTTCACATCCCGGTCAAGGCCCTACAATATCACAGTGATCTCCAGGCATTACAAAGCCCTGGCAGCTGACCCCAGCAGCCACTGCCAGTGCAGGTGTTCCATGGCACTAAACCCTAGACACAGTGTCTGGTAACAGTTGCCACAGCACCCAATTCAGCAAAACCACCAAAGTTCCATATTTTTCATTTTCTCTGTATAGGAGATAATGCCATCTTGAATAGGAAATCATGCTGCCAGCTATTTTTAGAAGTACAAAGAATCAAGATGAACAAGATGACCTTTTGCAGTGGAGTACAGCAGCTGTGCAACTTGGCTGCTGGGAAACTTGACTGCTGTTGTCTTACTTTTTGGAGGGGTTTTACCAACCTTATTTGGAACATCTTACAAAAAGATGGGAGTTTTTGTAATGAAAACCTGCATTCTTACATCTATTTACCATGAAGAACATTAGTTTTAGGCAGTGAATGGTTTTGGTTTCAGAAACAGTTTAACAAATATGTAGACACGAGTGAGCAGACAAGAAATAGAAATCTACAGACCTTGCACTCTTTGAAGAAGGACAGGAAAGCTGATTTACCTGTGATTAATGGAAATTGGAGCCCATGTAAAGGAAGCCTTGCTCTCTCAAAGATTTTCATGCTTGTTTGAAATACACAGTACAACTGTGGTTGTAGCCAAGTTGAAGAAACTGAGTGTGGCCTGTCTCTGAGCATGTCCAATTCCTATGGCATTCAGTGGGAGCTATGTGCCTGGGTAAGCAGACATAAAGTTACACTGTGATTGGATTCACTAAAATTGTTTTAGTGAGGTGAAGAGGAGATTCGGCTCAAATATTCTCAACTTGAAGGTAGTAATTTTTGGAGGTGGAAATCAGTAACTGTCATGTAGAGCAAAATGCTTTATATGTAAAAAAAATATATGTGGGAATTAACAGCAAGTCAGAAAGCCTGTCTGAGTCTGAGTCTGACATTAATCTCAACACAGTCCATTTCTACCTGTGAGAAATCGAGTTGAGAGAAGCAAGAAATTTGAAACAATAGAGAGAATAAACAGCAACAAAGCTGCAGCTGGCATTTAGTTTAGATTCTTGAGATGTCTATGTTGTAGATAAGTAATAATAGTATGGTGTAGTTAAAATAACCAGTAAATCCACTGTAGTAGTTGAGCAACCAATGAACAACTAACATGAATGATAAACATACGAAAGTGTATATATATGACACTAGCTCTTAGAATAAATGCTTTTTGCCTACACTTTATGTTAGAATTAGTGAGCGTCGAGCATCCGCCTCACCTGCGACAAGTTTGATTTTTTATTACTTCAATGACATGTTTTAAAAATTTTGTTGGTGTTATGTTGTGTATAATATTCATGGAAGAGTTTACAGAGGTTTAGTACATGTATTTGGACACTTGTTGTTACACATCTTCCGTCTTATTTTAATACAGAAAACAGACAGAAATCTCCCTCTTCCTTCCAATTCAGTTTTTACGTTTATACAGGAAACTGCTTGCAATAGCTAAGTCTTCTGGTTTCAGAGACCTCATGCTGTTACACAGGGATCAAAATAAATTTGCCGCCTTCAACCTGTGAACTGATCTAGCAGGGACAGAGAGAATGAAACAAGGGCAGCACAAGTGCCAGGTCAGATTGACCTGTCTGCTGGTGATCAGGACAGTAGAACAGCATTTTACTCACTCGTTAAGAACAGCAGAACAGAACAACCTTTACTCTTATGAAGGACCGCAGAACACAACTGCACAGCTTTGGAGAAAGAAATAAAGGATGTAACTTAGGGAAACAGAAGTCATGCAAAATGCTAGCAGGATGCCAGCTCAGCTCTGTAAGGCTGACAAAGTAGGAGTTATGTGAAACAACGATATTGTGCTTAAAAGCAGTGGGTCGAGGAACAGCCACCTAAAAAGGACACTGGACTTTGAAGACAAACCCCAGAGAATCATATAAGGACTTCCAATAAGGAGTGTGACCATGTCAAATAAAGTCAAGGGAGTGGGGATAACTAATGAATATGTAATCAGTGTGTATGATAAAATCTCTGCTCATCCAACACTTGTGGCATTTGAATGGAGGAAGGATACCTCAAGTGACCAACATGCTGTAGTAAAGAATTCCTGGTTTCTAATACTTAAAACTGTTTTAGAAATTTTCTGNGTTTTAGAAATTTTCTGTCTGGCTGATTTCGGTGTTACTGGGAACGTCCTTCTGGGTGAGTGAGGCAATGGTGCTAAGGCAGCTGGGTGAGCTGTGCTGCTTCAGAGCTGCTGATTCATCCCATCCCATCCCATCCCATCCCATCCCATCCCATCCCATCCCATCCCATCCCATCCCATCCCATCCCATCCCATCCCATCCCAGGAGGCTGTGTATGGCTCTTACTGCCATTTGGGGTGTCCTGTGTAAGAAGAGTTTACAGCCAGCAAGGGCATGGCCAGTGAACTCTTGCAGGCTGGAAGCTGGAATGTCCATGTGTGTGGTTTGCTCTTGGGTTAGATTTTTCAGGTACGTTTTTTGGGGTTTTTTAAATGTTGTGGAATAGTTATAAATTTACAGATTCACAGTTGTCTTACTGGGAACCAAAGAACTGCATGGATTCACCAAGGGGAAATTATGTTTGACCAAATCTGATAGCCTTCTATGATGACATGGCAGATGGGTTGACGAGGGGACAGCAATGGATGTAGTCTGCCTTGACTTCAGCAAAGCTTTTGACAGTGTCAGGTAAGATCAGAAAATATGTGTTAGATGAATGGACAGTGAGGTGAATCATGAACTGGCTGAATGGCAGAGCTCAGAGGGTCGTGATCAGTGGAGTACAATCCAGTTGGAGGCCTGCAGTCAGTGGTTTTCCCCTGGGATCAATACTGAGTCCAGTCTTATTCAACTTATTTATCAACAACCTGGATGAGGGGATAGAATCCACCCTCAGCAAGTTTGATGATGACATGAAACTGGGGGAAGTGACACAACTCAAGGTTATGCTGTCATTCAGCAGGACCTTAGTAGCTTGGAGAGTTGGGTAGAGTGAAACCTGATGAGGTTAAACAAGGGCAAGTGTAGGGTCCTGTACCTGGGGAGGAATAAGCCCAAATGCTAGCAGTTCTGCAGAAGAGAGCAGCTCTGCAGAAAGGGCTATCTGCAGAAAAGGACTTGGGAGCAGCTCTGTGGAAAACGACTTAGGAGTCTTGGTGGATCACAAGTTGACTGTGACCTGGCAGTGCCCTTATGGCCAGGAGGGCCAAAGGTATTCTGGGGTGCATCAGAAAGAGTGTGGCCAGGAGGTGTTATGATTCAATGGATGTTAAAGTCCTCTGCCCAAATTAAGGTGCGAACAAGACCAAATGTTCAGCATCATCAGTTCAACAGTACAGGCTTTATTTTGCAAAATTGCTTGTATAACGAAGAGAGAGAGAGAGAG
>VZRR01002478.1:0-94773 GCA_013398015.1 Oreocharis arfaki | reverse complement strand
TCCCATCCCATCCCATCCCATCCCATCCCAGGAGGCTGTGTATGGCTCTTACTGCCATTTGGGGTGTCCTGTGTAAGAAGAGTTTACAGCCAGCAAGGGCATGGCCAGTGAACTCTTGCAGGCTGGAAGCTGGAATGTCCATGTGGGTGGTTTGCTCTTGGGTTAGATTTTTCAGGTACGTTTTTTGGGGTTTTTTAAATGTTGTGGAATAGTTATAAATTTACAGATTCACAGTTGTCTTACTGGGAACCAAAGAACTGCATGGATTCACCAAGGGGAAATTATGTTTGACCAAATCTGATAGCCTTCTATGATGACATGGCAGATGGGTTGACGAGGGGACAGCAATGGATGTAGTCTGCCTTGACTTCAGCAAAGCTTTTGACAGTGTCAGGTAAGATCAGAAAATATGTGTTAGATGAATGGACAGTGAGGTGAATCATGAACTGGCTGAATGGCAGAGCTCAGAGGGTCGTGATCAGTGGAGTACAATCCAGTTGGAGGCCTGCAGTCAGTGGTTTTCCCCTGGGATCAATACTGAGTCCAGTCTTATTCAACTTATTTATCAACAACCTGGATGAGGGGATAGAATCCACCCTCAGCAAGTTTGATGATGACATGAAACTGGGGGAAGTGACACAACTCAAGGTTATGCTGTCATTCAGCAGGACCTTAGTAGCTTGGAGAGTTGGGTAGAGTGAAACCTGATGAGGTTAAACAAGGGCAAGTGTAGGGTCCTGTACCTGGGGAGGAATAAGCCCAAATGCTAGCAGTTCTGCAGAAGAGAGCAGCTCTGCAGAAAGGGCTATCTGCAGAAAAGGACTTGGGAGCAGCTCTGTGGAAAACGACTTAGGAGTCTTGGTGGATCACAAGTTGACTGTGACCTGGCAGTGCCCTTATGGCCAGGAGGGCCAAAGGTATTCTGGGGTGCATCAGAAAGAGTGTGGCCAGCAGGTGTTATGATTCAATGGATGTTAAAGTCCTCTGCCCAAATTAAGGTGCGAACAAGACCAAATGTTCAGCATCATCAGTTCAACAGTACAGGCTTTATTTTGCAAAATTGCTTGTATAACGAAGAGAGAGAGAGAGAGGGAGAAGGAGCGAGTTAGTGCAAGTAGAAGATAGTTACCACCATGGATGCAGGATCATCCCATTAGTCATTCAGTGCACTGGGCTTCGTCTGGTGCTAGGTACCTACCCCCGGTTCACTCCCTGAGTAATTTTTATACCATACATTATTTGCACAAGAAGCAAAGGTAGGAGTGGCTTTCAGTTCCTCATTAGTAGGAGTAATTCTCAGTTCTTCATTAGCATGAGAGGGAGAGGAGGAATGGCTTTGGCTATCACATATGCTCAAGTCTTAATTCAGTGGTCATTGAGGTCTGCTCTGGCAGTTATATAACATGCAGTAGTACAACACTGCAGTGAAAAGTATCAGTTTCTGTCACGCCTAGGCGAAGACTGAACTGAAACTTTTTTTGCTGTTTGTGCTTAGGGACTGCTGATGTTTTATACAACAAGTTTTACAACCAAGTGTTTGTTTAAGGCATATGCTACAAATGTCATTAACTCTTTCCTTACTGCAGGCCAAAGGAGATGATCCTGCCCCTCTACTCAGCCCTAGTGAGGCCGCATCTGGAGTGCCTTGTCCAGTTTTGGGCTCCTCAGTACAAGAGAGACATGGAGCTACTGGAGAGGGTCCAATGAAGGCCACAAAGATGATTTGGGGTCTGGAGCATCTCTGTTATGACAAGAGACTGCAGGAGCTGTGTGGGGAGAGATAAGACAGAATTGAGGTACAGGCTGTGGGATGCGCCTGCAGAATGCCATGGCAGCAGAGAGGCTTGTCTCTACCTGACATTGAGGGGAGGAGATGCCACAGGGCAGAGCCCTGCAGAGAGGACCCTGCTAGAAGCTGACAGACACCTGAACAGCACGTGATCACCCCCATGTAAGGACATTAAGAAAATGTGTTACTGACATGGCAATGTGTGATAGGTTGCTTGGTGAAAAATACCAAATAAGGAAATACTGTGTCTTGAAGTGTATAAAACCAGCTTGTTTCTTTGAATAAATGTCTCAGATTCTCTGCCTGAGTCCCTGCCTTAGTCATCACGTCAGAGCTGGGTTTGTTTAATCTACGGAAGACTGAGAGGGCATCTCGTTAATGCATATAAATATCTCAAAGGCGGGTGTCAAGAGGATGGTGCCGGGCTTTTTAGTGGTGTCCAGTGACAGGGCATGGAGCAATGGCCTTAAACAAAAACACAAGAAGTTTTACCTCAACATGAGGAAGAAATTCTTTACTTTGAGGCTGGCAGAGCACTTGGAACAAGCTGCCTAGGAGGTCATAGTCTCCTCCTCTGAAGACATTCCAAATCCACCAGGACATATTCCTCTGTAACCTTCTCTAGGTGACCCTGCTTTTGCAAGGCAGCTGGATTGGATGACCTCCAAAGGTTCCTTCCAACCCTGACAATTCTGTGATTCTGAATTCTCGAAAGTGTTCAAAAATGAAAATAGACATTTTGAAAATATCAGGAATTAGTTATATGAGAAAGCAGTTGAAAATACTACAGTATGTCATGAATCCATGGAGTCTTTATGCTGTTGTCATCCCCATCTCAAAAAGGAAGTAATTAACAAAAGAGTCAGGGAATAGTTTTCATATATGAGAGATAACAGAGGGAAGGGAATGATACAATAGCAATTATAAAATCCTGACTGGCATGGACAAAGTGCTGTCATTGCTTGATATTCTCTTAGACAGGAAAAGGAGGCATTAAGTGGGATTATCAAGGAACAAGTTTAAAACGAACAGGAGCAAGTGTTTTTCCAGTCAAGTTGTCACTAAATCATGAACCTTATTTCTACAGGCTATTTTGGTTGGAAAAGTACAAGTGGTTTAAAAGACAATTACACAAATTTGTGAAATAAAACTTTATTAAGAGCTGTTAACCAGTACAACTGGTTGGCTGCACAAAGGTCGGGGAGTTTGTCAGGAGTCCCTCTGATGCTGCTTGTGTTTTCCACTATTTGCATAAGTGTACACTTATGTCTCAGAACAAGGATAAGTGGAAGTTTGGTGTAGCTCTACATATCTACTCTTCAGTCTTAAGTCTCAAGTCTTGGTAGTCTTACAGACTCAGAGCTTTTCAAGCAGAAACCACAATTGCACTGTCTGACCAACTTTTCAAGTATGCAGCTGCTAGTCTGACGGAAGTATAACTGCCCTATTTGTTTCACTGGGTGTACTCTTCTGAAAATTGGTAATAAATTGTATGTTAGTGCTGATAACCATTATTACTGATCAAATAAATACCAGAGATTACAGAATCATTTGAATGCAGAAGATAATGGTGTTTGGGTCAACAGAATTTGGGAAAGCAATCCCTACAGCTTGTGAGGGTGCTCTGTCTTGGCAGGGTGCCAAAGTGAAGATAGCCTTGCTCAGTGTGCTGTCAATAAAACAAGAGGAGGGCTTCTATCAATGATGCAATAGTGTGTGCAAGAGGTGGGCCAGCTTATTCTGCAGGGCAGTCACTTGCCATGGTTTCTGCCTTGAGCCTGAGCTATAGGTTGCAATAATGTGATGAGCTATAAATACTAGTGACCAGAAACACCCTCCACTCTTTCCGTTCTCCATACATAATAGTTCCCAGTGAGAAGAGTGTAGAACCAATTAGCCATCTTTACTCTTCAATTTCTTTGTGTTATTGAAGACAAGGAACAAAACCAGTGGAATATGTTCATACTGAAATTTAGCTGTGTACACTGCAAGAATTCATTACTGTTTTGCTCACATTCGTCATAGCCTAATCCCCAACATTCACTACAGTACAATTACATTCTTTTATGGTCTTGAGTCCCCTTGTAGTTTTCTAATTTCTATGAGAAAAGACAACTTTGAAGGAAATTCAGGCAGTCTAAGTACTCCAGGGACCACTGATCAATACTATTTCTACCTCGTACTTTTCTACTTATAATCAATTACATCTCATAAACCGCGTTTTTTCCACGGTGTTGTACTAAGATTTTTTTAGAGCTCATCCAGGTAATACAGTAGATAGTTCTCTGCATGTACCAACCCTTTGCAGTTGATGAGGTAGTCATAAAAGTAGCAAAGATAGAATCCTTTAAGGAGAGATCTGGTGTGGACGAAACCTGTGAATCTCCCATTTTTATTTGATGGTCTTTGCTAACACAAGATACTCAGAGTTATGAAAAGATCAAATCCTCTCAGCTGTTAAAAAGAAGTCCCACTAGATGGGGTTATAGTTTCAAAGGAAGAATATTTTCTCATCTGCTTTGAGGAGGAGCATTTTTTTTTCTGTTTATTTCATCAGATTGGCAAAATAATCCTGTGAAATTAGAATATATTGTCTTTTTGTTTTCAGTTCACAAGTAGATTTTTTTGACCATTTCTACATTCAGCACAAGCTATTGTAGCTTTTTCTGAGTAAAGTATTGATGTGTTTGGGGCAGTGTTGCCACTGTTCATGGATTTCAGTGGCTGAAATTTGTTTTTTCTTTGCTGTCCCTAGCAGTACTTCAGTACCATTTTATATGCTGCCATATAGCAGTTACAGAAGAAAAAAACTAGCACAAATCATCTTAATTTGGAAATAATAACATCATTGGTGCCATATCTATGAACTATTTGGAACAGAGGTTTTGCTTATTTATTTTTGTGAAAGAAAACTGGTTAGCACAGGGATGCTGGGAATAACTGGGTTTGAATTCTCCTGAAGTCAATACTAAATAATTGCATTGAATGTAAGTAATAATTATTCCAATAATTGTTGTTAGATCTTTGTTACTGTCCAGTTTTTTAAAAAGTTTCTCAAATGAGAATTCATAAAATATAGTAATAACCAAAAGAAAAAAATACATGTACAAAAATCCTGTGAAAATAAATTAAAAGACAAAATTAATTTTTGAAATTGTCTGGTTTGTGATTTTTTTAAAATGTAGATTAATATTCTTGCACCATATTTATTGTTGTTATGCTTAGAGCACTTTAATTCCTACATCAGTTTAATTAATATTTATAGGAATGCCTTGCATTTTATGCTTTAAGAATAATGATAGGAATCTCAAGGGTCATCCTTGTTCTATTGAATTTAATTGAATTAGATTAGTACTAAATCATTTCTGTCTACAAGTTTTGATACCAAAGATGTCAAATGAAGTTTAGTTTTTAAAACCACTGGAAGGAAAAAAAGAAGAGGGGGAACTGGGCAAGGGTAGGAATGCAGGGAAATTAAAAGTAACTTAGCGCTAATATCTGATGTTGTGAATTCCAGTAAGAGGTACTGGAAAATCAACATCTTTTAAAATTATCTAAAACTTATCAAAACTCTATTTTTGGAAGTGATTTGACATCTCTCTTCCCTAGCCATAGTGTGAGTTTTAATTTAGTTCAAATTCTGAGAACGGAATTTCTGACTTTATATTGAACCTACAGATAGTCATTACACTACGAGTATAAACAACAGGTGCAGCAAATAAGAAGACTGTAGGGTGAAGGAAAAGAAAAAATAATAAAAGAAGGGGGTTTTTTTTACTTCACTTTTGGCTCACTGAATCTCAGTATTTGAACTTTATCTTTTTTCCAGTAAAGGAGATTTCTAGCATGGGAGCTGTAAAGAGTACTGTCATTTACTGTATGGAACAAAAAAGCATAATAAAAATAAAGTGGCAATTTATTTTCTTCTGAATTCTTCAGATGAAACAATTGAGTTCATTAACATAATTCTGAACATTCTTGCTTAACTTGAAAATGCTTTTTCCCCCCATTGTTCAAGGATGGGATTAGTAAGTGGAAACTCTATTAAGCACTATTAGAGGTTGTCTAATACTGAGATACATTGTGTTAATTTATGTGGTGCTTGTCAAATGTCTTCCAAATTCATGTATGCATTACACTATAATTCATCTCTGATGAAACTTTTGTTTGTTTGCTAATTTGCTTAGATTGTGAATAAGAAATTCAGCTTTTCCTTATACGTAACTTTTTTTTCTTCCCTGTGCTTGAATCTTAGAACTAACTAGAAGTCCCTTTTGTAGGTTTTTTTTAGATCATAAATTTAGGACAGTTTTAGCACAATTAAGGAGTTTAGCATTGTGGTTCATTCAAAATCTAGTTTTGTTTCCAAAAATTTACCTGCTCTTACCATTACCCAATTTCATTTGAATCATGAAATACTGTATATGCACACGTCTAGAATAAATGTATAAAGTGTTTGTATAGTGGTTTCAGTCTTTTTTGAATAAAGAATCTCATAGCCACATATTATTTTACTTTATTGGTTGCAGCAGAATAGATTTACTAGCCTTCAGGGAAATTAGGTTCAGGAAAAATAGCTTGCTGAGTCAGAAAATTTGTGTTTAAAAACTTTTTTTCACTCTGTGAAGGAAAAAAGAGTGTGGATGCTGGAGAGCTCCTTCTATCCACAGCTCTGGGGACCTTCCAGCTTCCTGTAGGACCACAATGCTATCTATCACAGGATACTGGACAAGATATAGAGGCACAGGACAGGGTGTTTCTTTATGTTTAGGTAAATATCCCTGCAGAAAGTTGCAACACTCCTTGGCTGAGTGGTGAAGGAAGAAGGGGACAGAAGATCTGCTCATGTTCCTGTGTAGATCTTCAGCTGTCAAAGACAAGAGTGCCACGAACTGAAGCAACCCCCCTCTGATGCTGCCAGCCACCCCTGCCACTGTGCCCATGCCTCTCCCAGCCTCACACCAAAGCTGTCCATTACATGTCTCTGTGATGGCCAAGACAAACCAATCTCAAGGGAACTGTGCTGGCTGCCACCAGCATTCCACCCACTCTGACATGGCCACTACCTCACTAGAGGTCCTGCCAGCAGCTCAGCCCCAGGGCACCCAGAGAAATAAAGGCGAAGAGATCTCTTTGCCCAAGGATTTAGGGAGCTTCAGCTCCCTGCAAGAGCACCCCAGTGTAGGGATTGGTGCCTTCTCATCTCTCTTGTAGATTATTGGCCACTGTACAGCTCAGTGTCAGGGGCATGAGAAGACAGGAGTGTGCTGTTGTCTGGTGGCTTCCCTGAGGGCAGTCCAAAGCGGCCACCCTCCATCACCATGGGCAGCACCTGCCCCTTTATGTGTCCTTTCCTTATTTCACTTGGCAGCTCCCCTGCCAGACTGGGCAGGGACAGCCCTTTTCATGTCAATCCTGCACTATCATTGTGACCAAATGCTGCTGCCAATGTTCTGCATACTGTGGCACCACCACCACACCTCCAGGGCTGGTCCCAGAAATGGAAGCTGCCTTCTGGGACAGCACCAGAGCAGGCACACTGACTTAGCTCTGCAACACTATGACATGGCTATTACCTTCCACCTGTCAAGATAGAAGGAACAATTAAATAATTTAAATGTTAAGAAATGGTAATGCTGGAAATGGAAAATAATTAGCTGTAGTGGCAATTTGAAGAGCAGCACATTCAGCAAAGTTTAAAAGAGAATTAAAAGCATCGGGTCCTACTCACTGCACTACATTAAATATTTGTGATAGCTGATACTAAGACTTTTGTGTTTGAAGTCTGTATTTTGGAAGAAAGATGATTTTTGTTTTGACTAAAGGCAATACTTCACTCCTTTGGAATTAAAGACATGTAAAATAATAACCTCTTCATCAACGGTGGTTGACACTGCTGACAATTTTTCAGCATGAACTACAAAATTTGTGTCTTTCTCTTTCTGAGAAGAACCTAATTTTTTTTCCAGGGATTTTCCTGAGCTACATATTTCAGTTGGACATTACAACAAAGTAAATATACCATCTTACATCTGTTTGGTTTTCTGAAGACTAATATATCCTCTTTAATGGACAGGGCAAGAGAGAGTTGATTGAAATCTGGAAGTTTACTCCTGAACATTAGAAAACTCTTTTTCATTTTGAAGGTGCCTGAGCGTGGGAAAAAGTTGCCTAGAGAAGTTCTGCAGCCTCCTTCCTCGAAGATATCCAAAAGCCATGTGGACACGGTCCTGGTCCTGCTTGATTACAGAATTTGGACAAGACAGCCTCCGTAAGTCCAGCCTCAACCATTCTGTGATTCTGAGTTTATTTAGAAATATTTAACAGTCGTTATTTGCAAATCTGCTGTATTCAAATCTGCTTGTAGCAATATTCTGTGTAGCTGGAACAGTTTGCTGTTAATGCCAGATATAGAATATGTAGAGTTTCTTCTTCATGATCCCTTTTAAAATATATAATTGAGTTTGGGATTTTTATGTAATGATGTTGCAGAGAAACTTGACATGTTTTGGCAAGGATGGGGAAGGACAGTGAGCTGGGAACTCAAGAACATTTTCTTTTTGCCTTATAGTTAATTCATACCTCACTAGAAGCATCTAGGTCACAAGATGTAATGTGCTGTTTTCAAAATAAAAAATAAATTATTATGTGAAATTATTATGGAAGAATAATGGAAGTCTATCGTGTAAATTATTTATTTAACATTCTTACTTGTCAATAGTCCCTCATACTTGATTCCCTATCCCCATCCATCTGCAACTTTGAGGAAGAAGAGCATATGGCTTTTGTCTGAAAAGAACATACACATTGGTTAGACCATCGCATTAATTGTATAGACAAAAGATCAAAATTATTACATCAAGCAGCACAGGCTACTGTGATGGGTAAGATGTGTAACATTTAAAGACATACAGCAAAAATTAGTGACAAAAATAGAAAGATTATTCCATGAGAGCACCTGCAGCTGCCTTTAATGTGTAAATGTCTGAGTGGTAACTTGCAACTGTTCAGGTTAACGTGCTTAAAGGCAATTTTGTGTAATTTTGTCAACCACCACTGCAGCATATTGGTCATTTCTTACTTTTTGCCAGCAGTTTTGGAAACAAATTTCAATTTTATTAGTGTTTTTTAATTTTTATACAGCCATAAGAGTGATACACATGAGTATTCAAAAGGTTTGTAATGGGTTTGCTTCGGATTTATCAGTGCAGTGATGAAGATGTGCTCTCCATCATTTCTATCAATACTTTTCAAGTAGATTATATGAAAATATCATGGCCATTTTTCATTCAAGATCAAGGTTTTATTCTTTGTGAATTGAAAAAGGTGATATGCACATATTGCCCCTGTTTTTTTATAGCAGTACGTCAAGGAGTAGACATTAATTTAGATTTTTCTGCTCAAAGTAGTCTTGGGATACTTCTTTACAAGGTTCTTTATGTTTAAGTACATGAAAGTATTTGAGCTAATTTAATCAAATTTAGGTAAATGTCACATTGCTGGGTTGTGTCCAGCCTCTCACTCACCAGCACCCTCAAGTCCTTCTCCCTACAGCTGCTCTCCATCTGTTCATCCTCAGCCTGTGTTGGTACTGGGGGTTGCCCTGACCCAGGTGCAGCACCTTGCACTTGATCTTGTTAAACCTCCTGAGGTTCTCATGGACCTGCTTGTTGAGCTTGTCCAGGTTGCTCTGGATGGCATTCCATTCCTCAGGAGTGGCAACTGCACCACACAGCTCAGAGTCATCTGCAAATTTTGCTGAGGGTTCACTTGATCCTCCTGTCTCTGTCACTGATGGAGACATTATTCTATTAAAACACTAATAATTCTAACCATCCTTTTATTGATTTAATTAAAATAGTAGCTACTTTCTGCAAAGTTACAAATAATTTATTTAATCGTAAAATGCAAGGATTAGCTGAATATTCATATTATTAATGAACAGATCAGATAAATGAATCAGATTGATGGAGATCATAGCATACAGTCTGCTAAGTCTGCGGAACAATATTGAAAATTAGCCCATTATAATAGTCTAGGAATAATCCATTAGGAGGATTAAGGGAAGCTGGAAACCTATTTGTATGTCAAAATGGAATATGCTTTCAGTCTGAAGAGGGATGTTGGCATTAAGGAGAATGCATGCATAGGCCACATGGGAAATCTTGCTTGCTCACAGCAGTACTTTAAAAAAATTGAGCCACTATTTTGAGGTTCAGAAGGTCATTTGGCTGATTAGAAGAAAGTTTCTTTAGGTTCTTGTTTCTCTGCTTACTCTGCAAGGGAATAACACATTCATTGATGCTTTGGGCATGCAGCAAGGTTGACATTGATGCCATATTTCAAAGACACTGTTATATCAGTGTGCTAGGCCTTTGCATTTAGATCTTGAGATCAGCTGGTAGCCAAAGGACAAGAATTGTTGTGAAAATTACCGCATTATTAAAATAAGGCTTCATCAAACGAGACCCAGTTTGCAACAAATATGGAACATTTTTAATTTTCATTGTTATCTATTTTAAAAGTATCTCTGCTAAATACATACATGCCTCTCTCCTGTGTTATGACATTTAGAAGTATAAATAAATGATTAAAAAATGCCACCAGATTAAAATGTTAAAGAATCCTTGTCAAAAGGAAATGGCAAGTTAGTTATGGTGCCAGTGCTAAAAACTCAAATGCAAGACTTCAAACTTAAACAGAAAAAAGAGAGATGGTGTTTGACCTTTATGAACAAAGATCCTACTTCATTTAAGCTGAGTTCAATCATTAAAATTAATTTACTGGCTACATGTGGGGATTGGAAATCAAAGCTCAGCCATAACTCTAGCAGGTATTGCTTACTCACTTTATATTCTAAATATTATTCAACCCCAAATAGCTGCAGTTTAAGAGTTTGCAGCAGACTGTACAATTTAATAGATAAACTAAAGAACATAGGACAGTCAATTTGAAGTAAATGAAAAATGCCAGGGTGGCAGAACATACTTAAGCCTGAATTTGTTCAAGAAACAGAAAATGTGAGTATCAAAATTCCAATGTACACAGCTGCATACAAGATATTTTCTCTATTGAAATTTCAGCTGTCATTACCCTTACCCACTTAACCAGACCTTTTGACGGTGCTGCTGTTCCTCTGCTTCTCTGGTGTGAAACGAAAGTTTATTCTACTCTTATTAAGTAGTACAAAAGCCATTCTTAATGTTTTGACTTGTCTATGTCTCTGACCTTATACATTGCATATATCACCAATTAATAAGAAGAATTAAGTTCTCACCTTTTATCCTTTTTTACTAAAATAATGGAATATTAACTATAACAGACATTTAATTACTTTGAAAAGGCCTAGACATTGAAGCATTTACAGCATTTCACTTTGAATGTCAGATTCATATATCCCCAGGTACTGCAGAGCAGTGTTTGGCAGCTTCCCACAACAGGAATGGTCATAGCAGCTACTGCCGCTCATCCCTCAACTCCAGTTTCCCTGGCAATGTGCCATTCGGAAAGCAACTGGCTCCAGTTTTCAGTTTCTAGTGCATGATCATATATATAACTTGCAATATATCTTCAGCCTTTTTTCACTGGCATTTTAATACCATTGTTTAAATTACTGATTATTTTGAAAATCCTCTCTGACTTGGAACAAAATGGCTCTCAAAATACTCACCAGGTAAAAACTATCACTAGTAGCTCGTGATTAACAAAGTAGCATTTTAAAGAATCAATGTAATTAATGAAAATTAATGCATAAATTCACAGCATACTTAGTAAGTACAGCCATAGAAGTTCCAGGTACAGGGAAATTGGGAATTTTAGTGGTATAATTTATTATAGCACTTCTTGAGAAATGTAGTAGTTAAAAATATTGTGCCTCCAGTACAGAGAATGTTAAGCTTTAGTGGAGTCCATTATTTCACTTGCAGATGTATTTACACGTGTATCAGATCTCAGAATTCCCCCTTGTAAAAATATTTGTTTCTCTTTCACATTCTTTTGCAGTTCTTTGTTTATTTTGAATATGCAGTTTTGGATTTTGCCTTCTGAGCTTCAGGAAGGACAAAAACCAAAGCAGTCATAGAACTGCTTAAGTATGTGTATATTTTAGCATCAGTTCAGATGCAGTTCAGAAGCATTTTCTCTTCTTCACAGAGTTTGAGTCCTCTCTAATTTTGCATGGGTATAATGAAAAAGAAAGGAAAAGCAGACGTTTTGCACAACGTGTTCCCCTTTCCCACTTGCAGTTCACAGATAGTCGTGTAATAAATGCTACAGCAGCTCAGCTTTGCTCCCTGCCGCTTCCTCTTCAAACAACAAATGAATAATGGTAATGCTTTTTTCCGTGGATAAAACTGCTGTTTCAAGGGTTTGTTTCAAAGTATTCTTCGCAGTCCCTCATAACAAGAAATGCAGGGGGGCAAAAAAACCCCAGGCATTTGTAACCCTTTTCAAACAAATGAAGTAGTCGATATCCCAAGTGACAGCACTTATGACTTCTTTCCTTTCTGAGCAAAAAGAGAACAAAATTACAGTACTTGCTTTTAGAAATAGAAGCAGGGAGTCTGGTGCCCATTTGGCATAAAAAATTGCAAAGGATTCCCTTTCTCCCTTTTGAGAGATTTCAAACATGTGCTCTCTCTGCTAACATGGCAGATGTACACTGCATGTCACAATGTACACTTTATGTCACAGTAGACCCAACTTGCCTCCAAGGTCCTCAAGAATACCAGAAACTGAACCTGGCATTTTGTACAAACTAATATGATTTATAGGCTGCAGCCTCAGGAATTCTTCTGAGGACACTAATTCTTCCTCTTGGTGGAAGAGCAAGCCAACATGTCCTGAAAACTAGGGAGCCATAGTGCTGTCAGCTGAACAACTCAGTGACTGCATGACACAAGTATGGACCTCCCTTAAGCAAACACATCCCATTTATAATTGTCTCCCTTGCCCCCATCTCTCCAATAGGCTTAAACCCTTCTCCTCACTCCCACTGAATTCCAGATGCTATCTGTATTTTCTTTCTCTCATTGGAAGCTCGTTAGTACATCTGCAGTGTTATTTATCCCATTTCTATAAATCAAAGGTTAATAGAAAGGCAGGAGAAGATAATCTCTAAAAATATTGCAATCAAGGAAACGTCAAGTGCCCTGAGGGAAAGTTGGGAGTTAATGGTTGCTGTGGGTATCCTTTGGCATCCCAGACCAACTGTCACCTTTTTTTTGTTTGTTTGTTTTGTTGTTGTTGAATTCTACACTTACTTGTTTCAAATTTTGAGATAAAACACACTTTAATACAGTAATAACGTTTTGTTTAGGTGCATGACAAAGCAGCACTCAGGTCTCTTGCCTGCTGCTTCAGAGTACAGACACACAGTTGGGTGTGTCTGTTACAGAAATGTTAGGTGATCTCTCAAAAATGTTGAAGAACAATGGTGTAAGGAAATAAAATTTAGGTGATGGGGCGTGAGGTTTCAGCTATGAGGAAGTTAGAGACAGTTGTTCTTGAACAATCATGTTGATGTATTCCTGAGCAAATTTCTAGTGCAACGTACTGCATAAGGTGAAGCAGAGCACTTGCTGGTGCAACTGTCTCTGAGCTAAACAAAGTTCTGCTCTCAGCATGGGGCTCCTTAGGAAATACACATCAAAAGAGCTGCATATGTCTGGGTGTAGAACACAATCTGTGTGCTAAGTGGAAACACACCACAGAAAATATCCCACAGCTAAAGATCACATTTCTTAACAGTTTTGGAATGATTTGTGAAGGTCCTTAACATTACCCTTGATTTATGCCATTGTCTGCAGTGCCTCTTGGACACGTTTTTCCAATATGGAGCCAATAAGTCTACTGGAAAGACATACATTCTTAAACAAACAAAAAACAAAAAAACAAACAAACAAAAAATTTGAATTATTAATCTTAAAAGAAATAATGATATTTTGCCACTTCTAAAGATACTAAAGCTCTTTAGCATATCAGGTAACCAAAACTTGCAGTATTCCTATGAAGTTGCTTAGTATTATTTCCTCTTAAAAGATGAGGAGACTGAGAAACAAAACTGGTTTAGTGTTTTTGCAAGTTTAGGGCTGTATAAGGCCCAGAAGCTTTGACCCTTGATTCTCGGAATTCCCTTCTGGACTCTGCATTTATTTTTCATTGTAAAATGTTTTCTTGTAAATAACAGAGTTGTAGTAAGAACATAAAACTCCTGAATATTTTCTGCTTTCAGAAATATTTTATTTTGTTGCTTGGAATTGATTTTATGCGGTGCAGCCACAAAACAAATGAAAAACATGAGAGCCAAACAGTTTCCTGGCAGAGAATCCTTAACCATGAGAGACATACAGGACTGTCGGGAAGACAGCTGACATCACTCTATTTTGAAATCATCTGTTTCTGCACGCATATTTATAGTCCGTATAATCACTATACCAGAGGCCCACTTGGCCTGTAGCATTAGTCTTTAAGAATTCCATTCCTTGCAAAGGCTTCAGATTTCCGTTGGATATAGGAAAGACATGTGAGATGATTCTCACAGATTAAATGTTCTCAAATGAAGTAACTATCTGGATTTTTGCTCTCTCTACTAGTGCATCATTATTTTAGAGATAGGTACTTTAGTCAGAAAACTGTATCAAATATTTATCTAGCATTTTCAAAAGTAATATAAGGGATATGAATATTAGTATATTAAAACGGCATGTGCATCTTTTAAACTATATACTTATATGGAGGTCCATAATGTTTAATGGGGGAAAAAAGTATCCAGTGCTTAGATATGTGTAATACATAACCTAGAAGAGTAGCACAAACTTCCAAAGTAAGAAAAGCTTACCGAAAGCCTCCACTAACGTACTTAAATGTACTGATTGCTCCAAAGTACCAAACGTAAAATCTTGGTGCCAGGAAGATGGTGTAAAATATCCAAATAGGTAGCCATTCAAAAATGAAAAATGTTAAAATCAATATAAAAATTAAACTAGAACAAAATCTGGGGAAATACAGCTAGAATTCAAATCTCCACATCAGTTAAAATGAAGGAAAAATAACACAGCTACATTTCAACAGCTCTGATCAATTACAGGTAAAGAAGTTTGCTACTATGTACTTTTGCTTTCCAGGTTTCTAATCTATACTATTTTCTTTAAATACACTGACCGATTTATAGCTTTGAGATAAGAGGCAATGCTTCTACTTTCCTTGATTTCAAAATACTTTTCATTTTCTGTAGTGCTTTTCTTGAAATTTGACAAGAAAATGCACTTCATGTGTTTCCTTACAGATACTGCCATGTGTGCACTGGGGATGCACACTGCTTAAGTATGTTTCAAAAAAACCCCAAACACTTTCTTTTTAGTTGCTCAATAATGAGTTGAAATACATCTTAATTCTAAAAAATCAAACTAAAAGTTTTTCTGTAATACTTCTGAAGTTTGCAAAATTATTTGGGGTCCTTTTAATATAATGAAGAGTGAACTGAAGCTTTAAATTCAAGCAGTGTTACAGTTTGAATTTTCATCAGATTATTATGCCTGAATCCAATATGTGTTCTATGTATTTGACTTACTATAAAGAACAAATCTGAAAACATGCTGGATTGTATAGATATTCTACTTATTAACTCAGGAACTGCACCATTAATCAGTCATTCCGACCTCCCACCCAACTCTCTCCCACTCCCCCTTCTCAACAGGACAGGTGAACAAAATACCAAGAAAAAGACCATGGGTTGAGAGAAGGACAGGGAGATCAGTCACCAATTACCAGCATGGCCAAAACTGAATCAACTTGGGGGAAATTAATTTAATTTATTGCCAATTAAGACCAGTAAATTAATTCCTCTTCTTTGGGGGCTCATCTCTATTCCTTCACTCCTGACTCTACTCCTACACGAGCAAACACACACAAAAGCCATGTAGAGAATGGGGAAGAGGGGCTGTGGTCTGCTCATTATGCTTTGCCTCTGCCACTTCATTCTCATCATGTTTTTTTCTTGCTATAGCAAGAGGTCCCTTCCATGGGTTACAGTTCTTCACAAACTTCTCCAAGGAAGGGCAAAGATTGCTGAAAGGGATATTCCATACCATAGAACATCATGCCCAGTACATCAGCCAGGGGGAGTTAGCTGGAGTCATTCAATCCTTATTTTACGTATCAGTGTAGTAGAAGAAAAGTTACATTTGTTTGCAGGTTGTGCGGTGCAGGATAATGAGGGTTGTCAGGAATCCACAGCTATGATCTTAGCAAAGAAAAGTTCAAAGTGAATGCTATTTATTATTTAACAAGTGTAGTATCAAATGGAAAGGGTGGGCCTCTCTTTTTTTTCTTTACAAAGATATTATTTTTTTCAGTGCTGGTTTTGTAATGTAAGCTGGTGATGAAAATTGTCATCTATTCAGCTTGTTCCCTGGTAGAACTCCCTATATCCTTATCACCTCCACACTCATCAAAGGTATGTTATGAATATTATTTTGGTACATATTAGAATATCTTATGTAAAATAAAATATTAAATACTTACAATGCATCTTATACTACATGGCAAAAAAAGTCTACCGATTGCCTTAGACTATCATTGCTTTACAAATATGAATGCTTTACAAAGTCCATTTCAGGTTCTGAAAATATGGTACTTGCAGCAATTTTTTTCTATAAAAAGAATGCTTTCAAGAAAGTTAGCTCTCAGACTTTAGACAGGTCTACAGACATAATGTGTTTCTTGGTGTTTTAATTGAGTGCAGATGGATATGCTAACAGGTTAGCTTTCTTTATGCGTGTAGCTGCTTCTGTAATTCTAGGGTTTATTTCCTAAGAAGCATAGAGACCTACCTGGAATGCATCTTACTTAGAAATGCCTTTTTTTACCTATCTCCTTACTTCATTCTCTGAAGGCAGCTTGGCTGAGATTTCTTGTAAGCTTTATGAATAAACAACTATTTCTGTCCCAAATTTAGTTCTCGGTGTACAGCATTTCAGGTCTCTCTTCAGACATCTTAGCTCCACAGAGGAATGTAGCTTGACACAGTGACCAAAATGCAGGTTCAACACACTTCCTTTAGCAGTATCATGGTCATATAAGAAAAGGATCTTTAATAAATACACATTGAAAAGTGTGTCCAGATATTGTGTGATGGTGGTAGAAGAAATATCTTAGTGATTTCCAAAGTACTACCTCAACACCAGGGGAAACTATATTTTGAAGTTTCCCTTACTTGATCCGATCCCCTGAAAAAAGCCCTAACAATCTGAGGAGCTAAGAATATGTCATCCAGGGACAGGATATTTATTTCTGTGGGATCTCCTGGGAGAACAAGCATGTGAACCTAAGTGATCCGTAGCTGAGGTACCCACCCACCCACTAGACTATTTATTCACTCTTTCTCTAATTCTCTGTAAGTTTTGGTCAATTACTGTAAATGGAACAGCTCTGGTAGGAAAGATTAAGAGATCTACTCTAGATCTATCCTAGAGATCTGTCTTTCTGTGTAAGAAAGGCACATACAAACCAAACACAAAAACCACACTTTTTTGTATTTCCCGATAGAGTAGGAAACAGAAAGGTAGAACAACTCCAGCAGGTGAAGTGTCACTGAATCAGGTAACTTCTTATCTGGAAAGATGTGTATACATGTTGGACTGCTTCATCCATGGAGCAGTTAAGGGTGAGATCCAGCTCCAAGCAATGCTCCAGCAGCTCTCATGGGTCTGGCTTGAGACAGGAAGAGAAAGGTCACTGCAGATGGGTGCTGCTGAGCAGGCGGTCACAAGACAGGCAGTGGGATAATCATCACTGAAGCAACTGTGAAAAAGAAATGGCAAGAGAAGGGCCAGAGGGCAAAATCAAAACTGCTATGTGATTGCTTTGTAAAAGAATGGGGTGAAACATGGGAACTTTGGAACAAATCTTAGTCTAACTCCTAAGAGAAGCTTTTTTTCATTTCAATTGTCCTGATTTTTCAAGAGATAAATGACTTATTATTACACATATCAAGATAACACCTACCAAGTCTAGGTTGCTTCCTGCTACCCTGGCTATTACAGATGTTGGTTGTGTTTACTTCCCCGATCATGAGCAGCATTAAAATTTTTCATCTCCTTATGGTATTTATTTTATATTACATGAGCAATGTGAGAGTGCATTTTTCAGCGAAAGAACAGCATGGAGGCTTAGGCTGACACAAAACCTCTCATACACTGGACTATTTTATAATACTGTGAATGCAACTTAGAAGCTTCTAATACTGCAGAAAAAGCTGTGCAAGGTGTTTTGTTCACCATGTTTGTGATTTCTAGGCAGATGCACAACTCACAGAGTGTTTGGCCAGCAACTTAATTGGGTCTGTTGGAAATAGCTCCGAATTTTATTCTCTCTAATGATGAGCCAGATTAGAAGTGGTGCTTCACATGAGAGAGAATGTATTGGCTCACTTAGCTTTTGGGAAAAATTGGGAGGCAGAACATGAGCGTAAGCTTGGGGGCTTGCATTTTCTTGTTACTACTTAAGCTATAACTGCTTTCAGGTTTTTACATCAGTCTTCGAGGGTAAGAATGTCATTAGCATTGTTCATGCAAGACGATATTTTGCACATTTTTTTTTATATCCCTTGCTATGTTGTCCTTGATTTTTTAAATTAATTATTATTCTCAGACCAAACAACATGTATCAAACCTATCATTTCCAGAGAGGTGGCATAAAATTATGAGGTTCAATAAACTTGATGTGTGATGTGTCATTTTGGTTGTTTATTGAGAAGAAATATGGTATTAAATTCATGTCTCAGTCTCTTTAGACATGTGTGCAAAAATCTGCATTTGTGGAGGAGGAAAGATAGACAGGTCAGTATTCTACAGTCATTTGCTGGGATCCCAAAAATGGCATTGTTGTGCAAATGCCATGCACTCTGCCTGACCAGATGGACTACAGACTCTTCTTTTTATTTTTAGTTTGTGTCTGATGAAATGTTTCTGTCTGATGTTTGTTTCTGATGCAAGAAAAAAGAACTGTGATTTTTTTTTTTAGTGAACTATGGGATTTAAAAATCAGTGGTAGGCATATGGGAAGTCACTGACTTTCCTTGAGGCAAGCTTACTGACTGCACTGTTTAAGAGCCCTGCATGGTTTTGTAAATAGTCTGTCTCCATCTTGTAGGCTCCTTTCAGGTACCAAAAGGCCCAATTAGGTCACTCTGAAGCCTTCTCTTTTCCAGGCTGAACAATCCCAATATTCTCAACCTTTCCTCATGGGGGAGGTGCTCCATCTCTAATCAATCATCCTGGTGGCCCTCTGGGCCTCCTCCTCTGGACTCACTCCAACAGGTCCATGTCCTTCCTGACCCCAGAGCTGGATGCAGAGTTCCAGGTGGAGTCTCACCAGAGCAGAGCAGAGGGGCAGAATCCCCTCCCTCACCCTGCTGCCCACGCTGCTTTGGATGCAGCCCAGGACACGTTTGGCTTTGTGGGCTGGGAGTGCACCTGGCTGGGTCATGTCCAGCCTCTCACCCACCAGCCCCCCCAAGTCCTTCTCCCCAGGGCTGCTCTCAATCTGCTCAAGCCCAGGCTGTTTTGACCACATGACATTCCCATCTACTTCCTGTCTTATTTTCTCTTTTTTTTTCCAGCATGCCAGGAGATAAAAATGCTAGGAGCATGGCACCTCAGGCACTCAAGACACAGCTCGGCTGTGGTAGCGGAAACTATCTCTTCGTATCATGGTCTTCACTATGATGAAAGTGATTACTGATGTGTATGACTTCAGTCAAGCAAAAAAGCCATCCTAAACTGTCTCTGTGCTTAGGAAACGTGCCTCACAATTAAAAACAACATATGTGAGTTCCAAAGTCTGTGCGGTTTCAGGGAAGATTGTGATTAGGAGTGGAAAGCTCTATTTGCACATGCAGCATTGCATTAGACAAAAAAGATGATTAAAAATCAGACTTGCAAACATTCATGCATGTGCTGTATAAACCTGAATTACTTAATGGGTTTCTTATTGTTTCCCCTGAGATCAGTACAACATAAGACTTAAGAACATACGTCTAACCCATCATGTTCTTTACCAAAGCATGTATTTATGCCCCTAAGAAAATAACCTAGCTCTTAACGTCGTGGACACTCACAGGTTACATTTAGTTCAGATGGAAATAATTTTGTTATCATGAAGTATAAGAAGACAAGTTACACAGCTGGATAACTTTAGGCGTATTTTTTGGTCTTGGCAAAATATGGGACTGTTGCATATTGCTTTCTTAAGGCTACTGAAGTAATGAATGACAATACCTTTTGGGTCTTTAAGATCCTTTCTGTGCTGTTATATAGAGTTCTCATTCTTCAGTACAGTTTATAACTCCTGCAGAAGGTAGAAGTTATAATCAATTAACCTGCTGTTACTACGGCTTCAAGTTTAAAATCCCGCATTGTATTTCACAATCTTTTAATTAGACCCCTGCTAAAACCACTAGTTCAGCACACGATAGCAGATTAATGTTGATTTTTTTTAAGACTACCGTAGTTGAGAATCAAGAATTATTTCATTCAAAGATTTGAAGTAAAGTGAGCTCGTGAGTGATGAAGGATTTACCAACTAATTTCAGCTTCAAACTGAAATTCAAGCACTGAGCAGCATGTATATTTCTATACGATTCTATACTTTTTCCAATGGATATTTCCAGAAAAATGTGACATTTTTAAACACCCAGAAACAATGCATTCTTATTTTTAGACTGAGACACTGAAAGATGCACAATTAAGAAGCATTTTTTTGGGAAATAAGCAGGATACAACAGTGCTATTAAAATGTTTTTTCTTTGAAAAGTCGGTCAACTGGCTTGAGGAGTTTATATTCCAGACAGTAAGATGAAACAAACTGAAGACAAAACAGCAAGTTCTTTGAGAAAACTATCACACTGGTGCATAAGATCTAACATCAGGAAAATATTCTTCTGCAAGTATTTATTCATGTAACAGAAAATGTTTAATTGTCCTCAGGAAAAAAAAAAAAAAAAGAATGTTGAAGTCAGAAAATGGAAAGAAAAAATTTTCAGTGCTGCTTTAAATGTAAATCTGTGCTGCCTCCATAAGGCTGTTCATACACATTATTTTGGAATGCTGCAATATTTTTTATTCTCATAGAATAAGAAATAACATTTTTTATAGTATCATTCTGCAATGCACTTTTTAGCATAAGAAATATGTAAGTGTTAAATGTGCAGCCAATGCAACAACCATTAAAAGAGACAGTTCAACAAAACACAAAATGACAAATTAAAGGCTACTGTGTATGCTGTTTCAAAGGGTAAAAATCTTCATTCATTCCTCAAACAGCATCATTGTTAGTTTACTTTCAGAGTGAGGCTTTCATACAATTTAAAATTAAAGTCTAAATGCTGTTAAGCATGTCAAAAATATGTACAGTTTAATCCTGGTAACCCTGCAATTCATTTGGTGAAATGCTGGAAAAACTATCTTCTATCACCTACTGCTATGGGAAAATGCCTGAAGAGCAGAGCAAGATTCTTCAAGCTCTGATGTAAATTTGAAATAACATGGAATTTGCAGTTTTGTTACTGTCTTTTCAAAACCACATCATAATATTTTGAGTTTTGGTTTGAGTCTCTTGGTGTGTCAGTAACTGTAGGATCATACATGACAACAATTTTTAAAGTTCCACCAGACATAAGTCTTCTAGGTTTTGTTTAATGAAATTTGGGAGTTTGAAAGTAATGTGCTTTTCTCATTTTTCTAGTATGTGGGCAGTATTTGGATATTAGTATAGGTAAGTGTGTATGTGTTCCATTAGTGCTTAAACTCTTTGCAAGCTCTGTCCTTCTCACAAGCTATGAACCCATGCTAGAAACTTGGCTTGTCCAGAACAGCGTGTTGTTGTCAGGGAGTGATTGCCAGTCATGAAAAATGGGAATAACTGAGTGATTGCCAGTAATGAAAGGCAGATCCTTGGCTGACAAATAGTGTTATTGGTCACTATGGTCTTTTTTCACTTTCCCACCTCGAAGAAGCTGAGCTTCTGGATGCCTCACAGGCACTTAAACTGCTCCTTCTGTCACTCTGTGTCTTTACCCCCTTAGACCTCATGACTTGCTTGAAGGTCTTGACCTGTCATTTGAGGATTGTAGCTCTACAGAAACAGCTGTAGAATCATTGTGATGATTAAATCCACAGCATCTGAAATGCTTGTTTCTTTCAGAGAACTATGCAAACTTTAAAACATTTACACACACACACACATACACATAAATATTTCAGGCAGATCTAGTAGTATTAGATCACTTACCACTTCTCACTATGATGTGTCTTACAACTCTGACAAGCAAAAACATTGTAACTTCAGTTTTACAAGTCTTATGTCTCTCCACTGATGCAGGCTATTTTGTTTTGTCCGGGGTTCAAAATTCTGCAAAATTCCAGCAAACATTCTTTTTAGAGAGCTTAGGTTTGGAATGTAACTGGAAATTTTGTGAAGAGTCCTGCCCTTGGGTGACAACAACCCCATGCAACACTACAGGCTTGGGGCAGAGTGCCTGGAGAGGTGCCTCGTGGGAAAGAACCTGCAGGTGCTGGTTGATGTGCTGAACACGTGCCAGTTGTGCTCAGGTGGCCAAGAAAGCCAATGTCATCCTGGCCTGTGTGAGGAGTACTGTGGCCAGCAGGAGCAGGGCAGGGATTGTTCCCCGTACTCGGCACTGGTGGCACTGCACCACTGTTTGAATCCTGTGTACAGTTCATGAAAGACATTGAGGGGCTGGAGTGTGTCCAGAGAAGGGGAACAGGAGCTGGTGAAGGGTCTGGAGCACAAGTCCTATGAGGAGCAGCTGAGGGAGCTGAGGTTGTTTAGCCTGGAGAAAAGAAGGCTCAGGAGTGATTTTATTACTCCCTACAACTGCCTGAACAGAGGTTGTAGCCAGGTCGGGGTCAGCCTCCTGTCCCAGGTGACAAGTGATAGGACACAGGGAAATGGTCTCAAGACGTGCCTGGGGAGATCTTGACTGGATAATAGGGAAAATTTCTTCACCATAAGGCTTGTAAAACATTGGAACAGGCTGACAAGAGAAGTGGTTTAGTCACCATCCCTGGAGGTATTTAAATGACGTGTAGATGTAGCACTTAGGCACATGGTTTAGGGGTGGACTTGGCATGGTTAGGTTTACAATTAGCCTCAATGGTCTTAAGGGTCTTTTCCAGCATAAATGATTCTATGATTTAAGGTTTATCTAGTGGATCTGTGTTCTTAAACTCCCCTTTCACAGCATTTTGAGTTGTGAACGAGAAAGGCACTCAAGGTCAATCTGTTTCTGTAGGTTCAGTATTTACTTGACACTAGAAGCCACAGGAGTGGCTTCCTTTAGGGCTTGTCCAAACAGGCTGGCATAATGTCACAGCGTTACTCTCTTAGTTCAACCATGAAGGTCTGCGCAGAGAATTTTCTTATTACCTCAATAGATGATGTTATGGTTTTGTGCAATGGTATTTCTGGTTTCCCATTTTTTTTCCTTCACTGTGAGATGTGCAATGTTTATACTGTGCACTGAAAGAAGCACAGGTCTTTAGGAGAAAAAAATAGGCAAACATGAAGTTACAGACTACATCAAAGAATAAGCTCAAGAGTGATGAATTAATCCCATTTATTTTCTGACTTTGCAGCTAGGGTGGAGTGGGAAAATATTTACCTTCACCTCAGTTTCTGAAGGCAGTAATAGGTAGATTTACGACAGTTTGAGGGCCTGGGGGTGGGGATGTTTACAATTTTCTTAAATATTTTTCCTTTATGTAGTTTCTCCAAAGATTCAAAATCAAACACATGAACAATCTATGAGCTGCTCTCAGCCCAAATAAACTTTCATTCTTCTTTTCCTTTCTTTGCAATATGTTAGCTTGCAGGAAATTAGCAAGACTGCATGAGTTGAAATAGAGTGTCAGACTTTCACTTCTGCTTTCCTGTCTCATGTTAGCAATGACCACACTGTGTTTATAACACAGTTATGGGGAATACATCTGAGAGTTTCTGTTCTTTTCTCAGCAAACAAAAAACACCTTTCTTAACAGTCTTGTTGCAGAAGCCAAAAACTGTGGAAATACTGACTGACCGATTTTCTCATCATATAAACACATATCCAAGATTCTGCTAAGGCCTTTTGGTGTAATAATGTACGACATAGCCACGTATGCACGTGTAACAGAGCTCTCAGAGGTGAGGGTTGATCGAGTTTATTAGACTCTAGTTTACAAACTGAACACTTCTGAACAGTTCAACGTTTAATAAATGCAACGTCATGCTTAGAAAAACATTTAGGCTTAACCAGCTTACAAGCAAGCTACTGCTGCCCCCCGGTGTCCGTCAGACACATGAGCTGGTCTGCAACCGCGGGATCTTTAATAACAGGCAGGGATAAAACGTGTAATCTGGTAGTGAGATAACTTGGCTATCTGGCTTCATTCTTATCGCCACATCACAAAAACCAGCAGGACTTTTTCACTCAGTTAATTCTCCAGGGTGAATATTCATTATTTAACCTGGTTCTTCAATTCCTTTTAGAAGTCATCTGAGTTGATTACCTCTTCCAGTCTTCCCAATTAAAAAGCAGCTAAAACAGTGTCTTCAAATACAGCTGGGATGCAAAATCTCGATTAGCTTTTGTAATGAGCTTTAAAGGGTTGTTTTGTTCCATTGTTTGGATTATTCTGAGCAAAGGACTTGCTTACACAGATGCTAAAATTATGACTAATTTTTTTGTTCCTTATAGGCCATTATTTAGTTTATTTCTTTAAATGTAAATTCTGAAAAAAATCAAAAAAACCAGAATTTAATTTAAAAGTGCTAAACATCTGGGGAAGATATGTTGAATTTCATATATGTAAGGCAGAAATTGAATCTCAGCTTTATTAAAAAACTCTGAAGTCAGTGGAGGCTTCACCAATGTCTTTGTTATGGATTATGCCCTAAAGACCAAATTTGTTTCTGCATAGCACCCAACAAGGGAAGACAATTGTTTAGAGATCTCATAGGACTTACAGGAATCTTAGGATGCATCTCCACCCAAAACTGATTCAGTAGGACATGGCTTACATCATGATGGCTAAAATCTTCAAACTCTTAGTAGATCAAAACTTCCTATCTCTCATTAGAAATGCAAAATAGGAACAAATCAAAATGTTACAATTAATAGCCTGACTTTAAAAATCCTAAAATTTTTCATAGAAATAAAATTCCTTCTGAGGTGGATAATAAACTAATCCATCTAGGCGAGCTTTCTAAATGTTTAGCCAGTTTGGAAAATAGTAAAGACAATTACCAGAGTAGTATTTTCTTACTGAAAATAAGTGTCTCCTAGTATTTGCTAGTTTAATTTATTACGCAGGTCATCCTAGCCATGAAATAAGCAAATGAGTGTGCAGGTGAAGAAAAGTCCTTTTCTTTGTCTCATGCAAGAATTTATGACAAGAACTGTGTTTGAAAAATAAGAAATATGACATTAAGACATCTTTACTGTTTAATGGCAAGCTCTAGACTCCTTGAAAAACAAAGTTCGCTGAAACTCCTTGAGGCTGGAAAAGCAAACAGCTTTGGTGCTCCAAAAAATATTTGGTTGGGGATATTTTTAAACAAAGTGTTTTCTAGTACGAGTGAAATGAAATTATGTAAGGTGAAGAAAGATGATTTGAAGTGTGGATACCTCTCTTTCCTTGTGTTTTTGCTTGCAGAATCAAAGGAGTTTAGTTGTGAAGATATTTTCATAACCATCTGTCATCCTCAGTCCTTTGTTTCTGTTTTAAGTTAAATGTGCTTGTAACACTTGACAGAATCATATATGCAACAAATTTTAGAATGATGCAACACTGTTAAGAGTATACAAAGATTTTTCTTACCCGTGTCGCTTTTACATTTAAATTTAATTCAGTATCTAATGAATAGGCATGAATGTGCTTACACTATCATGGTTAATAGAAGAAGCAAACATTGTTGGTGACTGAAACACAGGCTTCGCGGGGTGCATGCAAAGCCAACTTTTATTGTACAAGGCACATCTTTATATACTATTACAAACTAACAGTTCAGCAGCTACAAACTTTGGTTTCTACAGTTACACCTTTTGCCTCTCCAGCGGCTACAGATTACAATCTCCTCGCTCAATCTCCTGTTACCCATCTTGCTTTTTGTCTTGCCTCTTTCTCTTTGTCTCACCTCTTGCTCCGTGTCTCACCTCCTGCTCCTGCAAGGCCCCACGCCACCCAAAGCCATTCTCCGTGGCAACACTCTGAATCCCCGTACTACCCCCTTCTCTGTTCAATAATTAAAACTTGCTAAAACATCGCATCTGTGTGGGTCTAACGTGACAGGGGAGGTGAAACCATCGCTTCAGGGACATCAAAGCTCGTGTTCGATGCCTTCGCGTTCGCTGTCCTCACGTTGGTCGCTCTCAGGCGGCGTTAGTCCTTTCTCTCTGTATGGGCAAATGTTCTTTGCAGGGATCCACTGAGGTCCTGTATCTGTGGAAGTACAAGCATAACCTCTCTCCCACTCAATAAGAGGGAAAGGTCCAAGTATTTTCCTGATTTTAAGTCCTTTGCTAGGGCCGGGGCTTTAATTTCAGTGGCTGCTGCACTTTGTATAAAATGCTGCATTACGAGTGGACTTCTGCTATCTGAATAACAATTTTAAAAATTAAAAACATATAAGGCTTTGTGTAATCTATCTTGTGGCGTTGCGCCCTGCATCCCTTCTCTCTGTTGCCCCAATAAGCGTTTCAGTGTGCTGTGAGCTCGTTCAATGAGGGCTTGTCCTGTGGGGGAGTGAGGAATTCCTTTGGTATGCTGTATTCCCCGTAAGGCAAAAAAGGTAGCTAAAGAATGGGAAATGGACACGGGGCCATTATCTGTTTTGAGCATCCTTTGCCGCTTCCCCTGCTGGGCAAGATGCAAACAGAGCTCCTGGAAAGGTATCAGTGGAGGAATGGATGTATTTTAAGTGACCAGATACAAGAAAATGTGTAACATCTGTTTGCCACAATCAGAGGCTCTGCGAACCTCAAAGGTTAATTCCATGTGAGCCGGTGGTAAAATTATAGCGCTGGCAGTCAGGGCATGCAGCAATAATGTCTTTAGCTTGTTGATATGTAAGTGAAAAGGATTGTCACAAGGCAGCAGCATTTTGATGGAAACAGGAGTGGCTTAATTTGGCTTGGGCAAACTGATAAGGTAACACTTTTAGGGCCAATGTCAAAAGGTCTGCTTATTGGTTACCTTATGCAATAAAACCTGGTAGAGTTGTGTGTGAGCGAACATGCATAACAAAGTAAGGACTTTCGCAGTTATCTAAAAGAAGAACAAGCTTCTTTTCATATTTTTCTTAAATAAGACAATAGTATTGGGTTAGTAATCTCCTGCAAAACTGCAGATTCGTCTCTTTCAACAATTTCTGCAACATAAAAGGAATCCGTGATAAGATTTAAGAGAGTATCCCACTTTTCAAAAGCACGCACAACAGCCACCAGTTCTGCAATTTGAGGGGAACCTGAAACAATAGCAACATCTGATGTCCACTGATGGGTGCCTGGGTCCATCCACAGAAGCACAGATTTGTGTGTTAGTCCTGACCCATCAGTAAAGACCGTCAGGGCCTGCAAAGGAACTTCAGGTCATTTTAGTGCGGCTAGTAAGTTGAATGAAGCAGTTAGGAAGCAGTGTGCATGTGGATGTGAAGTAAGCTGACCTGTAAAATCACATAAAGCCATTTGTAAAGCATCTGAATTTTGTAGCAACTGGGGCAAGTAAAGTTGTGAAAAACGAAGTTCACTCTCCTGTTAAAATTTAAAAGTTTAATAAAGGACAATAGGGGACAAAGATAAAGCAAAATATTACAGTACTGGGTACCCTTGGCTCTCAGCCAAGAGCACATCTGCTATTGCAGAGACACCCTTTACATACCTTTACTATTGTATCAACCTAATGCATATTCATAAACAATTACACATATCAAACTTTCCCCCAAACTAGTTTACATGGTCCAGGAACTTAGCATGGGTCCTCCTCGGATATGCCTTTTCAGAGCATGCGTATTTCTTGAGCTTTCGTGGAGCATGGCTGTGGTTTTAGTCAGTTTCTATTACCACATCCAGCTTGAGTTTTAGTCCATGGTTTCTGCAGATGGTAGTTACTGATAGCTGGCATGTCCATAGCAGGGGTCTTCATCATAAGTTCATTGGATGTTATCCAACCAAGCAGACAGTTCAATTATCACAAACACAGCTATATCAGCTATTTTACTACTATGTGTAAGTCTAGTTAATAACAGAAATAAAGGCATTAGTTATAGTTACAAAAACTATATCTTTACAGCAAGGCTACTTTGACAGTATACATAAGCATCTATTTTAGTATTTGTGGAAAGCCAATGTTATGATATGTATTTATCACAAGGTGAAACCACAGGCAAACATATCTGCATAAAGTCTTGGCCTGCTAAAGCAAAAAGAGGGTTGCTTTTGAATTTTTTCTGGGGCTATACACAGTCCTGCTTTGTTTACAGCATCTGTGGTAAGGGCTAGGGCTTCCTCCATGAATTGAGGACTCTCAGCTGCAATTAAAAGGTCATCTATGTAAGGTAAATCAACGCATCCAGTACTGGTTGATATACTGGACTTAAAACGTGCTATGAATTGCTGGCAAATAACTGGGCTATTTTTCATCCCTTGGGGTAGTAATACCCAGTGAAATCTTTTCAAGGGGGCTTGCGAGTTTGTGCTAGGGACCAAAAAGGCAATTTTAGGAGTATCAGTGGGATGCAAAGGAATAGTGAAAAAACAATTTTTTAAATCAATGACTGCCAAAGCCCAGTTTCATGTTATCATTGTGGGAGAAGGGAGTCCTGGCTGTAAAGCTCCCATATCCTCCATGGCATCATTAATTTTTCTCAAATCATGGAGTAAGTGCCACTTACCTGTTTGGTTTTGTATTACAAAAATAGGAGAATTCCAGGGACTGGTGGAGGGAACAATATGCCTTTTTCATAATCGGTCTTCTACTAATTCTTCTAATGCACACAGCTTCTTTTCAGACAGGGACCATTGATCCACCCAAGTAGGTTCTGTCATTTTCCATGTCAATTGTGTGGCAGTGATGACCCCTGTTAAAAATCAGATTGCCATCTGAGACAGAGCTGAGAGAGCGCCCCCACAACACCATGGGAACTGCCAAAACAAAAGGTTTGATGTTAGCATTGCGGTTATCAGGACCTATGATTTGTATCATATGTTTACTTGACTACTACTCACTCCACCAATTCCTGAAAGGTTGTGTGAAACCAGAGCTAGAGGCCAATTAGGTGGCCACTTAGCTTGAGAAATTACAGTAACATCTGCTCCAGTATCAACAATTCCAGACAGTACTGCTCTGTCTCTGATACAAAATCGTGCACTGGCATATTGGACACTTTTCTGATATCTGCTGTGTACACCAAATTTCTGAGACTCCTGTGGAGCTGAATCCCCCTTCCCCCCTGTTGCAATCATGCTAGGGTAGTGTAGGGGATACAGAAAAGAAAAGCAGTTGAGCAATGCAGACCCTCTAGGTACAGTGCAGGGTGGAAAGGGTGTCCACGCCATAATTTTGATTTCCTCTGTAAAATCAGAATTGATTACTCCAGGGAGAACAAAAAGACCAGAAAGGGTACTAGAAGAGCCCCCTAGCAACAATGCACTGTGACCTCGCCCCAGCAGTCCAAATGTCCCAGTTGATAACAAATGCAGAGAAGACTAAAAGCGTTACTGTTGTGGAGATGACCAGGTCCACCCTGGCGCTGCCTCCTGTAGCTGGGCACAAGGCTGAGGCTGGGGTTGAGGAATCCCTCCGAGGTTCACTTGTACAGGTGATGGGGGTACTTGTGTCATCGCGCGGCGCCATCCCACGCTCCGCGACCTATATAGGTCCGGGGTCATCTTCTGAATCCACCAACAACGCATGAGGGGGTTTAAGAGTGGCCTTTGTAGCAGGTGGGTCAGAGGGATCAGGACACGCAGGAGAGGAGGGTACAGGGACAGTTGGAGAAAGCACAGCGTCACCCCCTCCCCCATAGAAGGGAAACTGCTTTTAGATGCAGCTTTCTCTTTGTTAGTCTTTTCCTGCGCTTTAATAGCCTCCAGTATCGCCGTCCAGGAAGGCAGCATTTGAGGGGCCGCCTCATCTCCTCTTGTAGCATGATCCCATAATATATGTCCCACCTTGTCCCATAGCTCTGACAAAAAAGCGGTGCTTGGGTTTAGCACTGGCAGTTTGGAACCCGACCAGTGCAGCATAATTTTAAGGGACTGGGGAGGCACGGACTTTCCATGTTTTTCTAGTAAACGGGACATGAGTTCAAAAACATGGCTGTCCAATGAGGACTGTCCAGCCCCCATGTCCCCCGTGGCTCACTTACAATTCTGCAGTGATTAATCACTGGCCAGCCTTCCTACTTCTTCCAGCAGCACTTCAAATCCCATGGGGCTCACCAACAGACGCATAGCTAGGCATATTATAAGCTCCTCACATGGAACACCATTGTCAGTGATTGAAACACAGACTTCGCCAGGTGCATGCAAAGCCACCTTTTATTGTACAAGGCACATCTTTATATACTATTACAAACTAACAGCTCAGCAGCTACAAACTTTGGTTTCTAGGGTTACATCTTTTGCCTCTCCAATGGCTACAGATTACAATCTCCTCATCCAATTTCCCTTTAGCCATCTTGCTTTTTGTCTTGCCTCTTTCTCTTCGTCTCACCTCCTGCTCCTCCCAAGGCCCCACGCCAGCCAAAGCCATTCTCTGTGGCGACACTCTGAATCCCCATAAAACATGATCATTAAAAAAAGGAATAATTGCACTCTATTTATAAATTGCAGATAATAGCTTTATGTCGTATTTACCTCTGTCAGGAACAGAACAGTCCTTGCAGCACCCCACTTACACCAGGATAGAATTTCAACGCTTTGCACTTGCATTACTGAAGTAATTTGAATTCGTATGGAATGCAGAATTTAAGAACATTGTGACAAGAGTTGTTTGTGGCTTTGATTCCAGCTGTCTAATCAAAACACTAATTAGCTATCCTGTTTTCAGCAGTTTATCTGAGCTGTAATTGTCATGGAAAAGTACTTCCCATGCCTCCACCCTTACCATAAAAAGCTTTTCAGCAAAAATCACAAGGTCTGGGTTGTGAAAGAAGTACACAAAGAACAGGTTGTCCTACAGAGTGCATTCTGACCTTGGCTGCTGATTTACATTTCCAGTATGAAGTACTATTCACTACAAATAAAATACAGCTGGTATGTAGATTTAAATCCTCTCACCTTGACTAAATAGGCTTTGAAGAAAGGAGCTGTGCAGGGTTGCAGTGAACGGCTTCCTACTCTGAAAGTACTGGTGAATGTACATCAGAGCTTTCCCAGGGCTGCTGCTGGTGTATCAGGATCAGGCAAGTGTGACTGCTGGGTGCACACATTCACTTACTTACACATTTACACGAGAGACTGGAGCTAGTGAACCTGCCCTGCTACAGACTGCAATGCTGAGGGTCAAGCATTGTCTTCTCCTTCTGTGTTTATGTGTTACCCAGCAAAAGGTGATCTTGGTTTATAAAAAATGATCTAAGTGATAACCCACAAGACAAAGGATTATCATACTATCATTATGATAACACTGTAATGGATTCTCCCAATTCCAGTATGGAGGGAAAATGGCACACTTCTGACTAATAGATTTGTTATAAAAACAGACAGGGGACAGAGCTTCAGGTAATTTAATAAATTTAGTTATAAAATTATAACCTTAGGTTATTGATAAAAGGTCCTGCATGGTGCCACTATTTTCTTACCTCAGACTTGAAAAGTCCTATTGAAGTCTTACATATGCTAAATAGATATCCAAATAGATGAGTGGTCTGCCTATTTTATAAAATGTGTTTTCTTCTGGGTTTTTTACGTTTTGTGGAAATTGATGTTATTTCATTCAGATGATTCAAAGGAGTATGCCTTCATGTTTGATTCAAGGAGGAATCTCATGATCTCTTTGAATCCCAATCAGAGCATGAATCACAATACTTTCCGTGCTCAAAGCATAACCATTTTGTATATCTGGAGATTTATTCTGCACAGATGCAGAAATGTGGATTAAGGAAACTCCATGGTAATAAGAATTAGTACTTCAGTGATAATTGAACAAACTGGAAAAATGAAAATAAGGTTTAGAACCTCTTCAGAAAAGGGAAAATAATTCCTAGTGACAACAGTATAAACAGAATATATTTTCTGCTGTATTATTCTCAACTGCATCCAATGCTACTTTCATTTCCCTGCATCTAATAATCACACTAATTTAATTAATTCTAGAAATATTCTTGGATTCAGCAGTTACTTAATTTTTTTCAGGTCATACTTTTACTACAGTGTGACAAATTATGTTTGGGGGCTTTTCTGATGAAAATATATACTATACTGATGTGTATGTATTGAATTTGGGTACTTTTTGGTATCACAAATTATTCCCTTAATAAGACATTTAATGTCCTTACATTTTTATCAGGTTAAAGAAGAGGTTTCTTGACAACTCCTAATTATAGAATCATTAAGGCTGGAAAAGACCTCCAGGATTGTCCTTTGAGTTCAACATTTGACCAAACAACACCTTGTCAACTAAACCACAGCACTAAGTACCACATCCAGTCATTTCTTGAACAGCTAAGCCCTATCCCCTGGCTGCCCTGTATGTTCTGCCTGATGGGACTCGAGGTGATCTATTACATGAACTTCCCCAGCACTGAGGTCGGGCTGATGGGCACCGGATCCTCCTTCCAACCCTTCCCGTAAATGGACATCACCCTGACCGACCTCCAGTTGTCTGGTGCCTCCCTGGTTAACCAGGACTGATGATAAATGATGGAGAGTGGCTTGGTGAGCTCTTCCTCCACTCCCTCAGTACACCTGGGTGAATCCCATCCAGTCCCATACACTTGTGATTGTCCAAGTGGCACAGCAGGTCATTAACTACTTCCTCCTGGATTGCAGGGGGTCTGTCCTGCTCCCCATCCCTGTCTAGCAGGGCTGGCTGCCCTGAGAATAACTGGGCTTTCTGTTAATAACTGAGGCAAAGATGGCATCAAGCAACCCAGCCTTTTCCTCACACTTGGTGACAATGATCCCCCTCTTCATCCAATAAATGATGGAGATTTTCCTTGGCCATCCATTTATTATTAATATATTTATAAAGGCACTTTTTATTATCTTTCACAGCACTGGCCAGATTTCTAGCCAGTGAATTCTAGCTGAGCTTTTGCCTTGTTCATATTCTCTCTATACGACCTGTTGACATCTGGGCACTCTTCTTGAGTTGCCTGCCACTTCTTCCAAAGATGGCAAACTCTCCTTTTTACCTGAGTTGCAACGAAAGCTCCCTGTTCAGTCAGGCCATCTTTTAGCAAACAGGGAGAGCCTGCTCTGGTGCCTTTAAGATTTCCTTCTTTTAAAGCATGGCCAGACTTCCTTGAACCCTTTGTCACTAAGCTCTGTTCCCCAAGTGACTGTCTGAACCAGTGTCCTGAACAGGCCAAAGTCTGCCCTCTGTATACTCAAGGTAGAGCTTTTGCTGACACCCTTCTTTATTTCACCAAGAACTGAAAACAATCATCTGTTCCCGAGAGGGCCTCTGGCCACCACATCTCCCACAGCCCTTCTCCGTTTGTAAACAGCAGGTCTGGCAGGGCACGCCCTGCTAGGCTCCCTTACTGGCTGTGTCAGGAAGTCACCTTCCACACTCTCCAGGAGCCTCCTAGACCGTCTCCTCTCCACTGTGTTGTGTTTCCAGCAGACATTTGGCAAGCTGAAGTCTCCCACAAGAACAAGGGCCAGAGATCATGAAACATCCACTGATAGAATATTTCACTTCATCCTGGTTGGGTGGTCTGCAACAGACTCCCAGCAGGATCTCTGCCTTGTTGGCCATCCCTCTGATTGTCACCACAGGCACTCAGCCTTATCCCCACTGTCCCTGAGCTCTGTACAGTGGGAAACCCTCCCCAATGTACAGAGCCACCCCACTGCCTCTCCTTCCTCGCCTGTCCCTTCTGAAGAGCTTGTAGCCATCCATCCACTGCAGCACTCCAGTCACCCCACCACATTTCCATAATGATAACCACATCACAGCTTCCTGCTGCCACTGTGTGTTACCCATGCTGGGTGCATGGGTGCACTTCAGCTGGGCTGTCAATGTCACCCCCAACACCAGCATTCCTCCACACAGGCTCATCTCAAGCGAGCCTGGTCTTACTCACTTTCTCCTTCAAACCTAGTTTAAAGCCCTCTCAATCAACCCTGCCAACTCTGCAACCCCAAAGATGCAGGAGAATTTTGCACCAATACTGATCCTACAGTGTGCTATTCTCCCATGAAATATTTGTCCTTTGAGAATTAGTACCGAAATATTGGTTTTTCCCCTCTTTTCCAGCTCCTGCCCTGACTTTCATTTCAAGTGGTTCATCTGGAAATTAGTAATTTTTGCTGAGATGTTGACATGTTTACAGTGAAACAAGCTTGCTCTGACAAAAAAAATTGTCAGTTGCCCTTTTGGGTGTCTGTCGAAGGGTCATAGCAGAATCTCAGTGTGTTGCTTGCAGTTCAGACAGTCTGTCTCAACCTTTCTCAGAAGGCAGGAGTCCAAGCAAGAAGCACAGGAAGATCATTCTCTATTTTTCACCAATCCATAGACTGGAGATAGTACTATTTCTTATTTATGGTTATCTTTCTCTTGATAGCTGCATTTCAAAGAATTGAGAATTGTTGGGGAGGAGGAAGAATTTTAAGCACAGTTTTCAGACAGGGAAGGAAGTAATGGAAATTACGTACTTATTCTAAGCCATTTTCCCTCAGGTGATGCGGCAGCAATGCAAAGTCAAAGGAGAAACACACATTGCAAGGACACATCATTATGTTCACTGTACACCGTGGCAAGGTAACCATTGATTCCATCTCTCTGCTGAAAATTATTTTCCTTGTGGTGCAGAAAATAACACATTAGCAATCCATTTGCAGGGTTCTAACCTAGACAGCATCAGTGAGGGTGTCTATACAGTCTTCTGTTCTGTGGCTTGCTGAACAGCAGTGTATTTAAGCAGCCTGAGTGGGGGAGCAAAAGGCAGCATGCCTTGCACTCTGATCCTGACCCTGACGTCCCCAAGCTGTGTTGAAGTCCTAGGGACAACTCCTAGGCCTAGGTCTCCAAAAGGGCTCTCCAAACTTCATCACTCACAGAACCTCAAGAGAATGATGACTGAGTAGCATTACTTTCTAGTGACTCTTTGACTTTTAAAAATTATCAGTAAAGTAAACCACTGTCCACATAATTAAATAAACAGTAGTTGGAAGTCTTATTGATGTCTTTAGGCAGAATTCTCTGTATTTTAATTAGAATTCTCTGTATTTTTAGGCTCTGAGTCTTTAAGCAGAATTCACTGTCTCTGTCCGTTCTTTTGATCTCTGTTGCAGATGGAACCAGATGGTATCATTCTCACCTTTAATCTCTCTGTTGAATGTAAAAAGATGCTATCAGGTGTATTAAGATGATGTTGCTCAATGTTTACGGAAAGCTTTTGTATTTTATGGCCTGTTTAGCAATTGTCTGGGAAGATGTGGTGCTGAGTTATAGATCACATCTTCCTTGGCACTCAACCTGGAATTCTGTGCATACTGAACTGAATGTTGCTCAAACCTGAGTAGGGGACATCTCCCCAAACTAGAGACCACCACAGATCCCCTAAGAGGCCCACACAGGTGCAGTAACTCATAATTCCTAAAGTGGCACAAGCTAAACAATTATGCAGAATGTAGGTGTAACTATGTACAAGATAGGTGGGTTTATGTAGATTTCAATGTATAAATTCTCTTGCTTTTTACTCCTTGACATGCATGATCTATGGAAAACTTCCACCTTGCACTCTGCACAGAATAAACAATATCTCCTTTCTAAGACACTTTGTCTGTATTTAGGGTGTTCCTAAAATCAGCAACATTATAGGACCTTCAGAAGAGATAACAGAAGAACTTTTCACATATATAGTGGAATATTTCCAGCACTAGAGTGAGGGCCACAGGCAACACAACATGGATATTTCTTGAATTTCACTACTTTTCGTGGCTGTATAAGTGAGAGATTGATTTCCAAGAGTGCAGTGCTGCAAGCACTATGTTCACATCAGAAGAAAAGAAGCCATGATTTGCTCATTTTAAAGCCTTGTGGCCTCTTCTTTTCCCACACCTCCAATCACCCTGCAGAGGTGCTTTTGAGAGTGCTGAGTGCTGAGGTGTGTTCCTTTGAAAATCCAGACATGGCATTGTCATCAGATAATCCACATCCCAGAATGGAATAATTTTTTTAGAGGCAGTTCCAAATGCTCCTCTCTTCCCAAGAGCAAGGAATTTGTTCTTCTTTCACTAGGACACGAGAAACATGGGAAACATCTAGGATGTCTAAGGATGTACTGAAATTGACTTCAGATATTAGATAGTACCCACGCTGTTCCCTAGTCCATGAGATCTACTTCAAGAGTTCATAGTAGATTTCATCACTTATGTCCTTAATGAGAGGTAAGAACTGAGGAGTTCCTCCATTCTTTCACCTAATTTTTTTCTTTTTTCCTCCATTAGTGAAAGGTGTATTTTTATGATGCTATAAGTACTTGTTTCTATTAGACTTTTAATAAGATACTGATCTGCGTACGGGGACATGCCTATTTTATATCCTGTCTGTTTGGAGGAATATATGGGTCCAAAGATTCAGTTAAGTACCAGGGAATTATATAAGCAATCTGAATCTAGATCAGTAAAATTTCAACGATGGATTAGTCAGAAATCATGGGTTTTAATGACTGGATAGAATGACACACCCCTCAGAAGTATCCTAGATAAATGTTCACTCAGGCAACAGAACAAGGTTGTACTCCTCTCTGCATCTGCTTGGAACTATATCAAAGAACATCCCAACAACACTAGCAGTTTGTGATCCTTCATTTAGGAGTTGGATTCAAACCTAAGATGTAATAATAACCAGACTTTTGATTTAGTAGCATTATCACCACTTCTGAAATTTTGCAGTCAGGACCCAAACATTCCATCTTTTACATCTGCAGACGGAAACTGAGCGCTTGGAAGGGTCTGCAATGCATGGGCTGTGTTTAATCTTCTCTCCAGATCCCAGCAATGTCTATTTTTAATGTCTATCTAGTGGAAGAGGTTTTTAATAATGGTGTTCAAGGCTACATTATCTTTTCGACTCATCTCTGGTGCTGTTTTTAGATTACAAAAATATTTTTCCAGGGCACTTCTACACATTTTTCCAGTATTTAATCTTACGAGGTCTTTTTCTGTACTGTTTAACTTTTAGTTCCTCTGCTAGCTTGATGCCTTGTACTGCCCAGAGAATGCAAAATCTGATGTAGGTGCTTTCTTTTTCACAGTGCTACCTGTGAACTCTAATCACTTTTTCTTAGCTGTTTGGCTATCACTTTCCTTGGAACTGACATCCATTTTGTTACCTAGTTGGCAGTTTAAGTGTTTCACTGCTCTGAACATACCGAGTACTGAAGGTGCCCCTTAACATATAAAAACTACTTTCAACCTTCAAGTTGGGTACAATACTGTATGACCAAATGTGGCATGGGGTAGAGAGACTGGAGACACCTTCCACACCTTCATTTACACTTCCTGTGTATTCCTGTGGACAGGATACACATCGTATCAGTTTTAAGAACCCCTCTCTTTGTTCTCAGGCTGTAGCACAATTGGGCCTTGAGTAATGTTTATATGGGTTTCATCCTAAAATTTTGAAGTAATATTACATCAGAAGGGTACAGTGAATACAGAGGTTATCAACAAATTCTGACTCACATGTTGTTTGTAATTAGGTACTCAACATACCGTGATTTTATTAGGTACTCTTGACACATGCTCTCACTTTTATTCAAATTCCCACCTTTAACTCTTTGGCAGAGCAAAGGGAAAAAGCACAATGATATAATGGATGATAGTCATACATCCTTCCAATAGATAGATAGCGAATTCCTAAACTAAAGCTGAACTAGTTAGTCAAGATCTTTGTTTTCTCCCTGCTCTTGTCTAAAACTAAATTCTGTGACAGCATTTCTTTCCTCCTCAGAATTCATTCATTTCCTACCACTTACACTCTGTAGCTAGGTGGGAAAAGACCAACTCAGCCTCTAACTTCAGGTTGTACTTCAAGCCAGAAATGGATGCCTTTACATAGAAAGAAAAAAACTCTAGACCACATCTTGAGAATGTTCTGGAATCCCATTACAAAAAAATACAACAACCATAAAGAGGAAAAAAAAAACCAGACCAATCAAGAGATAGCATCCAAGGTATTTATACAGACTTCCATGTGGAAGTGCAGAATACTCATAGATTGAGCTAAGGACTTGAACACAAGTCAGCATTATTTACTGATGAAAATTACAGGCATGAGGATAATAAAGTTGTCCTTAATTCTTGATTAGGAAAAATTTTTCCAAGGGTCTTCTAATGCTTTCTCATTTAGTACCTTCAAGAAAAAAAAGACAGAAACAACTCTAGGTTTCAATTTCTTTTCCAGGTAGAAAACTTAGCAATGTTCCAGCTATCTGTAACAGTAAAAGAACAGCAAATACACCCTTGCCCATTTTTTTCTCTCTACAAATCCATTGAAATGCCTGTCTTGCCACAAGACCTACTGTAGAAGACAACTGAAGCCTCAAGTTCTGCCTCCATATTTGGGACTTGATTTAGAAGAGCTGAAAGAAACATCACTGAATCTCTCAGTAAAACTTGGCAGGTCCTCCAAACAAAGGTTGTGAAGGAAAGCCAGGAAGTGTGGCTTTGTCTTGAGATACTCAACCCTAAGTCAAGGGAACCTTAAGAATGTCCCACTTTCTCTGCAGAACATGAAAACTGCCAGTATAACAATATTTAAATCCAGAGAAAAACAACTGTTGTTTGTATTTGTCCGCAGTCTTCCAATGAGGGCCTGGAGAGGTTGTAAAGCGAGTATAAACAGTGGATTACTTAGAAACTGACAAGTATGAGAAGTACTACAGCAAATGTGTCTGGTTTACAAGCATTCTGTCATCTTTGCAATGTTCTCTTCAAAACTACAGCCTTAGTTTGGAGCCCTAACAGGAGCAGATCATCACTACTAATGGTATAAACCCTCTCAAATCTAAACCAGTGTGGGCATTGACCCTGTGTTAAAGCAGTAGCATCACAGAAACCCTGCCTATGCCTAAGGTTCTAAGTGAGCCAGGGACAAATGAAGAATCCTCTCCCTGCTGCAGCCCATTCAGCAGTACACAGAAACTTTGGAAAGTTGGAATACTTTGCCTTCTGGCTGTCATTTGCTCTTGCTTTAAGCAGCCATGTCTTTCCAGCGCTCCAGGCAGCCTAAAGCTTACTGACAACCCTCCTTCTGCTTGGTAAACTTTGCAAATGTGTGCTTTGGCTCTGTTGTGTGTTAGGCTTAAGGGCACTGCTAAGTCTAAGATCTGTTTTTACATTTGAGAGTGTCCTGCTGAGTTCTGGCCTACAAGAGCCATGGCATGTGGTCTTACTGACTACAGTGATTATTTTTTGGGGAGAAAATTCTTCCTGCGTACAGAAAATTCATCGTAGTAAAGCAGGATTAATTTCACCTTTTAAAGTAGTAGCATAGCAATTTAACAAGACACAATTACTTTCAAACAGTCTAGTAAAGGAAAAATAGCAAAGATTAGTTCTTCTCGAAGTTTTGTGACGAGAAAAAGCCTGTTTGCCTCCAAATACATGAAAGCTAAAAAAAGAGCTATAAAAAAGCTTCTGTAATATTAGCCTTTTAAAATCACTAGAATTTCTTTAAGATCAAGCTGTGACCACTGGAATCTCTTTGTTTCCAGATCTTCTTCTATTGGTAAGATCCAGGTCTGTACAAGTAGGCTCTTACTTCAATTAAAAGTACAGCATGAATAAATCAGTTTCTGCTCACTCCTCAAGCCATTGACTGTTGCTGATCTACACAGTGCAGCTTATATTTAACACAAATGTTACCAGCTTTATAGACCACTCTCTCCACATGGAAATAACGCCCAGGTTGGACACAATATTAGTATTATGTCTGTAAACACACAGAAATACACACATATAATTAATGTCTTTGGCTCACTTGCAATGGTGGAATGATTCTAACTCATTACAAAGACCACTACAATATCTTAGAGAGTGAATTCTGTGTCTCCTCCATAGAAGGTTGCATAGATCATCATAATTACAGACCCTAATCACCAACACCTCAGGAATACAGTATATACAGTACCTACTGTACTTGTAGACTGAAGCTGCGTATTAAGGAGTGAGAAATTTTCTCAACTGTAATGGAAAGTCATCACATTATGCCACTCCTTAGATACCAGCACAGAAACATGCTACAGCTGCCCTTGCCCTCTGCTTTTATAGGCCATTTTTTTGGCATGCACGCCACAATTCTGCTTTAGAATCAGCAATAACATTATCAAGTACATCAGCACTGTGTGAGCTGAAACTCTGAGCTCTGGGCCACTTATAACTGATCACAACTTACCTTGAACAGGCTGCAATCCTGCCTTCTCTTGTAGTAAAACTCTGTTTCCCATTAGACTTGTGCTCTGCTATCCAGAGGTAGCAGAGTTTTTCCAGTGATATGACCAAATCTCCTATTTTGGTGGCAGATCTGTTTTTTGAGGACAAAGTCACCTGGACATCAGTGCCTTGTACTGAAGGGTGTTTCTTATTATGGTCTTGTTATTTTTAGAGATGTATAAACGCTAATTTAAGAACCCTGCGACTCACAGAAGGAAACAGCTCGATGGGTCTTAAGGTGTGCACAATCCATTTGCTGGTAGCATCTCTTCAACCCCTTGTGATTTCCTGTGCTTTTCATTCTACAATGTATTTTCATAAGGCTTTCTGAAGTCAGGGATCAAGTGCAATCTCATATTTGATGCATTCTGAGACTCAGAGAGCTGTAAATCCCATCAAGTTTGTGGGTGTTTAGTACTGCAGCTTGAGAGAGGACCCTTAGCCTTCTCTATGGGCAAGCTGACAAGCTGAAGGAGTGCAGAGAGGGCAGCAACAAAATGTTGGGATCAAGAATGATTTTATTACTGTCTGTCTTCTTTTTCAAACTAGGTTTTCGAAACAAGAGCTTGAACCAAAGTACACTGAGCATGTAAACTCAGCTAACCTTTGTTAATCCTACATACACAAAAGAACCTTGCTTAAAACCATCAGATATGTATTGAGCTTTTAAAGAGTAGGGTTAATTCTATCATGTCAAGTAACTATGATTTATTCAAAACAGATGGAAAATAACTGAAAACTAGCACTTACCCAGATCAAGAGAGCAAATATTTTTCTTTGTCATAGAAGTCAATGTGAATGAACAAATGGATCATGAGTGTTTTCTGGAGGTAAAATAGCATTGAAGTGAATAGAAGGATTTTGTTCAATGCAAACAGAAGGAACTACAAACTACAGGCAGAATGGTGACATGATATCTCTTATAAAAACAACTTCATTATGCTTCATTTACACTGTGTTCAACTTTCAAATGGAAACTCAGCAAAACACAAATGTAAAAACTGAACTTAAACTCAGCTGTGTTCTTAGGTATTCCACACTTACATAGGGCTAAAACACGTGTTTACAAAATTTACCAAATTGAAGGATGTTGCAGTTGAAGCACGGACGACAAAGAAAAAATTGGAGGACCAAGTCAGCACTCCGGTTGAGACCAACCCCCTTTATTTAATTACAGGCAGACCTTATATAATCCCTGCATTGGTCTATGGCAGGGATCATTGGTCCCTGGTCCAACCACCTCTCCAAGTGATTGGCCAGACCCCACACCACCTGTTTGACTCCTAATAGGACACACCTGCAAGGGGTTTAGAAAAGCATCTTGCTTGGTATATTGAAACCAAGGACTTAACAGAATACTTGCAAAATGGTGGATTTTTCTCTGCCAGCAGCTTTTCAGCATCCACAGAAGGGCTCTATTTTTCTGCTGAAGAGAGCTCTGTCTGTAGTAAGGTTGCTGTTCATATGTTAAGACAAATCTCTTCATGTGTTAAAACAAACCAGCATTTCAGTACGTTAATGTGGCAGACTATGTGGCAGCAGCTCATTTATTTGTCCCATCAGACACAGATGTACCAGCCAAATGGGTGGCTTTAGTCAAAAACTTCCTCAGAGGTCTCAGGTGAATTCTATGAACAGAGATCATACAGCAAAACACTAGTCCTCTGGCTGGGATATTAAACCAGGAAGGTGAAAAAAAAAAAAAGCTGATGTTCTACTCTTAGGTCCACTGAAATGTTTTTAAGGTGTTATGACATATTTAAAATTTAAACTGGACTGATTTTTTTCTTCATTTTTAAAGCAGAGTAATTGTTTTCTCTTAAATATTAAAGTATAGGTCTATAATAGATACTTTTATATATCCAGATATATTAATACAACTAATTTATATCGATATGTGCAAAGTTTCATAATTTGGAAGCATGGTCAATCTTCAGGAACAGTCAGTTTTCAAATTTCCAAAGTTTTCAATACTTTAGAACTTAAAATATAATTAATAAATCTTGCTTTCCTGGCTACAGCCCCTTCTGATTCAATGTGAGTAGTTTGGTGAAGTAAGAAGGGTTTGACCCAATGGTAATATCTACTGGTATTAGTAATTAAGGATACAATGATGATATAAAATACAAAACAGGGACACTGAATTTGGTGTAATAAGAAAGAAAATAGAATGCAATGCTCTATGTTCAGGTTCTCAAATAGCATTGCTAATTTGTTGAAAACAAGCAGGCTGAAGTCCCGTAGACAAGCATCTATGCTAGGCTAGTGGCTTTATTCATTTTACCCACATACAGAAAATAATTCTGTTGCTATGAACAGTTGGGCTTGCGTTCACTAAACCAGATTTCCACATGAAATGAAGAGAAATCAGCATTCATTCCCTACAGAGCCATTTTCTCTTTGCTTGAAATCTGTCCAGTTGTGTGTGCGTGCGTGTGTGTGTGTGTGTGTGTGTGTGTGTGTGTGTGTGTGTGTGTGTGTGTTTGAGGAGGTTTACTCCTAAAATCCCCAAACAAAAGTACAAATTAACTGAATCACCACTCCACACCAGGACTGACACCTGCCTGCAGTACAATAAGCATCTCAATCTCTTATCAGCGAAGCTAGATTCTCCAATTCTTTCTCTTAGCAGCCCTACAGGTTTGTTAGATACACTGAGAAGTGCACATTTGTCTGAAAGTAAAGCAGGAAGAGGTGAAGTATTGCTTCTATTTCATTCTCTATGACATTTATTGTCATCAGGTTAAACATACCATCAGGTTTATTGCAAGGAAGAAAGACAGATGTCCTGAATTCACTGGGCAGGATTCATGTCTTATGCCTCTGGGCAAATGCAAAATGGCTTCTTTACAGATACACTCTCCTATTTGTTTATATTATCAGAGCTGGGTTGTATTTTTTGGTTTTTGAGTGCATGTTTTATATAGACACCTCTGCCTGAGAGAGAAAGAATCACAGGAGAAATACTCGTGCCTCAGAACTTGCATGCCACTCAGAGAGCACAGTAGGGAAGGGTGATTCTTCTTTACTACGTATTTATTGAGAACCAGAGGTGTCTTGCAGTAATGGCTGCTCCTTTTCTGTTTCCCTAGCCTCTGGCAACATGACTTCCACAGGACTCGAGCTACTAGTGGCTGATGCCCATCTGTGGCTGTTCAGTAGCAGCTGCAGAGGTGACTCAGAGAGATAATACATCTGTATTTGCTACCAGATAGGTGTCGGCTAGGCAGACCTGAGACTGGCAAAGCTCTGTGGCGAAGACACCAGTCCTCCCACTCCTCTGTTCTCAGAGTTTGCACAATGAGCCGGACAGAGCTGAATGAAAAGCAGAAGTCCCACAGGTAAGTGTCTATGATCAGCAAGGAAGGGTTAATGTTGCAAAGCGGAAGATGATTCTTTTGGTCCCAGAAAGCGCCACATGTCAAAACTGGTAATATCAAATATAGAAGTAACTCTGTACACATCCCTGGAGAGGTGAGTGACTTTAGAAAGCTGGAAAAAAGCCCCAGTGACCCTACTGGAAACATCTCCATACCTACCTCAGAATCTGTGTGCTGGGTAGATCCAGCAGCACATAATTAATCCAGAACCAATAACAAGAAAAGGAAGGTCCATGCTAAGATACTAAATGTGCTTAGGCTGAACCCATCATTGAGGTAAGACTCTGTTTTAGCACAAATTGTTTACAAAGTGTGGGTTAGACACATTTTGATATCCTTCTTAGACTTAAGCTTTCCCAACAGTGTCAATATATGCTTTTGACTGGGGTAAAATGTAGGTAGTCCCCGTTTTTCACGAAACAAGAGTGACATTTATCTTACTTGTCTTTAAGACAAGTTTCATGATTTGCTGGGTAAGATCCCAGTCCTACAAAGCATTCACTCAGCTTCAGAAGGGCTTTTTTACTGGATAGCAAAGGACAGCAAAAATGGAGCACGTGACACTTTTCCATCACTACTGTCAAACACATGGAAATTTGAGCAACAACTTTCAGATCGTGAACTAATAAACTCCTTATTTGGAAAAAAAATATTCAGGTCAATATCATATATTTTTATGGTATCTCAAGAAAATTTGAGTTTGCAGGCTTAGTGCACAACCTGCATGTGGTCTTCTGGGAATATGATTTCAAAACTTTTGCTGCAGTATAATTATTAAATAAATTATTTGCTGGAGGGAACAATTTAAATGGGTCACACATTCCTTCAGTTACTTGCTTGGGGAGATTTTCCAGATTATCCAGTAACAAGAGTAGTGAACAGGTAAACTACCAAGTACTTAATTTATTTAATAAAATATGTAATAGGCATTCAAGTATTAAATAAAAACATTGCTCAGTAAAGAAGTTAATTCATCCTGCATGGCTTGAAATTACTAAAATATCCTCTATGAGTTATTAGCAGAATGGGTGCATTATTTTATTACTATCAACAATTTAAATGAAGAGTCATCCCCTTTAGGGAAGACTGCAGATGATTCGAGTCTGAACTTGAGAAGAGCTGCAACCCTGCCTTCTGGAGCTGCCTGTTCTACTCAAGACACTGGAAATAAATAACAAAATCCGTAAAAGGTGTTAAACAAGGAAAATCCAAGTTACAATAAATCTCTTTTGGGAACAGAGAAAGTAAAGTGCCTACGCAGTGAGATGGAGTGAAAAAACTTGAAAATAATTGATTTGAATAAAGTGCAAGTTCTGAGGTGGCTGGCTATTGTGGAATAATGACTAACATGGGTCAGTGCTGCAGTCAAACCTGCCTCTACTTGTCACCAAAAGGGAAAAATAGGTTATCTAAACAGTGGGTCTTGACCAGAAAATTTAGACTAGTATTGACATATCACAGCAGAGATATGCAGAAGTTCATGGTAATTAGATTATTTCTCCTCTTCTGTAGTAGTTCAAGCTGTGTTTATTAATGTCTTTCTACACAGGCAAAACAATTTTTTTTCTACACAGGCAAATCTGACCAGTTCTAGTCACAGCTGCTGTGACAGAGGTTGAAGAAGTGCTGAAAGAATTTCACACAAATCCTGAGGAAGGAAGGATTTGGCCTGACTCATCTCAGGGAGCTTTATATCATGAGGGAAGGTAATGTAATTGCTCCTTCAATGGAAATGACTGAGGAACTGAGCTGGGGTGCCATGGTGCTCTATCATGTCACAACAGTAGCTAAATACTGCTGGCAACTACAAGTGGAAGAATGTTCTTCATTCTGTCCAAAGATGGCTGCCTGGCATCCAAGCATCTTTATTCTCGAAGGTATGGCCTCTCCAGACAACTGATTTCATGGGGTTTTTTCCTGCCAAAATTTACTTACATTTTCTACCTTGTGGAATCCATTTTATTTGACAGACTGCTCTCTGCATCCAAACTACACTAGGAGCCATGGTTTTAGAAGCTAATCCTAGCAGTCTTGGTTGATGTGGTGTCAGGAGACTCTGAGATGCTTGGAACCAAGGAAGAGAAGAACTTAGGAAAGATGTGTTGAGGAATATATCTGGTGCAGGTACCCAGTTTGCAAGATGCAGATTGAGATGGAGATTGAGAAGCAGATTGAGCTCTGGGTGGGAACTCAAGACAAGAGGCTGTGAACTGCCCACACTTTGCACAACAAAGTCTGGTGGTGGCCAGCCAGGGGAATGAGGAGCTGTGAGAAGTGACAACCTTTTGGATAACAAAGGGCAAGATAACTGGTGCTGTGGCCAGGTGAATGGACATTGGGAGACACAGCAGGAGCTGAGGACTCAGGAGGAAGAATGAGACCAGAGCTCACTTGGACCTTGAGGGTGTAAAAGCCCAGGGGTTCCTTTGCTCAGGATCCTCCTTGGAGGCACGAGGTCAGCCTGCTTCTGTGTTACTGCACCAAGAATAAATTGTTCCATGGAATGAGACGTCTGAGACTCTGTCCTGGATAGCCTCATCTGACTGAGAGTGGGGGACTCAAGCAGGCTCCCAGTGGGTCACTGGAGACACTGGAGCCACTGGAGCTGTGAAGGAGCTTCCCTCTCAGCAGTGACAGTCTCTGGTGGTGGGAGTGTGACTGCCAGAGTCTCATGAATGGTCAAACTGAGAAGTCTCCTAAACAGGTGTCTGGAAAGCCCCGGAGACATTTGGGTTCCTATTTTGGAAAATTCACCTCAATGTATCACAATATACTAATTGTGCAACTAAACATGCTATGTTAAGAGTACATAAAGTCATCGGATGGGGATGTGCTATGCGTCACCATGGTCTCTAACACCCATCTTGAAGTACACTTTTACAACCAGCTCAGGCTATGCTGCTCGAGCCTTCTTCAGGTACCTCCTTGGTACTACAAAAAAGTTGTGTTGCTGTTGTGCCTCTTCTCTATGTACCCACTTCTTAGAAAGAAAAGAAGTGGACTGTGGTTACTGCATTCTCAAAAAATTAGAACAGGCTGTGAGCTGAGCATGTTTCAGATGTCTTATCCTACTTTGCGTTGCTCCATCCTGCATGTGCTCCCACTAGAAACATTGATCTCCCACATCATATTTCTGAAAATAGATTTCCACTTCAAATTATAGCATGTTTTTTGTTATAGAAAATTAAAAACACTAGCATCTTTGCATCAGGACTTTAAAACTTCAGTAAAAGAAGTATTCTGGTTTTTTATTTCTAGAATTTTTAGGAAGAAAATCTGAACTGTTTCAAGCCATTACTACTTTTCAGTAAGAAAATGAAGCTTAAAAATTACTGAGAAAACAGCAGCAGGAAAGTTTCCAGGCAAGGCTGATGTAATGAATAATGGTTCCATATTGACAGACAGTATTTCCTCTTTGGCTCATTGGCATGTGGAGGTGAACAAGAATCCCCCATGATGTGCGACACTCATGTCTACTGTTCTCCTCCTGGTCATTGACTGAAGAAAACTTTTGGGATATGGGAATCCTGGAGATACCATTATATGCTGCCATGTGAATTGTATGGCCACACTTTTCTTTCTCTGTACTTACCATGCTCTCTGTATGATGGAATGACCTTCTTGGTGTGATTCTGTATATTTATGCGCCTTCAGTGTGTTTTCTGCACTACCTCACAAATTAAAAATGCTGGTTTTAAATAAGGGCTACATGAAGGAAGTTTCTGGGGCAACAGACATCTGGATGCAGTTTTTCTCCTCAACTCTTATACACAGAAACTACCCCTCTGGGATAGAAAAACAAATACGATAGGCAAAGAATAAATAAATTTAATTGAGAAGTAAGTTTACATGGACTATACTCCTCATTTTCCCAGCTGAAATAAATGAATGAATAAACAAATAAATAAATAAATTGCATGTGGATACTGTGTAAGTTTTCACTTCAAGGAAATTAATGATAGTGCAATGACAACTTCACAACAAGCCTTTTGATCCAGAGCCTTGAGGTGGCTTATGAGAATCTGTCAGGAATCTTCAAGAGGGAATAGTCAGCACCCAGGAAGGAATAGGAATAAATCAACTGAAATTTGAGCATATATATAATTTATCCTGTGCATACCTAAACACCCTTTTACAGAACATTTTGCATTAGCAAGCTCCTTTGAGAACTTTTTCTCAGTTCTATTGTGTCAGAGTTTGTTTTCTTTGATTTTTCCTTAGAATGTGAACACTCGCTCTGTGCTGCACCTTTTGCTGAATGGGGTGAAATGATCCCTTGCTCTGAATATGAATTCACCACTGTAAGATACAAGATGGAAAATGTAGCAACACTTTCCCACAGAGTGCTGAGGGTTATTTCTAACCCTAACAAACACTGTAATATGTCACTCCATGGCTTAACCAGCTGTTATGCCCCTTTGTTACCCAGTTCCAAGGAAACCCGACATTCTGAGAAATTAAGCTTTCTGGGTAATATATAACCTCTTTTCACCAGATTTTTATTCTGCAGTAGCAGCTTGGAGGTAGCAGATTTGGTTCTGTATGTTTTGTACTGATCTTTCTTAAAGAATATACATACATGTATTTATTTATTTATATACCCATTAATTCTGTAGCCTTCTGTCAGAGACTGAAATATTTCATGCCTCAAACATTGATGTAAAGTTTTGCTCATTATAACAAAAACTATATAAAGAAAGTACAACCAAAGAAGCCTCCCTGAAGGTACCTGGGACTTTGGACTGTAGGTTAAACAACTAAGATTAGATAAAGGGAAAACACATTCTTTAGTCATCTCAGGCCTAGCAAAAAACAAACAAGACTGAAAAAGAAGAATGCATCCTTAAGAAAGCCAAACACAGCAAGGATTCTTCCCTGGCTGTGTTTGGGGCAGGGGAGACCACCGCCCACAGAAGCCAGGTTTACACTGACTCCCCTCTGAAACGAGGTGGGGGGGAGGAGGTTTCGGGTGTAACCTCTGCTCAGGGGCAGTGAACACCCATTCTCCCTTTTACACAAACTGGCCCAGCTGTGGAACCCCCAACCCCACAGGCCACATCCACAGGACTTTCACGTGAGAGGCAGCTGAGAGGGTGTCATAATCCATCAAAGGCCCCCCAAAGTGCCCCCAGAGTCATTCCTGAGGCCTTGCACCACAGGACTGCACGTGATGAGAGAGATCCAGAGCCTGCTGTAAGAGACAATGGCAAACTCCCCCCCGCAGGGAGGTGCCTGGGTTTTCCTGCCTAGCCTGAGCATATATTAACCCATCAAATTCTATGCTTTTCAGGGGGACCTTCACCACCAAGAAGAGCAGCTGGAGAGGATCAATGGAACATCGTTGGGACCCATGGAGTGGTGATATTTTCCTTATTCTGTCCTGGTCACTCTCTTTCTGTCACCCCCACCTATTCTGTATTTCTTTCTTTCTTTCTCTCTCTCTCTCACACTTGCTATCAAATAAAACCCTTACTATTGACTGGCACATGGTCTCATTTGCACCTTAATTCAGGCAGAGGCATTTCTAAGAACTTTAATAACTGGATCATGACACCTTCTAAAAACGTTGTTTTTTTTTTAACCACTAGAAGTTTTGGAACTAGGTTTTAAGTGCTGCTACATTGTGGGCCTTCAGGAGAACCAACTTTTCTGAAGACAGGTGGTATTGAAAGAAATCCCACAAATACTAATTGCATCTTAACTAATAAAATGTTTATGAATTTCCCTATCTCCCAAGTAAATAGAGATCATTCACTTGCCATTTTCATACTCTGAAAATTTTATCCTTCTTGGGGCTATGATAGATGGCCACTGCATTTGAATTTGAGTTACAACTATATTATTTTCTCTGTTTTCACTGCTCAAGTTTTCAGTGTATCATAGCAATTTTCTTATCCATGTCCTCTCTGTGCTAACCCCCAGCAGTTTAAACAATGCTTTACGCTGTTTTTTCATTGCAGTACTATAGGTAGTTAAATGTAACCTGCTTTTTGGTAAATCTGGCCTTCCATATAAAACAATAATATTTATGCCTGACATCTTTTGCCTCCTGCAGCAACTCTTTCATTCAGCACTGAGCTGACTTAAATTTGGGGCTGGGAGCAGGGGGAAGAAAAAGCTTTGTGAAGATAACCTTAAAAAGCAAGGCTATTTCTCTATATTTGCCTCTTTCTTTCTGAGCTCAGAGTTGAGCCGCTGCTTGCTATTGATACTGAACTAAGAACCTGGTCAGCAAAACTATTCCCTCTCTCAAAAATCTTGCAGATCTTAATGACCTAGAGGGCTTTGCTACTGACTGCCTGTGCAATTCATTAAAAAAATTAAGGTGGCAACTAATTCATTGTACACTCCCTGTGTTTTGAACAAGACTAATGGACATGGAATTTTATTGTCCCTGATGATGTCTCTCATTTTTCATCTCTTCATCATACTTTTTATTTGTGGCAGTGGCATTGTGATGGTTCTCATGTTATTATAAAGACATTCAGAGATGCTTACTGCGAAAGGAGTTATTTTCTTCAACAAGAATATCAGCAACATATGGTAAGGCTTTCTCATCCTGGGGGTATGAGTTCGCAATTCTTTACTTCTGTGTGTTTGCCCTTTTCCTTTCATTGTGCTCTCTTGAAGAACACTTGAAGATTTTGCTTGGGTCTAACAACACAGAATCCTTTTAAATTTCACTTCAACATAAAAAGTAGCCTGACAAAACTCCTGATCTCAACAGCTTCTTCTCTTTTCATCAGTGTCAGTCAGGATGACTTTTTTTTAACCTGGCTCACCACAACTGTAAATTTCACAAACAGCTGTTTGTGGCTCCAAACCCAGTGTACAAAGTCCCTGCACTATGCTTCAGCAGGCCTTTTGTCTCCTTTCCTTTTTTGAGATCTCCTTTCGTTCCTTGAACACATCAGGGTTTTGGCTTTCTTACCACGGCCCATCTATGCTCAAAACCATCTCAGAACAGCTATTGTGTAATAGTTGTTTTCTATGGTTTTCACTAGGTTCTTTCCATTCTTATTTCTGTTTTCCTGCACCTAAAGCACTGACAAAAAACGTAGAAGCTAAAAACATCCTACTCGTCCAATGTCTACTCCACTCCCTAAATAGAGAATAATCCCTCTATAGAGGGAAGAATATAGGCTTCTGTGGAAACTATGGAGGATTCTCTTAAATTGATCATGACAGTGAGTTTAAATAGGCTTCCAGACTTCATACTGAACAGCAGAAACACATCCTTTTTCTGCTTTTGCAACTTCTACTCTGAAAACGTGTACACTGGGAAACCTTCAGCAGAGTGATTGCAGCAAACCATTAAAGCTTGGATGTCCACAGTTGTTGTGCAATGCCAAAAGAAGGGGTCCTACTTATTCCTCCAGCACAAGTATTTGTGCAGCCATACAGTGAAGTCACTCCTGGAAGAGGTCTTCCTGGTGACAGGAAGAAATGAGTAAAATTGTTATTTTTGATCTGCACAAGTTCCTTATTTAGCTAACCTTGTAGTCACACAGACAACTGTGCTGGAACAAGGGAGTGGGTGCAAGTTGTGGGTAACTGACAGTGGGACTGATTCTTCTGACAGAAGGACTAGCTTACATCAACTTAAAGTAAAAACTGAACAGCAACTTTAGTGAATGAACTGACCCAGCCCTCTTTGGAAGAGTCTTCAGTTGAATTACAGGTAAGTATTTGATATAAAATAATTGTGTGAACTGAGAAGGAATATTGAAGAAATAATCATTGTAAAATGAGTCGGTAAAGCACATATTCCTTATGCAAACAGTTCTTGAGTCAGGACAGAAGAGATTTCCTACTAAAGTCTTAGTAATATTTTATAAGTGTCATTCAAAAGGGTTGATGCAGCTCTTGAGAACAGATTGTCTGAATTTCCACTGAGAGATTTCTGCTGTTTATGGGAGAAGTTTTAAATTTATTTACTCTAAATTATTCCTCTCCTAATTGCCTTGGTTCTAATAATGTGTTACCAGATACATTCAATGTTTCACCACTCTACCAAAATATCCCCAGAATACTGTATTTCCCAGCACTTATTCACTTAATCACTTACTCACTTATTCCAACAATAGCTGGAATCAAATATCAGCATTAGAATCAACCAAGCTTTTATATAGAACATTGCCCACTGAATATGGAAACTTAAAAGCCAGTCCTTTTTCCTTCATTCATTTGAGTTCAGTTGTTTAACTTCTTTTCTAGTGCTCTTACATGTTTCTTTTCTATTCTGCTTTTAACGAGACAAACAACAGCCAAGTAAAGGATGAGCCTTCATACTTTTGCCTGAGTGACCCCACTAATAAATGCCAAATAAGAATGCATACAGAGTTTGGAAGAAGAACAGAGAATAAATGACCTTTCACTAGCTGCAGGGTCACAATAAATATCCACAGAATTAGCTGCATTTCTACATGAATCACAGTCAAATTCAGCTTAGCTCCTCTTAGCTGTACTAAGCCTGTAAGACGTATAAGAATAAGCAGTAGAGGACCTGGTTACATGGACAGGCTCAAAGCTCGTTTTACTACCAGAAAAGGATATCCAATTAGAAATTTAATCTAGTTTTACTTAGGTTCTTTGACTGCTTACATTTAGTTGATTCTTTTGTCCGTTCCTGACGTTTTCAGCTTGGAGGTGTGTCTTAGTGAATGTAACAAGTTACATATATTTTCTAAATGCCATTTTCTCTAACTGCTTGATGATTAATTGCTCAACACACATCTAAGATTCCAAACTGCCTCCCAGTGGCCAGAAAAAAAATAAATTTAAGAACAGCAAACAAATCCTTGTAATAGTCTATCCATATCTCCCTAATAAACAGCTATTTCAGAATAGCAAATTGAGTAACTTTCAGGGTAAAGATGGACTTTAGCAAAGGATGTAAACAGCTCCTATGCAGAGATTTCAATAATCTTAAAATTCATATTTTTAAAACTTGGTCTATTTAAAGCTAATACAACATCAATAATCATAAACTTGTGATACGATATCACTCACAGATTCTGTCTGTATGGCTCATCAACTTAACCTCAGCAAGTACAATGGTATAATTTCTGTGGCTGTATAGACTCCTTGTGGATTTTTTTGTGCCCACACATTGCCATACAATTTCTAACCACTTTTCCCATATCCCAACTTGCTAGTTTGGGGCTTTTTACTTCTCACTTGTAATTTTTCTAATAATTTGTGAACAGCTTCTTTCAAGGAACGTTGTTTGGCCATTAGCTATACACTCATTAATTCTGGAGTTCAATTTTCAGACTCAGTTTACAAAAATACTCCTCACTTGTGCAGCTTCAGATGAAAGAGGTTTTAGATTTTGCTCACAAGGTCAACCCTTCAGGTACAAACATTCACTGGTTACCATGTATCACACAGGCAAAACTTAGCCAAATGAATGTGGACTGGGGCACGTAGCATCAGACACTCAAATAAATGCCTGCACTTTGCAGTGATCTTTGTTGCCTACTGAACAGAAAAGTAAGTGAAATACAACATAGAGAAAGATATCAAGTTGAATGGGTCTGTACTTCCAAGAAATTTCATTGGAAAGGTGATGTCTCACATACACTGGATTATGTTTTCATCTGTTAAATCATGGACAGACCTATTAAACTAGATACATACTAGGCTGTTTATTCCTTTTTGCAATCTTTTATTTTTAAAACATGAATGCACAGGACCCTCAGAAAAAAAAACCCAAAACAAAGCCTGGGTCGAAGCCAGGTTGGAGAATGACAAGAAAAGAAGAGAGAAAGATCCATAAACTAAGGGTAAGCTTTTTCTAAATAAGGTTGTACAGCTGTGGGTATAACTGCACATTCCACTTAGATCCTTTTCATATGTGTTTTGAGCACAGCTCTTACTGCAAAACCATTTTATTTTTTTCTTGAATCCTGCATACCAACATGATACACAGCCTCTATTATCTAAATACTGCAGGGAACTGTTAGAGCAATTCACTGACTTCTTGTTCTGAGTAACAGTTTTAATTGTTTTCAAATATTGTGCTTGGGTTTTTATTCAACTTCTTAGTTATGTTTTGTGGACATGGAGGAATGGAACAGTTGCATAAATACAAAGCACATTTTTTTCACCACAGCTCTACTTGAGCCCTAATTTATTATTATGAAACTCCCACATTAGGAACTGAATCAAAAAAAAGTTTATTTTGTAGAAAGATAAAAAACCCCTTTTTCTTCTACTACTTTATTAGCCACATATATTTAAAATATCATAATCGGTCCATACGAGGTGAGGCTTTCTTATCATTACTAAAACATCTTTCTCTTATCACAGCAAAGGCAGACACGGCCTTCTGCAGTTATAATGAGGAGAGGAACTTCAAGATGAAACTTGGGTGGTTCTCCTCACAAGATCAGCAGATGAAGATATGGCTTTGAGTCTTTTCTCAGACAGAAGCAGAACTTGGGCTGGAGGAGGGGGTTGGCAGTGCCACCATACCTGTTGTCCCTCACCACTTCCTGATGGCTCTCAGATGCCACACCACCCACCTGCAGCTTTCTGCAAACCCTTCTTCAGCCTTTTGGGTTTTGGCATGAGAGGTATCTGGCGGCAGAAAAAACCTTCAAGGTCGTCAAGTGCTTTCTGAAAGAGCATCTTTGGCAGTGGGATTACACATAGGAAGTTGAACTTTCGAGACAGTACTGTTCCCATCACCAGGAGGTCATGCTGATCCATGAACAAGTTAGTCTCCTTCTATGTTCCTTCAGATGTGACTGACTTACTGGACCAATGACTGAACAGAAAACAAGGACAAATACACTGGCTGACACCCTAGACAGCAAGAACAGTCACACATTACAAACTCATATTACAGCACACACAAAGAGAGTCTGTAGGTAAACTGCTCTGTCCTGAACTATAGAAAGGGTGTATGGGACAAACAACCACATGCTTACTGTCTTGAATTCTTCCCAGCCTCCCTCATTCAGTCTTTCAGCACTGGGAAATGAGGACCCTCCCCTAGGAGACAGTAGTGGAGGAGTAAAGACCTGGCTGCATTTGAGTCGCATGACCTGACACGTGCCTGTCCCTTCTGATGACAGGAGACAGGATGGTTCCCACCCTGTAACCACAGCTCCCTCTTCATGGCATGGCCTCCTCTACTTCTGAGAATGAGGAAGGGCTCTTTCTTGGCAAGGCTGAATGTACATGTGGGGTTGAGTGGGGCTGGACAGAAGAGGCGCTGTCTGTACGTTTATTGACCCATTATAGTATGTGACCTGGAACACTGGGCAGCACTAGTAGGGAAAGAAAAAGATTGCAATCTTGTCAGCACCTGGTAAATCTGCTGTCAGTCCTGGTAATCACCCTGAGGTAAACATTTTCTGTCTTACAAAGGCATCACGTGAGGAAAGACTGCTCCCTGCAAATCCAAAACTGAATCATCCATTTTTCTATGTTTCTTTGCAGAGGGCATGGTCAACATTACAACTCTGCCACTTGACTGTGTAGGTTAATTTTGTGAAGTTCTGTCTCTTGGGTTTTTTGTGGTTTTTTTCTTTGGGTTTGTTGCGTTGCAGGGGGCACTCTGCATGCAATTCAGCTTACCAGAGCAATAGCTCTCTGGAACTTGTAAGGATAGTGTGGAGGATGACTGGGTAGTGAGTTATAAGTCATTCTCCACGTTAATTGCTCTATCTGAATGTTTCATCTAAGGCTTCCCAACCAGCTTCCCTGCAGGAGCAGATTCTCCGTGCTGAGGAGAGGCTAGAAGAAGAACAACAGAATATTCAGCAGCATGTTCAGCAACTGCTTTCCATTATGCAAGAGTTTAAAGGAATGTGAACAGTCTGCCGAAATCTTTCTCATGTGACCAAGATCACAGCAACAACCCGGAGCCAAATGAACAACCGAGCTCTTATGTGCTAGTACAAAGGCCCAGCTAGAAGAGCATGGTGGAAGTCTAGTTTCAAAGGTGGTGGATAGGATTTTAATCTCAGCAAGTTGCTCAGCTGGCAGGTTTTCAACTACGGAACAATATTTTAATTAAATTTCCACCTCACTATATTTAGCACATTTTCCCTTTTCACTCTATATTTTTCATCAGATCCTTGAAAATTCATCTCTTTGCTCTCTGTGAGCTTCCCAAAACAGAAGGGGAAGATGCTTCTCTGCCCTATGAAATTTGTGACTGTTGGTTGTTACTCGTATTTTAGTTCTACAATTTTGTGTTGCAAGGTTAGGATAAGAATGGGTCTCACATACAACAAAACAGATGGGTATTTGAGCTGAATCATCATAAAAATAAAAATCATAGCAATTGCCTGCAATGCAGAGATTTTGGAAGGGCTAAGGACATAATTACAGCTTCATACAGAAGGGTCCAGGTATAAGTTATGTTGCGATGTTTTGGTAACAGGTGAATAATTTCTGTCTCTTTTGCGGAAAAGCAGTGGTCTCCTGTTTCAGGGCCTCTTAGTTTTTCACACTCAAATTGCTAAAGACAGGCATTTCAGTCATCTGTTTCTCTGCATTAAGCTATGTCTCCCTTTTGGATTTAAATCGGTTGCATTATACCATTGGGTGTCAAGCCAACTCACTACTGTTCTAAACCTGGCCTAGAAAATAAATGGTGTGTGGCGTACTCCTAATAATTAAATAAATATTTTAGTAGACAGTTTCCAGTGTTTGTAATGGGGAAGTTATTTATCATGTTAAATGTTTGTTATCTGTCATGAAGGGAGAAGTCCTGTTTATGATTGATTGTTCTTTAAAGTTTTTAATGTGAATTTTATGCTAGTATTTATTTGCACATATACATATTATGTAATACAATATAATATATAATTTTATATTTAACCATGGTAGAAATGCAAAAATAGAACAAAAGTCTTCAGCGTTGGGGGATACTACAGATTTAAACTACACCTAACAGTCTGAGGATCACAAGGACTTAAGGGGACTATATCTGTATGCCCTCTTCTATGAAGTGCATAATTGCAACATAACAACACTCCTTTGAGATTCAAAAGCTTGTTTCTGAAACCCTCACCATCTGGTCAGTAGGAATAATGAGCAAAAATGGCAAACAGTATCCTTAAGTAAGACAGATAAAGTGCTTACAAATTCTTAAAGCAAAAGGCACCATTTTCAAGGAAAACATTCACAAAGTTCTTTACACTTTGCATTTTGTTGCAACCAAAATGACACTTTTCTCCAAGCCAGAGAAAAACTCAGTTCCACTTCGTTGCAAGCAGAAAGGAGTTCCTGAACTTTCTAAGCAGTGGTTTTCAGCACAGGACAGCACAGAGTTTCCTGAGCAATGATAGAACAGAATAAACTGGGAACAGGAAGATCAAATCTCCAAAAGTGTCTTTTGCTGCTGGCTGGCTGCCTTTGGAATTCAGATTTTATCTGTCCTCAGACTGTGCTGTGTTCAATAAGGCAGAAACAAAACACAAAATAGGAGAGGACTACAGTTCAAAAAAATCAAATAATAGATACTTAAATTAAGATTGTAAATGTTATCTTGCTGCAGGAAGAGTCAATTATTTAGTTTCTTTTAGGAAAAGGGTCGTACTTTACTCTGAGATGGTAAAACAAGTTCAAGTCTCTTGTCAGCAACTGATTACAAAACAGTAATATATAATCCTAACCACATAGTAGCTAACCAGCTATTTAAAGAACTTTTAAACCTTTTAAAACTAATTGCTCTGTAAAAACAGTGTAAGTGGTGAGATAAGACTGGAGAAGACCTTACTGTAGGGTTGTTTTTTTCCAACAAACGTGGATTTTTAATAAAATATTGCTCGTCTTCTGCGCAAAAGTATATTCATTTTTGGACTGAGCAGGGCAGGAGGCTGCCCTCCCAAGTATGAGTCAGACCATAGCAATTTTAAAAGTTATCATAGGTTCAAACAGGAAAAGTTTCAGATGACTGGGACTTTCAGACACTTGTCTATGCTGCATATAAAGGTCATTTTAAACTCTAACTACCCTTTCTAAGGTGGTGGTTCTTAAATTATTATTAGTATTCCCTCGAACAAAGTATAATGGTAGATGAAAACTGGAGGCCAGCTGATGTGTAGGGCTCCTCTTAAGTCTGGTCTGGTGACCAGTAAGTTTTGCTTCAGGTCTGTATGGTCACATTGGTCATTTCTTCTTCATTGTTTTGTGCGTTTGGCAAGCCTGATGATTCAGAAATTAACAAACATTATTAATGTTTCACCTCCTTTCTCACTGTGAAAGGTTTTTTGTAAGCTTCCTGCTTCCAGGGCAGCCATACAAGAGGGTTTTAAGCATTTGATCATAAGTACAAAAAAGTGGTTTTTTACATCAGAAAAATTAACTAGGAATAAGCTTTGGGGTTTTTTTAATGTATTTTGAATCTTGTAGCTAAGGGTGTTCTTATTACCGTGTGAATTAGCAGTATGTCTCAGTAGCTGGACCTAACCTCAATTAACTATAGTAAGGCAGGTACAACAGCATCTTTTCACTAGAATTGTGTGTTGCAATATGTGCTTTCATAGTAGTGCAAGCTTTTAAAAATTAATTTGCAGCTACAAACTATTTTCTTCTTAGCAAGTAAGTGCATTCATAGCTAGGATACTTCTGTCTTCTAAAGAAAACTCGTATTTCTAATATTCCTAACCTACATTGTAGCAGGCTTCTTGTCATGCTGGAAGTGCTGTGGTTCCACTGGTGTTAGTGAGAACAACAGAATAAGGCTATGTGAGACAATGCGACAGGCTGACTTTGACCACCAGCCTCCCACCCAACTCTCTCCCACTCCCCCTTCTCAACAGGACAGGTGAACAAAATACCAAGAAAAAGACCATGGGTTGAGAGAAGGACAAGGAGATCAGTCACCAATTACCAGCATGGCCAAAACTGAATCAACTTGGGGGAAATTAATTTAATTTATTGCCAATTAAGAGCAGGGTAACAAGAAATAAATACAAGACTAAAACCACTTCCCCTAGCTTCCTCTTCTTTGAGGGCTCATCTCTATTCCTTCACTCCTGACTCTACTCCTACACGAGCAAACACACACAAAAGCCATGTAGAGAATGGGGAAGAGGGGCTGTGGTCTGCTCATTATGCTTTGCCTCTGCCACTTCATTCTCATCATGTTTTTTTCTTGCTATAGCAAGAGGTCTCTTCCATGGGGTACAGTTCTTCACAAACTCTTCCAAAGAAGGTCGGAGACTGCTGAAAGGGATGTTCCATACCACAAAACATAATGCCCAGTGTATGGGGTGTGTTGGCTGGAGGTGCTGATTGCTTCTGGGGAACGGTCTGGGCATAATTAAATTTTATTTTGTTTCAATTATTAAACTGTTTTTATCTGAACCCATGAGTTTCAGTGTTTTCTTCTCCGGATTCTCCCCTCTATGCCACAGAGAGTGGTGTAGGGGAGGAGGAACTGAGGAAGCACCTGCATACTGTTAGTTCCCAGCAAGGTTAAACTATGACAGGTGTCCTCCAAGGTCTGCAACATGAATATCTGCTCCAGCACGCTCCTCAGTGAGCTGCAGGGAGAGAACCTGCACCACCACAGTCCTATTCTTAGAGAGAACAATCTGTACCACCATCATCTTCACCGTGGGCTGCAGGGCCTGGAGCACCTCCTGCTCTCCTTCTTCACCAAGCTTGGTGTTTGCAGAGTCTCACATTTTTCTCACTCCTCTCTCTCAGAGCTGCTGTGTATCATTTTTAACTCTGTAATAAACATGTTATCACAGAGGTGCCACCAGTGTTGCTGGCTGTCTCAGCTTTGGGCAGCTGTGGGTGTGTTTTGGAGCCTGCTGGCGCTTGCTCTGTCTAACACTAGGGCAGCTCCTGCTCTTTATTTACAAAGACCACTCCTGCAGTCTCCCTGCTGCCACCACCTTGCCATGAAAGTCCAATACAGATCAGCTATTCTACCTTCAGCCACTGAAACCAGCAGGTGCCACCAAAGTTACTCCAGGAAAGTTATTGAAAACTATCAGAATAGCTAAGGACTTTAACTCCCAGCACAAAAAGTAGTAACATGTTTCTAAATTTCTCTGATAATAATGACAATAATAGTCTTTGCTACAGCAATCACCAGAGGGATATTCATGACTTCTTAAAAATAATAAAAACCAACGTAACTGCATAGAAAGGGAGTTCGTCTGATATTGAAAGTCAATATCTTTTACCCAAGTGGTTGTATACAGTCTACCAGCTATGTGATATTCCTCCAGCTTTTAGCTTTCCTTTGTATTTTCTTTCTTTCACTGGGGTGTATAGGAGAACAATACATCAGGCCAGTTTTATTCTTCAAAACAAAATTATAATAAACTAACACTGACTAATATACTTTGCCAATGGCTAGCCTTTATTTGCTCTCCCACTGCATTTTCAAAATTAGTTCTTAAAAATCTTGCCTGAAATCAGCTGTAAATGCAGAGTTGATGCCATGCCGACAGCACTGATGGGTATAGTTCTCCACTGCGTTAGTAATTACGGTCCAGCTGCTCTGGCTTGAAAACACCTTGATGAAGAGGAGAGAAGCCGAAATCAAAAGGAGACAACATACTTCATCCTTATTTCAACACCTTTGGTGGTGTTGTGCTCCTTGATCCTTCCAGCACAATAACAAAAGGTTGAGGAATCTCATCTTCACATGGAATTTTTTACCTGATTTTGGGGACTGAGTGTCATCAGGCAGCTTTCTTCTTTACTCTACAGATTTTTTTCTGTTTTCCCTGTGTTTGGTGTCCAGGTGCTCATCTCCCAGGTTTTGTACCTGGTCTACTGCTCAGGTGTATTCCTGCACCTTGGCTGTGCAACCCTATTGGAGGGTATTGCAGCCTCTTTGTAGGTTAGTATTATTTACGTGTTGCTGCTTCATGGCCTTACAAGATGCTCACAGGGTGGTACCAGTTTTGTCATTAGCAGTATTACAGTGTTAGAAAATGCTTACATATTGCTATAATTTACCCTATGTGGATGTGTTTATGACCAGGTTAAAGGTCTGCAAATACTAATTACATTCTTTTTAGTGTAATTCTACTTTATGGGAAGCAACAGCCTTCCGCTTTTGCTACAATTTATTTCATATTAAAGATTTGGCTTTCTTGTATTCAAAAATCAGCAAAGGCAAAATAACGCTGTTTGCTGATTTCCACATGAATTTAACTCACAAGTATAATGAACATACAAGTTTACCAGAGTAACGCTGTCAGGCACTTGCACTCTAACTGTTAATTCGCGATCTTTAACTGCAAGAGCACCATTTTGCTGTGTTGAAGCCTTTGCTCATGCCTCAAGGCCACCCAACAATGTAGCATTCGATTTACTGGGAGTTGTTATCACGCAGTGTAAAGGAATGTAAGCAGCAAACCCAAGCAGTACAAGACAAGACAGTGTTTCTATCTACACTGCCGTCCCCAGCAACTCTTTTTCAATTCCCTTTATTTTTAAATATGATTTGTATTCACTTGTGTTCCCACCATGCATGTTCATTTTAACAGCACCTCCGCTACTCTCTGTGATTACCAGGACATTAAAACCCAATGTATTTTACTGAAAGTAGTTTCATGCCAGCTATCAGTTATGTGATATTTCTCCAGCTTTCAGATTTCCTTTAAATTTCCTTTATATCATTAGGATGTACAACTTCATTATTAGCTTCAGAGTTTCCACCACTAGAATTGACCTGAGTTCCAAGCATGAAAGTCTGCCTTATTTGTTTATCTCTTGATTTGTATATTCCCATAACCAGCATCTTGTCTTGAAACTCAGAATTCTTGGCAACTGCTTTGTTCTACATTTCATAGTAGGCAGAGCATGTGATTTTGTATGTCTGGTTATCAACTGCATGTGATATGTGGCCTTCCAGAACAGCTGCATTTTTTACTGAGACCAATCAGCCTCTCCTACTAAAGCATTAAGCATCATCACAGAATCACAAAACACCCTGTGTTGGAAGGGACACACAAGGCTCATCAAGTCCAACTCCTGGCCCTGCACAGGAATCTCACTGTCACTGAAATTCTTGATTCCCCCAAGAATCTCACTGTCACTGAAACAGCAAGAAAAACTGAAACTCTCCAACAACATATTTCAGTGTTAGTGAATTTAGGCATTACTTTATTCTGGCCAGGATGTTATTCTGGCCAAGATGAGCAGTAGAAATTATTTCATCCACACATGTCCAGGTTGTGCAGAAAATCATTCCATCACACAGGGTTCTTTACCTGATTTTTTTACATATTTATACATACAAACTCCAAAGAAATTCTCATTCATTGCTCCAAATTACACAATTCTTAGTATTCGATCTCCTACTGGTTATGGACCCCTTCCCCTTCGATGCTATTTTGGTCCTCATTCTTTGGTGCTCTCATCAAACTTTTCCCAGACCAGGTGACCGCCCCAGGGGGTAATGTTCGATAATGTTCCCTTATCTCCTGCGCATCTTCTGGCTACGCCCAATCTGTTGATTTTAAACTCATCAGACCTCGCCCAGGCTCGGTGAACAAAGTCTTTTGAAGAGAAACTTCAGCTCCCCTCCCCCTGGGCAAAGGCGAATATACCACTGACTAAAGTTACATAAAAAAATTTTATGTTGCAAAGTTGCATCATTTCCAACAACACCGTCTGACAGCATTGTCCAAACACTTCTCGAACTCTGTCAGGCTGGTGCTGTGACTGCTTCCATGGCGAGGCCATTATGGTTGACATCTAACATCATAAACTGCGAGATAACAAGGCAAGTCCACAATTCATCAGTTAATAAATGGCTGACAGGCCAGACTCACAGAGTTTCAGTAAGAGGGGTTACACCAGGCTGGTGCTCAGCCACCGGTGGGGTTCTGCAAAGCTCAGTTTTAGGTTCAGTGCTTTTCAAAGTTTTTTATAAATAATTTGAATGCAGAAGGCAAATGTACATAAGTAAGTTTGCTAGTGATACTAAATTAGGAGGAGCCATGGACTCCCTACAGGGCAGAGAGGCTGTACAGAGAGATCTGGAGAGCTGGGCAATCACCAGCCATTTGAAATTTAACCGGAGCTAGTACCAGATTCTTCCCCTGGAGCAAGGTAATCCTGCTCATACATACAAATCGGGGGATGGGAGTCTGGAGGGCAGCCCTGCAGAAAGAGATGGTGCGTGGAGGGTGTTGGGCTGAGGGCAAGCTGAACATGAGTCAGAAGTGCCCTGGCAGCCAGGAGGGCCAACCTTGTCCCTGGGGGTGCATCAGGCACAGCATCGCCAGCCGGGCAAGGGAAGGGATTGTCCTACTCTGCTCTGCATTGAGGGCTGGGGGCTGTTTTGGGCGTCACCATATGAGAAGGGCATAAAGCTATTAAGGAGTGCAGAGGAAGGTTACCAAGGTGGTGGGAGGTCTCAAGGGCAAGATTTACAAGGAGCAGCTGAGGTCACTTGGTTTAATTAGCCTGGAGAAGAGAAGGCTGAGGCGTGATCTCATACCGGTCTACAGCTTCCTGAAGGTGGACAGTGCAAGGGGTGTGCTGATCTTCCCTCTCTGGTGAACTGCAGTAGAACACGAGGAAATTGAACAAAGCTGCATATGTGACTTAGTGTTAGGTAGTCCTGCAGGGAATTGGACTAGATGAGCTTAATGGGTTCATTCTAAATTGAGATTCTCTATGATTCTAGGGTTCTATAAACTTCTCACAGGTTGTTCAAATTTAAACCCTGAAAGATGAATACTTCTTTCTAAATTCAATGTCAGTTTTGAAAAACAAGGATGTGCCTTGACTCTTACCAATTTAAGCCCCCTTAAATTTGGCATCATGTTTATCACTGTTGCAATCAGTACTGTTCCAGAAAAGACACCAGCCTGATAAACCACACTGCCACACTTAAACATGTTTCTACCTACACACCAAAAGCTTCTTACAAAAACTCTGAGAAAACTGCTCCAGATGATAACAGCCACAAAAAATACAAGTAACAAATCTTTTCAACTGAGAGGTGAGAGTAGCATTAATTTTATCACGTAATCTCCTGTTTCTCAGCCAAAGATCTATTGTTTCTCAAAGAAGAACTCTTCAATGCTAAGAAAGATGTTTGAACACATTGAATAATTGTGATTTCACAGCATTCAAATACAATGGATCAACCAATTTCTCCTGTGAATTTTGTCCCCACATTAAGTCTGAGGCTTACAAGAGCTGGCTGATTCTTTTTTTCAGAAGAATATTTCTCGAAAAATTGAGGTTTTTTTCAGCTGAAATAATTTTTTTCCATAGGAAAAAAAGATTACCTGAGGTGATTTTTTTATGATTATCTGTGGAAACTACACTTATCAACTAGTCTGTATGCTTTTTTACAAGCCCATCTGTCGATTTTATTATCCCAAACAAATTTTGGACCTGCTGGCTTATTCAGAAGTAATTATTATTTAAATTTTAAAAACTGAATTTCTAAAAATTTTGTGAAAGCAATGATTGTAAACAGCAGAAGCAGCAGAAAAAGTTTACTTGTACTCCTTGGCCCAGATAAGATTCTACCATGAAAAAGAAACTCAATGACCCAGCTTTCCTTCTTCTCTGACAATTAAAGAAACTTGAGTCAGAGCTCCCGATTATCTGCATCTGCAAATAAAATCCACACATCCATTCATCAGGTGCAATTCTTCTAAGCAGTAAAAAAAAAAAAAATATGCTGGGTTTGTTTTGTGTTTTGTTTCTTTTTTTTTTTTCATACTAAGCAGATTTTAATTTTTGGAAGAAAAAAAAGATCAAACTTTTCCCTTTTTTTAAAACTAAAGAGAAAAGCATTGAAGCATAGGATATAAAAGACTATGGAGTTTTTTCCTAATGTTTTTATCAAAATGTATTTTTGAAGTAGATAGAGAGTTCTTATTTCTACTTTCTGTACTTGGAAACCTTATTTCTGCATTTCTTACCAACACTGAGACATATAATGAGCTTATGATTCTGCCAGTTAGCAAGAGGCCTTAATACAGTCAACATAAAGACTAATTTAGTCCTCACAGGAATAATTAAGCTGATTTGAAGGAGCAGAAAATTTTGTTTTGTTTAACTTAGATTGCTAAAATGATGCTAATAATTTAAATGAGGATTCTCCTCACTCTTTAATTAGTTTATTTTCTTATGAAAGGAAAAATTTTTGAAAAAATACTGAAGAGGGAAAAATGACGTTCAGAGCTGCAGCCTCTTTGTCAAATGAAGAGTTTACGTTATGAATATATATAAATTCAGTACAGTGAAGTACCACCAGTTATGTGCCATGAATTCATGCAGTAATTTTGCTTCTGTCACATCACTCTAAGTTCCATTCCTCCTGGTTCAGCAGCCTACTGATTCATTCAATTTTGTTCGCATGGGTCAAACATTTTGCTTAAAATAAAAGCACAAAGAGAAAACAACAAATGGAGAACAAAAGGGGAGAACAAAACAAAAGCAAAGGATAGCATGGAAGAGGGAGAGATAGACCAAAGGTTTCCACAGGTGAGACCACAAGTCTCAAATTTGGATGAAGTGCTTGTTCCCTTGAAGGAACTTAACACTTTGGCTGTTAAGTCACCTGAATAAACTCCACCAGTGTTTTGTCCCTAATATTGATAGAATCCTTCAATATATGCCTATGGCTACAAATATTGCTTGAAACAACAATACTTTTGATAACTTGAAAGCTTCCAAAATGGTTGACAGCCTCTCAAAGCACAATTCTAGGAAGCTATTTTTAAGAGGTTATTTATTGTTTGAATAATCCTTCTGCCCATGTCTCGTCAAATAGGCTCAACTGTTCTGATCCTCCAAGCCATGCCACTGCTTCTCATTATGCCACTGTTCTTTGCTAAATGCTCCTCCTTACCTTTTATACTTTTCTTTTTGACTCCTCCTGCCTTTTGTCCTGCCTTTTGTACTTTGGTTGCTCAGCCCTGTGGACTGCTTAGACCCACAAACCACTCACAGAGAATATCAGGCTGTGGGGAAAAAAAAGAGAGAAATAAATGAGGGGTGGTGACGGGAAGTTTCTGAGGAGATTGGAAGTTGATTTACTATTTTTTTAATTTGAGCAAAAAGACTGCAAAGCAAAAAAACTCATCAAATAACATCTGCACTTGCATCTTTGTATTTGTGCAAAGTTATGGTTTAAGTTGAAACTACAACAGGTCTCAAACAGAGTAAGTCTCCCATCCCAAAAAACCTAAATCTGTTTCAGAGCTAGAAGTGTGTAGACACCAAGTTTCACTGGTCAATGGTCACAGAATCACATTAAACACAACCTTGAAAGAAAAAAAACTTACTGAGTGATCAGATCAGGCAGTAAGTTTAATAAGCTTTGGAAGAACAACCTCCTCATTGCATTTAATTTCTCATATTTAGGGAAAAAGATTTTAGTCATTATTTGCAAATAAATAATTTCGTACCAAAGATACATTACTGTGTCTTCAGTCTCTGGCATAATTTTCCCCAAAACTTGTGAAGACTTGGATATCTGACCAGCTACTTCAGTCAAAATGGATTACAGAGTGGTTAGGATTACTGTACATTTTCAGTTTCTGAGCAAGAACCATTTTCTTCTGTTCCTATTTACACTGACATGCCTTGAAATGGATTACATTCTACATATTGTCTCCCAAAACTTCAAGGCAAATGTTTACTCATCTTAAAAGTTTCGGCATGTATCAGTTTCCAAATTCTGCCACCTAGTATACTGCAACATACTTGGAGGAACTTTTGATAAAGATAGTTACTACAGGTTTGCCCTTGCTTTATGTCTACAGTCCCAGACTGATGACAATATTGGGATTGATAAATCTCCCATTGACTATGGTGGTGGAATACTTGGTACTAGCTGAAGATGTTAGATTGGTTTAATTTTGTGAACTTAGTGTGAAATTGTCACATATAATTTTGAAATTTTCTTTAATCGTTGAACTGTATGACAAACTGCTATAATACTCATATATTACTTATGTATCAGTAGTTGTCAGCTGTATTTCACTATTCTTAGTTCTGTTCATGCTGATCCTTACAGTCACATTTCATCCATGAATTAGAAGATAAAGAGAAGGAATGTATGTGCATTTGCACAGGAGCATACCCTGCTATCACTTTTCAGATAACAGTAATAATCTCCATTTGTTTCACAAATGGAAGAGCCCAAGACCTTTCCCTGGCTGAGGGTGTGACTAATCAGGGAAGAATTCCCAGGAATGAAGTGGGATTATGTTGGCCTGTTATCTCTCCCCATTCCCCTGCAGAAAATGATCATGAAACAAAACATCCTCTCCAGAAATCTTTAACCTTCATTTTCTCAGACATTCCTAGCTTAAAATAAAAATCCTCCAGATCACCCTACTTGATCACTCTTTCTCAAGAGATGTTGTTAGTTTGGGACAGGGAGTTAGTAGAAAGAGGAACTATGTAGTTTGAAGACCCCAAACTGATGTTGATGAGCTCATGGTAATAACTTCACTGTAATCCTGTTACCGTCTAAACCCCAATTTTCCAGACCTTGTCTGATTAAAATTTTCTATTCAGAACCAAAATTTCTGTATTTCCTCTCATCTAAATGCATTTGTTCTGGAACCATTTCTAAACTGGAGTGGCCACGAAAACCTCTTCCTTGGGGTCACAGTGACAGAAAGACATCTCAGCTGTGGTCAAGATACAAGGCTCAGTACGGCCCACGAATCAACCAACCTCAAAACAAACCAACCAAATGAACAAATCACTGGTGGGTACAGGAATTATGCACTATCTTTAGAATCTCAGCTTCCCTGGTGGTCTTCACTGAGTTCACAATTCTCTTTCTGAGGCTCACCAATGTGTGCCAGAGAGGCAGAGTGCACACAGACAGGATTCAGCTCCTTGATTTACATATTTTTAGCAAACATCTTGCTGCAGATTCCACTGCGGCTGTCTTTCGTTTCCTGGCTTTTTTGCCGGTTTTTGTTGTTGTTGTTTTTTGGTTTTTTGTTTGTTTGCTTACTTTTTTTTTTTTAAATGCAACAAAGAGCAACAGTACACTCACTTAAAAGATAAGAATTAATCAGCAGTTAGGCTGACTCACTGAATAAAGCAAGCCACAGGCTTCACATAGTGAGTCCTGCATCTAATCTTGAAATGAGCTATTAAGTCTGCAGATGTGTGTTCTCTCATATTTGTTCCAGTGTTTAATTACATGTCCTGTTAAAATAGCAGTTCCTTCTTGAACTTTCCTGATACCATCTGACAGCCATTGTATCTCTTTACACCTTCACCTCTAAGACAAAAGTGGCACAGTTGCAGCTGCGAGAGTCAGTAGCATCCCCATGAATTCACACTTTTCCTCCTCTTAGAGGTTTCTTTTGTTCCTAGGACTGCACCATTCTTGCAAAGGCATTTGTTCCTGAGTGTTTCTTGTGAAAGTGACACTGTATTTCCTCCTATTTGCATGACTCATTTTGAAGAGTCATTAAATTTGCACACTGAAGACATGTAGGAAGTGGAGAAATAACTGTTGTGTGGAAGTAACTTTGCCTCTGCCTAACGAGAGCACTTTTCAATTAGATGCGCTCCTCAAGTCTGTTGGGTGCCTGTTGCCACTATATCCACTTGTAACTTTACCTCTCAAGGTTGCAATTTTTCCTACTGTTGCTGTAATGAGATGCAGCCTTTACTGCTTCTGTGTGCAAAGAGGCTCTTCCACAGAGGTATGTTGATAACTAACACTACACGCTCGCTTTTCCTTGCAGCATTCTCCTCTAAATAGTTCTGTACCCAGCAACTCAGAACAGCAATTTACTGGTACAGCTTTGTCTGTCCCTCTCAGTTCTATTCTGCTTTTCTCCAGCACTCTATTCCAGTATTTGAGCTTTACCAATGCGATAACCTCATACCTCACAAAAATCATAAACTTTTTTCATCGTGCAAAGTGGTTTCTGTGGTACTTTCCAAACACTACTGTTCCTTAACTTGAAAAGCCACAGACACTTTATAAATGGAAGAGATGAGAAAAATATGTAAATTGGAAATTAAAAATTAACAAATCTATTTATTTATTCAAGACACTAATAAACTTTCTGAGTTAAGGATCAGACTTGCTTAATATGTAATTTTTACTTCTCCTTAGGTTTTTCCATGTAACTAAAACATGGAACATGTGAAATAATTTTCCAGGTAACAAATGACTACTGCTACTAAGACCTTCTTATAAACATAACCAGAAGACAAAAGAAACATTTAAACAGACTTCTCCTGAGTTTGGACAGTGCCTTACATTCTAATGACTTACCCATATTTAATGTAATGATTTCTAGAATATGATAACTTAAAAAAAAAAAAATCATTCATTTTGTATGAGATCATGAATGTGCTGTGTATGTATGCTGTTCATCGATGTATGCTGCACTTGGGAAACTCAAGGCTTCCTTTCTTTTTTTCCCCAAGTCTTTTTTTTTTGTCTCAAGTCTTCCTTTTTTTTTTTTTTTTGTTTCCAGGTTGTGCTGGCTCTCAAGAGAGTAAAGACCCAGTCTAACAATGAAGAATCATTAATCCTGATGATCCTCTCCTGGAAGAAGTGTGCTGGTTGTCCTCCAGCTGGGAGAATTGGTTTAAAAGCAAAAGATCACGCAGCAACCAAGTCACCAGGCAAGCAGCGATTCGGATCAAGTCACCCTGGCACACAGCCGGGTGCTGCTGTAGATGCCAGGTAGAATGAGGGTAGTCTGCTGATCTCAGGTATCTCTCCACAACATATTCAGGAGGGAGCATGAGTCAGAGCAGGGGAGTCTTCAGCTTACTGGGCGTCTCACCAGCAATCTATGTTTGACTGCTCCCAGTATTGTAAGTAAAATGCAATTGTCATTGTAAAGCTCTGGAAAGCCTTCTTCAGTGATGGGAATTATGTCTGTGGCATGCTCTTGGAAAGAAAAGAGTGAAAATCATACTGAAATGGGTGGAATACTAAGCTACCATCCATACTAATCCTGCACCTGAAATGATTGCTAGAAGGTCCAAACAAAGGCAGGGTGTGATAAGAGAATGCTGTCTAGCTCTGCCAAAGGGAAAGCACACTGTAGTAGGCTCAAGAGTTTCTAACAAGGAGAAAGCAAGTAACTCACTTGCAACAACACATTCTCATCCTAGTGTTTCTACTTGGAGTCTGTATTCCCACCATACTGCTCAGGAAGTTAGCCAAACCGGAGCTGGCACCTCCCTTTCTTCTCTTACAGGCCTCACATATGAATACTATGGCTTCCATCTCTTTAGTCTCCTGTCCTGACAAGGCAGTGGATGGGGTGTCCTTTTCTTCCTGATACTTCCTAGCTCATTGGGAACTTTCAGGGTTGAAGAAAACCAGAATTGTTCCAGGATGCTAAATTCTTTTCTTTTCCTCTGCCAAAGACTAAACAACATTTTTTAAGGACCTCCGAATCATCGTGAATACAAATAAACCACTCTTTTTCTGAAGTCTTTATGTTGAAGGATAATGTCATCCTGTCAAAACAATAGCAGACTGAAAAAATAGACTCTTGGAGAAGGACCAGTGTATCTAGGAAGAGAATTTGTGTGTTCTGCGCATGCTGTCACTGTCCTGCACCTAGTAAACTAGTAGCCATTTGTGAGTCACGTACAGGGACCAAGGCACTCCATTCACATTGAAAAAATGTCTTATGATGGGCAGATTATTTAAATAACTTTCCAGGTCTTGATAGAACCGTACTCAAGCACAAATATACATCCGCTTAGACAAAAATTACTCAGTATGATACTTCTGTTCACATATGCACAGGTATTCTTCACCAATGGCATTCTTGAATACAAAGGGTGATTATCAGAGTTAGTTCCTGCTACATTTCCCTTCAATATTAACCCTTGTTAGATCTCCAGACTCTCACATCACACTTGAAACAAACTACTGCCACGGAAAGTCATCAACCCAAGTTTGCCTTGGTTTTCCCCCCTAAATACAGGCATAAAATATGATAAAATAGAGGAAAATCTAAAGCTTCATAGCTTCATTAAAATTTTTAAATTATGTTGATAAATAATAATAGTTGTCATTATACATTAAATTCATAGCCACATGAATTTACATGTGAGCTGAATATGGGTATGAGTTTTCTTTCCCTTCATTCTTCATATTTAATCTTATTTCCTTTTCTCTTCTATCACAGAATGCCAACAGTGAAATTCTCAACTTACTAAAATTTTTGGCAAAACTCCCAAGTCTGACATGGAGCCAGGATTTTACTCGGTAAATCTGGTTGACTACTTTCTTCCTTTTAATAGTATTACATTGTATCTTTTTTTTCTGCATTATTTTCATGCTATATACTTTTGTGAAAGCTTGTACTTCTAGCATGCAGCTGTGAGTACCTGGTTATAGAAAAAGAATCTGAATATTATTTTGCCAGGTTTAAAATACAAGACATGCGAGCTGCAGTCGTCCTTTGTGCTCCTCTGATTGATATTCAAAAGCATCTGAAACCTCTTTTGATTTCTCACAACAATGTGAACAGTGTGTCTATTACTTTCAGCATATTTAGTGCAAAATGTCCTCAGCATTTTCCACCTCAATCCTGTGCCTTACTTTCATTTATAAGGATGCTTCTTCTTGTTAGGTCTTTTCAATTTCTCCACAATCCCAAGACATGCTTTGGAGTTATTGACACGGTACACTCAAGCTCTTCTCATATAAAAGAATGGGCAAGGCTGTAACTAGAAATGAAGAGCAGTCCTCACAAAAGCATTGATAGAGTTATTCTGCTCAACAGCACATATGTACCACATAAAAGGTAGAACGGTAGTAGGACCCGCAAAACAAATAGGAATATTTTAAGGTTCTAAATATTTTTAAAAGAGAAAGATGTCATTGGATCAAAGAGCAGGTAATTCAGATCAGCATATACATATATGAATCGGCATCTTCTCGTGCCTCTGATGGACTTCCAGATTTAACTACTATATACTAAGACTAGAATAACATTTGTATGGAGGATTGATAGTTTGATCCTTATGCTGTATGTTTTTTCACAACAAATCTGGCTTCAAGTGGTAAATGCTGCTTCTCTTCCAATTTATAATGGAAGCTGTATATTGGGGGTTTTTTTCTTCTGTTTTCTGATGTTTGTGCAAAAATGTACAAGGATTTTTTTTTCATATTAGGCCCTCCTTTTTTTTTAAAAGCTACCTGTCTTTCCAGTATAGATATAGATATAGATATAGATACAGATATGTAGATATATATTTATATAGATAAAATCTAATTTTATCTGGCATTTGGGAGCACTGTTGTATCCATTCCTAATAAGGTCAATTATTCTAGTTACAGAAAATAAAACTTGGTGTAAAAGCTTCACCATGAAGTTCATCAATATTTTTGCTGTCAAGCCATAATACTTGTAGATATTTTTGAGTGAATCATGGTGAAGGCAGTCGAAGAGTCAGACAAACAAAACCCCTTCTGAAAATTTCAGTGACAGGGAGTTTCACAAACTCACAAAGGTTCCCTTCAGTGACTAACAGTGGAAATCTGATTGACAACCATCTAGAGTGGAGACCAGCCTGATCTCCCTGGAGCTACCCTTTACTACTTTATTCACGCCATTTCAGAATGGTCTAAAATATACCGCAGTAACATTCTCTTGGCAGTTTAAATCACTTGCATCACTTTTCTATTGTGTTACAACATTAACATTTTTCTTTCTTTTTCCAAATGTTTTTCACTGAACTGTAGAAAATTTGTCTGGGAAAAAGCATTATACTATACCTAACCAGTTCTTTGAAGATGCATTTTTCTTTTGCAACCTTCTTCAGTGTTTATGTGATTCTACCACCTTCTTAATGTGGAATGTGCTTACCTACATCCAAGTTTTTAATACTCTCCAAATAATACCTCATCTGCTGCAATCTAAGTAAATTACCTCTTGATTTCTCCCTTGTTTCTTCCACAGTGGCACTTGGCCATTTTGGCCCTGTGTGAGACCATGCAAGAAGGAATTTACATTCATATGTCTACTTAAGCATTAAGACATAAACATGCCCATCACCCTAAGCTGCACTTAGCTATGCTTGTAACTCCTGCTAGATTTCATACCTGGTTTCTCAAGTGGTGGAAATGGAATGAAGCAAAATTTTGCTTACAACATGTTTCACTCTAACAGGAAATGCAGAAGATGGCACAAAGAGTGTGCAATATGAATTTTGCAAATTAGTCTTCACATGTGGGTATCCATTTTCATGGGAAGGTGAATAGATTAATAATAATATAGGAGGGGAAGTCTGCCATATCTGGAGAAAAAAAATGGCAAGGTTTAGCCCTGACTAACAGAATATTATGTTCACTGAATCAGTTAGGATTTCATGGACATGTTATTGTCTGACACTAGAAATTATATCAATTTTTTATCTTTTTTTCTGTCAGTCCTTTTAATAAATTCAAATTTTACTGCAAAGTTAATTTCTCAATACTGGTACATAAGCAACCTGCTGACATAAACATATCCTATGCAGAACAGAATCAAATGGTAAGTAGTCTTATTGTTTGAGAAAAAATGTCCCTTCAGCTGGAAAAGGGACTGGGAAGTTGAGACTTCTGGGTTGTCTATACTTCTGAGTGTAACTTATTTGAGAAAGCTGGGCTTTTCATTTTACTTTTGATGTCACACATCTCTCAATAACCCCAAAAGACTTCAAACTTTGCACATCTGTAAACACTATTTATGCACTATTCAAAACACATAATTTCTCAAATATACCACACAAGATTATATACACTAAATAAAAAAACCCCACTGTATTTCAAATTAAACTTGGTCTATGTAGACACTTAAAATATAGGACAAAAGAGAAAGGAAGAGCATGCATGTACAATGTCTTGCTGGGATGGAGCTATTTTTCTCAGAGCAGCCTTTATAGTGTTAGGCTTTGCATTTGTGGTTAGAACAGTATTGAAAACACACCGGTGTTTTGGCTGCTGCTGAGCAGTGCTGGAACAGCACCAAGATTTTCTCTCCAAGAGCCTTCAACTACCACCAAAGGAGGGTAAGCTGCACGTGGGCAAGAATTTGCAAGGGACAGCAGTCTCGAACTGATAGAAGAGATACCCTGTATCATGCAAACTTCTACTAAGCAACAAAACTGAGGAAAAGGAGAAGCAGGGGGGTGACATTTGTCATTATGGTGCTGGTCTTTCGAAGCAACCCTACATATCTTGAGACCTAGCTTCCAAGTCAATGGACAGACACCTGCCTGAAAACGGGAAGTAGCGAATAATTCCTCTTTTTTGCTTTGTTTCCATGTGCAGTATTTGCTTTTCTGGTCAAACTGCCTTTATCTCAGACAATGAACTTTTCCATCCTATTTCCTCCTGCTGTGTTGTTGAGGAGAAGTGAGAGAGCAGCTGATAGGGCCACTGGCAGTCATACAAGACAAAGTACAGTGTATTACCACTTGATCCCATTTATCCTTTTTCTGCAGTACTTGGAAAAGACATTGCATTTGTAACTCTTAATACTAATGGTCTACAAAAAAAATTCCGTATCACGCTGAATACAGCACAGTGCCATTAGGATAGATGAGCAAGAGATTTGATACTTTGCTTATCACATCACCTGAACTGGTATTTATTTTCTGGGTCATTAAAGTAATTACACACCAGAAGCAGTCCTGACAAGTTTCAAGGTAGTATGGTAGTAATTCAATATAATTGAATTTATTTGCAAGTTTTTGAATCATTCACTTTTAGCACTAATTAATTTGAACAGACAAAATATAAATATGAGTTCTGCAGTAAATGAAAACCCTACTATCTCGATAAATTTCTGGTGTGGTTATAAAATCTGTTCCCAGTTGTGGTAAATGGTCAGAATTGTACAGTGTTGCCCTAAGACAGGTGAAGAATTGATGACGCTGGTTGAGGAAAACATGAACTGGGGCATTTGCTTATCTTGTATCTGGTTCAAGCAAGACTTAACAATAGAATGATGTCTGGAGTGAAAACACCCGATGTTGTTTCGATGCCTTGAAGTGGCTACCCGAAAACAGAGGCTAGACAGGATTAAGAGAGTGAAAACAGGTATTTATTTGAAGGGCCTTCAGAGGTACACTTTGGGAGTCAAAAGCCTCTGAAGGGCTCCACCCAAGCTGGACGCTGGGTCACGGGTTCTTCACACTTTTATAAGTTTGGTGCATTTGCATATCAGGGTTAATTCTCCAATTACAATTTCAGTTAATGATGTAATCACCTCAAGTTTGCTCCTTCTCTCAAAGGCTTTAGTTTGCATATTTTGGGGCCTGAGAAAACAAAGTGTCCTTGAAGTGCAGACCTAGACAGGGTTTGTTATGTCTAACCAGCATGAGAAAACAGGAGCTAACAGGCCACATGAAACTTCAGAGTTATACACTAGGCAGTACAAGATTTGGAAAATATAAAAGTCAAAACTAAGGCATCAATTTCGGTGAGGAACAGAAAAATACCACACCCCTCTACCAGCCAATTGTCACACTCCCTTCACCAGGAAACAAAAAACCCTGGTTCAGTAAAGAGATAAGGATGAGCACAAAGACCCTCTAAAGAAGGTCAGGCAACTTTTACTGCAATCTCAGTATGTGGAGGAGGACCAAAGTGTTTATTGTACCTCTTTTGCCAGCTATAAAGCCTTACTAAAAGTAACTGAGACCCTCATTAAACCCCATTATCAGATTAATTTATCATCCTTTGGGATGCAAATGAAGGACAATATGTGTTGTGCAATGCACATATAACCAAAGCCACCAAACCCCACCCATAACATGTGATTGTTATCAATCGATGATAACATGGATTGATATATAAATGGGCCAAAAATTATAGTATAAAAGGTGGGCTTCAGGGCAGAAAAGGCTGGAGTGGGGAAAACACATCTGGAGGGGAAAAAATCTCTGCCTGCTTGGCATCAACTGATGGACTGTGTCTCTCCTCTTCCTCCTTTCCTGAAGGGATACCCTTAGGTGAGCTTTACACCTCCAACTGCATTGTAGCACACCTGAGAATATCCATTTTCATATATATACACTACTATTAGAATATCTCTCAGACACTTTCTGAGCTGACCTATTAACACTCTGTATTTAGTGCATTTATCACTGGCAATCCTGAATGTGCTCTTCTGTTGCTTCAACAAACCTCATTACTGTGAATCTGGATTGTGCACAGTGCTTTTTGAGTGCAACCAGACCTGTACTGCTGGACTGGTCAACTGCACCTATGCTTCAAATTCTTTTGAACTTGACCAGACTTACAGTGCTAAATTGGTTGTAATCAGTCCACACCCAGGCCCTCTAATCTCTGAAGGCCAGCTGGAACTCAAGGAGTCTCATTTTCTGCTGAATTCCCATACCCTTAATGTGGGACCAGGTAATTTGGTGTGTGGAGTCTTAATTACTCTTTTTGAAATACATGCAAGTTGACCTAAGTATAATTACAAAATTGTAGTAGCATTTAGATTAGATTAGATTAGACCATGGTGGATCGATGTGCTTGTTAAGTTAAATACCCAAGTAAATAAATATATGAAAATTGTATACTTTTCCTTTATATTATGTTTTCCAAGTGCAACAGTAGAAAACATCAAAATCATGTATTTTTGTATTCAGAAATATGTAACTTCTTAGAATCTTGTCCAAAGCAACTATATTTTATATATCATTTTTGATCTTATTATGTATGACATTAAAAAGCACTAGTAACCTCCACAATAAGATTGTCCATTATTTCCAAAATAGATATAATTGCACCTAAGTAGAGATGACTATGTCTTGCAGCAAATACTTGCAAATTGTGCAAATTGGTCTTCAAAATTTGGTTAAATATCTAAGAGCTAATTAGCAATTCTTTACAGATAAACAAGGCTAATCCAATCCAAGAAAAACATATGTCTCATTTTTCACCATCTTGATTCATCTCTTAGGCTTCTTACCCAGAGTGGACTGATCATAATTAGGTCAAGTAATTATATGATTTTTGTAGCACTACATGCTGCTACAAATATTTGCTCTGGGATACAAGCATTTTTTTCTTTCCTTTAAATTCACCATACTGTAATAAAAGACACATTGGTGAATGTATATTTATTCAAAATATTTATCGTTCTTCACTTCACGCAGTTTTGGAGTTAAATGAACCAGATACACAGCTGCTGTCAGAAGAAGCAGTCTAACCATTTATTTTTCTTATCTCCTCCCCATCCTTCCCAGTATGCTGAACCAAATAAAAAATCCCATTTTGTATTTTGTACAGATCTGTTTTCAGCGAAAAGGCAGCTCCCACTCACCACGCAACTTCACTGTCACTAGATCCAACATAGGGTAATCAGTAGGAGTGCACATCAAAAGGGTAAAAAAAGGCAGGATCAGTTGGCAACAGCACTTGCTTCAGCTTAATTTGAACCAGTCCTGAAGCATCTTCTGAGAATGAAAGACGGGAATAGAATATTTCCCAGTCTGGTTTTTCCTTTGTTTCAAGCTCAGACTAATTTTTGACTGCCTAGCAAAGTGACAGCCTGTAGACTTGTCAGATTTATTGAGTTTACTGATGGTCTGTGGACACCCTGAGTGTAGAAGTTCTGCAATTTCACTGGTCATAAACTTTTGTTGTTGTGCAAGCACTTTTCAGGCCTTTAGGACCTTAAGGAGAAAATGGACTACGAGCTGGATCCAAACACCTCTCCAGTCTTTCTCACTGCATATTTACTGAATAATTTACTGTGACTATAACTGTTCTTTATTATGCTATCATCAAACAACTGCTGAATACAAAAATGGAATCAAGTAGCAGAATTGAGACCTTGTTTTTCAAATAAACCAAACGTCTCAGATCTCTCCATATTACAGATAGGCAGTTCCTTACTTGCATCTTGATGATTGATTCAGGCAATTAACTCTCCATAATTCAATAACAGTGCAAGACTCTAAAATTATCTTTTCAGTTATTTTACTTTTCAAAAATAGGCACAAAAAATAACTAGGAACTGACACAATTTTTTCTCACCAATACAATTATAAGACTCATTCTCTATTGTAGGGGTAAGAAGATTACTTTCCTGCAACATATGAATTTGTTGACCACATTATTCAGTTTGCAGATTGAAAATTACTAATTCTTGAGAGATACAATGATATAAAACTTACATTAGTTTGAAAAGGGGGTAGAGGTTCAGGATGTCAGCCATGAAAATAGTACATCTTCTTGCTACTGGGGTGAAAAATCCAATAATCCTGGCCAGACACTTCCGCGTCAATTTGATCTGGGAAACGGTGAGGTGATGAGGATGTGTTTGCAGTGAGTACTCTCACGCAACACAAATAATGATGCTGTCTCATGCCAAAACCTACTTTTTAAAGTATGTTTGCAAGATGAAGCTTTGATCTGCTACTAATGGAAGGGATTGGATACTACTGTTAACTCATAAAGTATCCTATTTACTACACAGTATAGATTACAAATGATATGTAAATGAAGGTAAGTTTAGGAGATAGAGGTCTATTTGAAGATTTTGTTTTTAATGCTATTACCAAAGATACGATCTCTCATTTATAATTTAGAATCATAGAATCATTTAGGTCATAAAAGATCTTTAAGATCATTGAGTTCAACCATCTAACACTAACAAGTCCACCACAAAACTGTGTCCTTAACTGCCACAACTACATCTCTTAAATACCTCCAGAGAGGGTGACGCAACTGTTTTCCTGGGCAGCCTGTACCAGTGCCTGATGACTCCTTCAGTGAACAAATTTTTCCTAACATCCTATCTAAACACCCCCTAGCACAACTTGAGGCCATTTCCTCCTGTTTTGTTACTTGTTACCTGGCAGAAGAGACCAACCCCCACCTAATGACAACCTTCTTTCAGATCACCCTTGAGCCTCCTTTCCTCCAGCGTAAACACCTCCAGTTTCCCAAGCTACTCCTCAGAGGACTTGTGTTCCAGACCCTTCACCAGCTCTGTTGCCCTTCTCTGGACACTCTCCAGCTCCTCACTGTTTTTCTTGGATTGAGGGGCCCAGAACTGAACACAAGAATCAAGGTGTACCCTCACTAGTACAGGGGGACAATCACAGCCCTGGTCCTGCTGGCCACACTACTGCTGATACAGGCCAGGATGCCATTGGCCTTCTTGGCAACCTGGACACAGCTGGATCCTGTTCAGCCACTGCTGACCAGCACCCCCAGGTCCTTTTCTCCTGAGCTGCTTTCCAGCCACTCTGCCCCCTGCCAGTAGCACTGCCTGGAGTTGTTGTGACCCAAGGGCAGGACCCATCACTTCACCTTGCTGAACCTCACACCACTGGCCTCAGCCCATCAATCCAGCCTGCCCAGAACACTCTGAAGAGCCTTTCTACCCTCCAGCAGAACATTCCCACCCCACTTAGTGTCATCTGCAAACTGACTGAGGGGTGACGCGATCCCTTTGGTTCAGATCATTGATAAAAATGTTAAATACAACCGGCTCCAGGTCACAGGCACAGGCAACACTGCTTGTGACTGGACACCAAATGTAATGGATGTAACTCCACTCACCACTCAGGCCATCCAACCAGTTTTCTGCCTAGCAAAGAGCGTGTCCATCCAATCCAGGAACAGGACATTTCTACAGGAGAATGCTCTGAGAAACAATGTCAAAGGTTTTTCTAAAGCCCAAGCAGACAACATCCACAGACTTTGCCTCATCCACTGAGCAGGTCCTCTTGTCATAGAACACCATCAGCTTAACCACTTACTTTGTTCTTCCTAAGTCAAAGTTCTCTCCTGCTGTAACTGTGACTTCTAGAATGTATAAACTACCTACTAAGTCACTTGAGCTTATTACACAGGTCTTAGTGTATTATGCACATGCATTTATACATAGAAAAATTACATAGCTATGATACAAATATTACATACTAATATATGTATCAGTTCATGCTAGATAATATATTTCCAGTGTGCTGAGAAGTTCAGCAAAGCTTCATATTGCATAGCCATAGTTTGTCTTTTCTAGGCTAACTGGAAGTAAGAGGACCAGAAGACTGAGAGTGTATCACAGAAATAAGCTAAGATTTTCTGAAAGCAGGAGTCAGAAGATAGCTTAAAAGCAAAAACACACAAAAAAAAAATTGTTTGCCTTACATAGATTGTTAAATTTGCTATTAATAATGTCCACTTACATATTAAAGCTTAGGTAATTGCATGTAAATAATATGCAGATAAAAGGTATTGGGATGATGTTTCTCTTTCACTAAACTTTGTTCTTCAGAGGTATCCATCTGCAAATGCCCCAAGTTTTCTCTAGAATTTATTCTTGCAATCTAAGTATACCCAGTGAAGTTACCTGCCCAACAGGCTGACTCACTGTCACAGAATCATAGATTAATTCAGACTGGAAGAGATTCCAAGGTAAGTTCCCAACCTGAACAGCACAACTTTCAGTATTGAATTTACATATTTATTTTACATTGTATGCAGTAAGAGACTGTCAATTGCTGTTATACGTGATTTTCATATGTTTTCCTGGCAGTTAATGAATGTTTATTTACATACTGTTCCTCAGAAGTCCTGAAAAAAAAATTGTTTCCAGTAAAACCTTGTTTATGTAGAGTAGCTTTCTTAAATTGCTATAGGTCTCATACGATGCCCAAGAATCAGCAAGGAATTGCTAAAAAATTTTGTAAGTTAGCTTAAGATATTACAAAAAAAGAAATGTTAATTTTAAATTTTATTTCTGGTGCACAAACATATGATATTCGTAATGTGACTCTCTAACTGGTAAATGAACAATCAGTGTATTTCACAGTATCTCACAATTACATTAATGGCAATGAACCCACCTTTGATCATCAGACAATACGAATTTGAATTGAACAGAAACAAGATTTTTGAATTTTTCCACCTGAAATCACTTCAAGAATGACTTAAACCAGCCCATTATCCATGCTTTCTTAAAATAAAACTTGAATTAATATTTGCCAAATATCTTCAGCTTTTTATACTGTGGACAAATCCACTTATTGCAAGTCACAACATAATTCTTTTTGATTTTCCTACTAGTAATATGGTAATAACAGGAAAAAAACCCCAACAAACAGATAAGCAAAATCACAACACCCCCTTGCCCCCCAGCCTGGAAGTTTAATCAAAAATAATGATCTCCACAGCGTGCATCCATTCACAAATCATCTTACCCATTTGGCTACAGAAGAGTCAAAGGAAAATTATTTTTGCCTCAGATTTTCAAAATGGGCTGCTGGTTGGAAAAGGAAACACATGATATTAATTGAGTGACTTCTTCAGCTATTCCTGGAGCTTATTCACTACAGATGCAAATTAGATTTACACATGCTTCAATAGAATTTCCTCGACTGAAACACAGTGAACAGCCACATTGAGTCCATTCATGTATTTCCTCAAAGTCCTGAAGGAGGGCATCAAACGAGATCCTCAGATTTGCTAAAAAAATTTCATGTGGAACAAATCATATGCCAATCACCAAGCTTAGAATTCAAACAGAAGAATAAAAAGATGGATCCACAGTCAAAGTGGTCTCTTATAGATGGGTTTTATTCATGATTCCCAGAATGTGACAACCTTCTCCACAGTTTGGACTCATCTGGATTACAGGTGCAGATTGATCTCAGAGCCAAGCTAAAGAGCTTTCAGTTTTCTTCCTCTGTAAGAGTTCATGCAAGGAACTGGCAAGATGCAGAATAAATACTAGGGGTGTTTTCATCCCTCTTTGCCATAGCCATATATACGAAAGGAGAATATGAATGCTAAATATCTTAAAAAGCTGCATGGACTATAAAAGCAATTTGTAGTTATACTTAATACCCTTTAAATATTACCCTCCTAAAATACCACCAAAGCAGCTGATTAAGAAATTCAGGTCTTCTGATGTAGTTTGTTTTGTTAACATATACTGCTTCACGCATCTTGGAAAACTGGAATCTGACTTGCCTGCTTTGCTTCCTCCGGCCCTCTCATTGCTGTAAAATAGCACTGTAAAAGAATACAAAAGCAAAGGGAAATTACAAAAACTTTCATATATGAAAGTGCTTTGTCTTAAAGCCTTTATAGGAGATTCAGTTTGGACAAATCCATTGCTACTTTCTCTGTCCCTGCCTTGGGCTGCTTAAAGTCTGTGGATATCCTCTGCATGCTCTCTGCCTGGGGTGGATTTTTATCCACAGAATCTATTTAAGATAGTGGAATCTGGGATATTTCGTGTTCTGCCATTTTTGGGGGAAATCACCCAAATAAATACATGAGATCGTTGGTTTCCACAGTGTTACGAGCTGTATGAGGTGAACAACTGGTTTTCAACATTACGGCTGTGACAACTTAGTATTATTCTGATTTATTCAAAAGGGAATATGATTCTCTCAGGTTTCCTCTGTAACAAATGTCTAGGTGAAACAGCAACAAAACTTCCTTCTTTCTTGACCCAAACTTTCCAGACACACAAAACTACTATTTTCCTCTGTTGTTGCAAGTAACAAATATTTAAGGTGTTAATTTCAAATCCTTAAAAAATAGTGCCTGCATTATGAGTCATGGAAGAACATCTCTCACTGTAAACAAGAAAAAACTCTTTTTCATTGAAGATATGATTTACCTCTTACAAAACCACTGTTTGAACTCCCTATTTGAGACCTAGCTAATATTAAGGAAAAGCAGAAAGAGGCATTAATTAATGTGGGTGCGGGAAGTCAGCACTTGATATTGCTTTAAGAAAAAGTGTCCAAAATCAACAAGTTCCTTGGAGCAAGCAGATAGTACTGGTTCACACAAAATTACAGCCTGCAAATGCTGTACCATGAATAGTCCTGGTGATACTGGAATACAGAGCTAAAATGACTCAAAAGTGTGTTTTCGGTAGTGAGCTATTTTGGGTTGAAATGGCTGGCAGAGTAGAAGTGCAATAGAAAGATGTATCTTTGTGCTTCAAAACTCACACATACCATGCTGAGGCAAGTTCTCCATTTCTCAGGCGACAATAGGTTTGCAAGGCAGGAATGCATTCCTCCACTGTGATTTGTGAAGCCATACTGTCTGAAAAAATGTAAATATTCAGCTAGTGAGATTAAACTAAAGCAAAAGAGTATCTCTGGTGAAATATTATCTGTCTCCCAAACTAGGAAATGCTATATACTCCTGACATACCAGGAACTTCTTATTTTCCTGTCTCTTTTCTTACCTTCAACATCTCTCGGCTCTATTTCAACAGCCATGTGTAAAACATTAATACGTATCTTCTTTTGAAATGCAGAGTATCTTATATTCTTAGTGCCATTTTTAACTATGGTATCACTTAAATGTATTTATCATGTGTCAATCCATTTGTGACTCACTGGAAGACTGAAGATTTCTGTAGGCCCTCTTGAAATTAAGTGTAAAGACCTCCATTGTTTTCTTTACTGTTCATCTCAAAACACCATGAGTTTCCCATCTTCCTCTTTCTTCTAATACCACCACAGCTATTTTGTAATATTAAGTGAATTCAAAGCAATTTTTCTTGCGGTATCACAAACTTGTTTTCTCCAACACACAACTTAATAATAGTGTGATCTTCATTTAGCAATCTTAGCTATGTTACATATTTTAATTCTGGCATACTCTGGTTGTGTAAACAAAAAGGTGAAGGGTACAAGCTTTCAGAGTCTTTGCTTCATAAGAGTTTTCAGATTTGGTGATGGGTAGACTGGAGGACGGTGGCACCACTTTTTGAACCTGATGAGTAAATTCCCTGTTTAAACTCATCATACATATCCTAAAACACTTTTTATTGGATGGTTCTTGTTTTTATATTAATCTTTCATTATCATATTACTTCACACAGAACAGCTCTTCTTTTACTTCCCCTTTTGAATCTCTTTCAGTAGTAGTCTGGTTCTCAAGATGGCAAACCTATGTGAATATCCATTTATTCATGGAAATGAATTTGCTAATTACTATATTTCCAAAGGTGATGTTTTATGCTCCTCAATTTACCTTTTTTATACAGAAATTATATGATTTTTCAATGTAAACATAAACATGAATAATATCTATGTATTACCATGTGGCCTAATTTCCTCACAACACAATCAAAATTATAAGAAACAGCAAACAGATAGGACTGAGTGCAGAGCAAAACAGTAGAGCAATAGTAGTTTTTAACTGATCAACAACATTTTGCTTTAATGAAGTCCTTGGCTTCATTGTTTCCACATGCCACTCACCCCTGGACTTTTTTCCCCCTCCTTCCCACATTCTATTTAACCAGCAATACAAACAGCTACCATGTGACATGTACCATGTCACACCACCACGTAAAAAAGGGTAAGTCTTAACACTGTGAATCAACATCAACGTAATGGAGGCAAAATTTAGTCATGAATGACTTTACTAAAAAAACAAGAAAGTTTTATCTGATTTGCTCTCCAGTAAAAACCCCTAAACGGTACCTTAGAGTGTTAATTTGGTAATTTGAAAATCAAAATTTCAAATGTCCAACAATATGGTAAAGATTACATCCTTTGCTGGCTTTGTTTTTAATAAGAGAGAGGAAAGGAGGGAGAGCCACAGCTCTCCATCAAGAACTATTAAAGACACAGTAAGTTACCACCCCTAAGAAATAATACAGATTAATTAAATTTGTTCTCTGTACATTGAACATGAAAAGGCACCCAAGAGGTGGCTATACAATCTTTTGGTCCTGCCCTCAGGTTGCCAGACATTGCACAGACAAAATCAGGAATTCTGAATGTCAAGGTATGGAAGAATACAGCGACAGCCATATCTCCAAAATGATTATTTTTTTCTTAAAGATCCCTGGAGTATAAACTCTATCCACTCCCATATTTGTAAGATTAGGAGTACTTTCTGGGCAAGCCACTTGAAAAGACTGGAAAGGCATTGTGCATGGCCATTGCACACCTATTTCCAGTGTTTAAACACATGACAGATGCACTTTGTAGGCAATTCTACAGTTCTCATGCACTAACCATCCAGATTTCAGGAGACAGGAAAATGTAGCTGGCTTCCTCCTGCTTGACCACACATATTTTGCACTGCAAAACAATCCAGAGTGCACAGAAGAATACTGTCAGGTCTCATTCAGCTGGGATGTAATCTGGACCCAGTGAAATGTTTTTAAGGTTTCCCCATCTGGATGTACTCAGCGCTCTTCAAATCTATCCAGTCAAGTCTCATGATACCCTTCTCCAGCATTAGTCAGACCAGCTAACTTGGTGCTTAACAGCTCTTTATCCATTAACCAACCCTGTATGCGTGTACGTGTCTCTGTATGTGAAAAAGGTTTATTTTCCAAGTTGATACTCTAGAGACATTACAATCCAGTCTTACTGCCAGCATACATCCTTCTTTTCTGTAAGGTAATAGGTATATCATACTATTCTATGCATAACAAAGTAGTCTTTCAATCAGACAAAGGGTCTCATTCCATCCTTTAAATATAGCTTCATCCTTTCTTCCATCCCATGTTCACCACTGACTCATATTAATTAAACAATTAAAAATACTGAACTCTATACAAACACAGAACTGACAATTTATCAGTGGTTTTCTGCCCTTTTTGATTAAGAGATGTGCAGCCAATCCACATTACTTTCACTGAATCTTCAGCAATATAGAAGCACCTTAAAAAAATTTAAACCTTTCTGCACTGATGGCAACAGGTACATAATGAAAATCTGAAATTATTCAGGCCTGCATGAGAATTGTCTGACTCTGTGAATTTACTAAAACTTGTTTATCACAGGATTATGATGATTTTGGAGTTAAGGATTTGGGGACAATAAAATTCCTTATATTCTGTAAGTGTTAGTAACAGTTCTGGATTAAATTCACAAATAATTACAAACTCTAATTTAGATGTTGTGTCTTCAATAAGCTTGTGCAGTGACTTCAAAATTATATGCTACCAGTAACAAAATAATTACTTAACATATGCAAATTTACTGCATTAGCACTATACCTTTAAAAATGCCTGTATAATTAATTGCACTGCTTCTAATTTTCCTCTGTATCTCATGCTCCTTGATCAGTTGAGGTGTACCCAAGCCCTTGGTTTCACACAAGAGAAGAAGGATGAAACTGATTCCCACACTTATAACTAAAGAGCTGGTACAGAAGGGAAGACATCTTTTCTCTTCAACTAACATGTTTGCCTATAGTTGAATGCCTACTCCTGCTTGCTCCTAGAGTCTGCTGGTGTGAACACTTTCCTAGAAGGATGCAGAAGAAAGGAACAGCTGTCTACAGAGCAAAAGTTACATCTTATTTGAATTTATGGGAGACACCAGTTTAATGATCTGAAATATTTTTGAACACAATTTGTTTTCCTGTCTTTTTATACTATTTAAAAAAAATACTAGTACTGTTTTGACTTTACTAGAAAATTGTAGGGGGACATTTCCCTGATATTTCTTATTTGTAGGAAAATACTGTTTCTGTCTCAGGCATTTATATAAGCAGTTTTCAAAGGTTGTTTAAGAAAGCTCAGAATTGTCTCCACAGAGAAGGATGCTCAGTCCTGAAGAATGAAGACATTAAATAACTACAATTTTCTTAAGAGGACAGTAGAGAAATTCTTAAGATGTTCATAGAGAAAATTATGTGAGAGGGAACCTCTGAAGTACTCAAAGCAGAGCTAACTTCAGACTTAGACAGGGCTGCTCAGGGACTTGTCCAGTTTTAAAAATCTCTGAAGTTGGAAATTCTAGTTTCTGGGCAGCTCATTCCAGGATCTGATCTCTTTACCAGAAACAAGTTGTTGTTTATAATGAGTCAGAATTTTCACTGCTGTAATTTATGGCTGCTGTCTCTTGTCCTTTTGCTGTGTACCTCTGAGAAGTGTTTGGGTGGTTAAAACTACAGCAACACACAATCACCTTGAAGAAACTGCTTACAAGCACAAGTTTAGATATCATATACTTTAAACAAAGCACATACAAATGGCAAAAAAGACCCCACTTGTGAAGGAAAACAACAGGTTCCCTGTAAATCATGTTGAATTTACCTCACTGGCCAAAAGTGACTCTGTTATATAACTGTTCCCCCATTTTTCCATTTCCATTGTGAACAACAGCCAAAGCAAATTTTCAAGAAGGTGGTTACTCTGCAATAGGCATACACTAGCATAAATAATCTGAAAACTCATCACAGGCTTTATCTGAGTGAATAGGTGTCTTGGAGATAGATTATGGGATCTGCCTCTGGTGAAATGAGGGACTTTAACCTCAACATCCATTTTGTGCTCATTCAACACCCCCGTTTTACACAACACCACTGTTGGTTAGAAAAGTTTAATTAATTATCATGCTAGAACATGCATTTATGATTAAACTACGCTTTCACAGCAATTCAGACATAATGGAGGAGCCTTAAGGGAGCTGTGTTCCAGTCAAGTGAAGTAACAGACATTCTCATAAGAAGCCCCAGTTTATTTATTTGCAGTCTCATTTCCTCTTAGATTCTTTCCTTTTTCAACATTCTCTTTCCTACACAGATCTCTATATTTGAAATAATATCACAACCCTGGCAGCAAAGCTCAAGATGACACCTTCTAAGAAGGTTTATTTACTTTACAATTTCACCCACACTGTCATATTCACACACTCAAAAGGGCACTCAAGAAGTGTGTGTCCAAGAGCTGTGTCATCTGCCAAGCAACAGGTGCCACTTAGGTGCCAGGTGTCTTTACAGAATTCAGATGCAAAAGGCAAGGTACATAGACTATCAAGCCTCCGTTGTCACAAAAGCCACTATATTCCTCATGATCAGTTTATCTACTGGTTCCAACTACATTTAGCATCTGTGTGTCTACTTTTAAATTCTTTTATCTATTTTGCCAGTTATTCTTTAAGTTGTCTTTAGCAAGTTCAGGGGAACTGAAAATTTCTATTCTCTGTATTGTCTGTACTGTCTGTCAGTGAGCATGAAGACAGAGGTAGCAATAGCTTCAGCCCCACTACTGACACACATGTAGCTGCAATCGAAATCCCCAGATGGCATTCCCTCCTCCCAAACAGGATGAGTGTCGATGCTGCTATTGGATAATCCATGTTACTTGTTTCCTCTGATTCATAAGTTGTCTGCAGAAGTAAGAAAGATTTATTTCCTACCTACCTGATTAAAAATGCTATTAGATTCTTTCGAACCACAGGTAAAAAAACTTCCAGGATCACCTTCCTCTATCCTGCTACAATACAGAAAAACCATGTCTTAAACCCCAAGATACTCAGATACTATCCTGTTGCAAAGACTGATGATTTCTGCAAGCAGTTAGGACTTTATTGAATGGTAAGCTTTTTGGGGGGTTAACTCTAAACATCTCCTAACAGCAGGAGCTTATAAATTATTTGCCTTTCTTAATGAAAGAAAATCCACTCCACATTAAAAATAGGAAAAATTTACCTCAGGATTTTTCAAATTTTTTTTTCTGCAATATCTTTGGGAAGTGGTAGAGCCACTATCACTAGATGTATTTAGAACACAGGCAGGTGTGACACAGAAAGACGGAGTTAATGGTGGACTTGGCTGTGCTAGGCTAGTGGCTAGACTTGACGAGCTTAATGGTCTTTTCCAACCAAAATAATTCTATAAGACTACGACAAAATCCATTATTTTTATTAAATTCAGTTAGTGACTTTTAGTCCCCTTGTATGAATGTTTGCTCTCAAGTTTGGTTTAGAAGGTTTTTTTTTTGATCTCCCCAGAAGAAAAATATTAAGGCACAAAGGACAGTTATTTTGTGAAAATACTACTACTATCAAATGGATGTCTCCATCCTTTATCAACTGGTTCAACGGTGATGAGCAGTGTTTGTTCAGCACAACACCACATTGTTTCCATGAAGACACAATGGATGCAATGGAATGGATCACATACATAGTACATATATAGAATGATCATATTTTGATGATTCTGTGTTGGGAGGTACCTACTGAAATAGTTGTGCAGTTCTGCAGCTAAGTCTTCTATCCATTATTCTGGTGCAATTTTGTTCCATTTGCTGTATGGTCTCTAGGAAGCCTGACCCCAATGAGTCTCACAGGGCTGTGGGGAAATGAAGTTCCAGCTTTAAATGTATTTTATGAATTCTTATGGAATTTTCAAACTCGAGTGGTATAAAATAACTGTATGAGCTATCACTTCATATTGTAGTAACTCTATACAAGTTGTTCTTAATTTTTTTCTCAGCATGCTGAGCTTCTCAAACTACTCTTTCCATGTGTTACTCTTCTTTTGTTATTTTCTTCTCAGGTTCTGTTGCAAGTGCAGCTGAGTAGAAAGTAATTGAGGCTTTCATGCAAGCATATGTTTTAGATGGCTGCAGGTTTTATGAAGGTGGATGTGTTGTCTGAGTTTAAGTTCACCTAGCAGTCCACAGGTTGCTATTTCTTTTCATGTTCATCATCCTACTCAAAGCTTACTGGATAAGTACCACTATAAAAAAAGACTAATTTGTGTCCCTAGACCATCACAGCTGAGACGACTAAAATATTCGTCCTACTAAATTTTGTACAGACTCCATCTTCACTACCAGCACGGAACAGAGTAAAGCCTACTTTTCTTTTTACACAACCTATGCATAAGAATTAGCAAGCATCTCTGAACTGGAAGTGACATGACTGTAATTAAAGCAAAAAAAACCCACAGTAATGAAGATATTACACACAAAAAGTGAATGAACAAATGAAAATAATAAATACAAAGTACAAGTTACGCAAATACTATGAAAAAATGAAACAGAATGAGATATTATGCTCATAATGCAACTTGAAAATACCTTTTAAGATTTCTTAATTAATCCAATACTACTGGGAGGAAAATCACACAAGATTATCTACATTGTATTTTCTATCTTGTAGAGAAATACATTTGCCTTTCTTAAGAATAGATCAGTATTTCATAATTTCTCCTCTCCTTTCAGTACTAAATCTTTGAAAGAACAGCCTTCCTATCTTCTTCGGAAGCTATCAATAAACTGGGATGACATGCCTTTTTTTCCAAGATTGGTCACAGGGGTTTTCTTTCTTTTTTCCTGCTTCCTTCTTTCTTACTTCTGCAGACAACTTCCTGCTGTTTTTTAATATTATTGTTTGGTTCCCCTGGATGTCTTTAAAGAACATTACACAGAGACCACATGTACTCAAGTGCTTCTGTACCTCCTTAAAAACAAAAATTATCAGAATAATTTTCGTTTTAAAGGAGGTACAGAAGCACTTCAGTACATGTCATATATTTGCAAAATAAGTTCTCCATCAAACTTCTCATGTTTTGAAGTCCATACAATGGAAATGATGAAGAAAAAGTGTATTTTGGAGTAGGTATCTTCCTTTTCTGTCATAGAGATTTATTTCGTCTGCCTATACGGAAATGATAAAGAGGAAAAAATGCTATACTTTGTCCAGCAAAAGGTTGACAACTACTTCTTTTGTACGTATGTGTGTGAAAGTGAGGAGGGAAGATAAGAGAGTGGGAGGTAAGAAGAGTTTAAATTTCTGCAATAATAGTATGATCCATCAGACAATCCCTCTTCCTGTGACCAAAGTAAGTGTGTGAAGCAGGGTCTCATCCTACATGACAGAAATACATATCTGTTCTAAAAGAATGTTGGGTTAATATTTGTGGTTCTTCTCTCCAAGCACATTTATGAGACTCTTTCCCCTTCAGTAGTTTATCATTCTTTGGCACTCGGTAATAGATCATTCACTCACAAAAGGGATGTAACTACACCAGTAAAAATGAAGACTTTTGTTAATAGTAAGAAAAATGTAATCATGAATTGAGACTGGGCTGTAAGAAAAGTAATTAATTTTGCTACAAAAGCCTTGCTGTCAAACCTCTAAAATTTCAGTTAGTTTTTGGATTTTGCTTCAAATTGAAGTTCTGGTTTAGTTTATTTTAAATTTTTTTTTTTTTTTTACATGTGTTTCTGTTCTAAGCAGATTCACTGTAAACCAGTCCTAGAAATTAAACACATTGATCAGAAGTCACTCTCTTTTTGTTAGCACAGGATAGAAACCCCTGATAGATCTTGTAGTAGTTGGAGAATCTCTTTAAGCTGAGCTTTATCCACCACGTTCTGATGTATGCACAGATTAATTTAAAAAAAGACAAGTTTTAACAAAAATCGCCAATATTTGAACCTTATTGATGTTTTACTTAAATTGTTAGAAGACATGTATTTGGTTCCTGTAGACATGATAATACATAAATGTTGCAACTGTGTCATTCAGTAAACACACTAGGAGGCCTCTGTTTCCCTTAATTTTAAATAACATCTCAATCAGCTTTATAACAACTTGCTTGGAATAGACAATTTTACCAGAGAATGAATTAAAGTTACCCTTTAATACAGCAATTAAGTCCCCTTAGTCCCTTAAAGAAAATTAAAACAACAGGCTGACTGATCCCAGTACTTAAGGACATGGATTGAAAATCAGGCTCAGAGGCAAGATGTCATTTCCCCTTCAAATTCACATCAATCGAAGGCTTTCCCACTTGGATTCCAAGAGTTCTTGATTCTACCATCAAGTCAATAGCCACTTTGTTTCTTCAGGACTTAAGGCTGATTCTTCTTAGGCTAGGTGGACGTAGGAAAAGACAATGTTTCTGGAACTGGAGGGAACCTGGTTCCTACCCAAAGCATCCCAACAGCACTCAAAGCTTGTAAGAGATTTCAGCCACTCTGTTCCCAGCCAAATTCTAAGAAGTTTTTGTAAAACCCTTTGTCAAAAAACAGGATACTAATAACTGGATCAAGCTGGTTTTTGAGTTCACAATATGATGGCCTCAAATCGAACTCTTCATGCCTCTTAACGCACAGGGAGCCAAAACAAGAGTGTTTTATGGGTCTCCAGGAATTAAAGTTTCTTTGTCTCATATTGTAACAAAAAAAGTCACATTATGTCATGTTATACTTGCCAAGCTGCAGTGGAAGACTTTCCAGCCTAAAGGAACCAAAAAGCTAGGAACACAAACAACAGTTCACCAAGGCCATCAGGACTGTGTAAAGAACTTGTAACCTGTGCTTTTTTTAGCAGGGATTTTTGAAATGTTCCCCCACCCTCTTTTTTGTATCCCTGGTTCACAGCTGACAAGAAGGAGACAATTTTAAAGGAATCCTTCTGAAGGAACTACTCCTCCTGCATTTGAAGAAATACTGTTGTGTCTCTTCCATAAGGAAGAAAATTTAGTACAAAAGGGAGTGTTTTGCCTTTGTCAGCATCTGAGGGCCTGTATTGGTCACAAACACTTTGCCTAGTTGTCACTGAAACTGCGGGAAGAACAAAAACACTCCAACAACATTTTTAATGCTAAATAGTCAAGGCATTACTTTATTATCTGGCCGGGATGTTGTTCTGGCCCGGATGCACCACAGAAATCATCTCATCCACGCATAGTCCAGGTGTGCAGAAAGAATCATTCCATGACACATGACATTTACAAGATTTTTCAGATCTTTTATACAGCCAAAACTCATAGAAACGAATTGGGTTAGCGTTCGCTGGTCTCGAATAGTTCTTAGTATTTGGTTTCTTATTGGATCCAGGTTTCTTCACTTCGGATATTAATGAGATTTTCACCCCTTTTCCGGAGGAGATGTCTCCATCTCTGCCAGAGGCAGAGTCTGGGGTAGATGTTAGTAGATGGCCACTGATGTTCTCCAGCTCTGCCAGAGGCAGAGTCTGGGGTATATGTTTGGAGATGGCTGCTGATGTTCTGTTGCACGGATGCCCTTATCTCTTTGGGGCTACTCCCAGTCTATTGAAATGCTAAGCCCATCAGGCCTCACCTAGAGAAACAATGCCCTGGAAAGAAGCTTTAGTTCCCTTCCCCCAGGGCAAAGGTGAACAAACCTGGTAAAGTTATATATAATTTTTTTTAAACTGGTATGCTTTCCAACACAGCCACTTGAAACGCTAATTAGTTTTTAGGCAGCTGCACAATCTTGGGCTTCTCTGTACAGACATGACCATCTACACTTCCTCAGAAAACCTGAATGGACATGAGAGCTCCAAGCTTGTGCCAAGGAATCCACAAATTCACAGTTTGGCTGAAATAGAAGGTCAGATCCAAAGCTGCAAGGAAGGGGTTACACAGTACAATTCCCATTGCCCTGCCTACAGTAAGGCAGGAGCCCTTAGCAATTCAGAAGGAAGAACAAATGGCCTTGATGGGCAGTCAGTTTCAAGTGCTTCTAAATCAAGTTATCACCCATTCCTCAGGGATCATCACACCTCAGATGGTGGAGGAAGGAATGGGCTGACAGCACTGACCATCTTTTTCTATGAGGGTTTTCCAATGTAATGGCTCTCCCATTGTTCCCAAGAACTACAACAACTCTGACACAGCCCAGGATCAACCGTAGTTACAGTTTTCCTTTTAAATGGCTCCTCCTCCCTCCAACAGCATAACAAAACTACAATGTCAACAGTGTGTGCAGGACTGAATGCAGGTCTTGCTCCTGGGACCCCAAGTATCCCTCTAGAAAATACTTTGTTGATTTCACATATGGTCTGATGACTTCAGGAACAAAACCTCGTTGGACTCAAAGACTATCTCATTCAAAAAACAGCCACATCCCATTTCTGTTCTGTGGCCCATAAACTGAGAAACAAGCCTTGTGGTACAATGAGAAGGCTTGTGGGTGGGCATGGTAACTGGAGTTATTGGCAATGCACATTTCGGTCCGTCTTCCTGCATACTTAGAGGCATCTAACTGAAGAAGTGTATCTGGAATTGGTTCTTACACATTATGGTCTGAATGGAGCCTTCAGAAAAAGTTTAAGAGAGAGAACTTCCCATTGTGACAGAGGGTTCAGAAAAGATCCCCTTGCTTTCTGAACTCCTCAGAGAGAAGTCTAGGTGCAGCAGGATTCAATCCTAGTCCCAACTTAATTAACAATTTATGTCTGAAGGACTGCAGAGGTGTGACTGAACCTTTATATGACTTTGTCCTGCAAGATTGAGGATGGCAAACCAAATATATTTATTTGAAGAAAGTAAATCAGTTAATTGATGACAGTGATTAGACTAAAATACTTCAATCAGAACTGTAACTACTAGTAGAGTGCACTATTCATTAAATCAATAATTTTGAAGCTAGCTTAATAATTATTAAATGGAGATTGATGTTACTTATCCATACCAATGACCATGGGCAAAGTAACCCTGAGGGGCATCAACACTCAAGGGAGGAGCTTCCACATGCACTCCTAGAAGGAGCATGTTGCAAGTCCCTGCTGTAAGAAGAGGGACTGGGCTTTCATAGTATAAAGTAATTGACTGTCATGCATATGTTTCTAGGCCAGCTGTGTCAGCTCAGCAGCTTTTAGCTCAGCACCTTTAAATCAATTACAGTATTATGACTTGCTGGTTTCTTTATCAGGATCTTTGTCTGCAGTCTCCTCAGCAATGCCAGCTGCTGTCAGAACATTGTTTTTCACATCCTCAGAATGCTTAGTTTTTGGATGTAGGACTCAGGCTGGTTTCAGCATTCTTCAAATCCAAAAACAGAATGAACCCCTTTTCTATCACTGATAACTTTACAAATAGGGTAATGTTTGAGCTGTTTTACTCCCACTTACGCAGAGCATCCTGCTACAGTCAATGACAGCTCAGAAGAACAAATATGTCCTAGTACCATTAAATACTTTCAGGAAAATAACACTGCAGCCACTACTGCAAAGCTGTTACTTAATATCTTTCCATGATGGCGCATGCCCCACACCATAATTCAGATCTTGGTTATTCTCTCTGTCCGAACAGTCATGCATGATTTGATGGGTGGACAGTTCAGTAGATGAGGAATTGGTAGGATGCTCACATCCAGAGAATAGTGTTCAACAGCTCAGTGTCCAGATGGAGATTGGTGAAAAGTGGTGTCCCCCAAGGATCTGCAGGGGGACAAGCACTGTTTAACATCTTCATCAGTGTCACAGACACTGAGATCAAGTGCACC
>VZRR01002477.1:777542-846277 GCA_013398015.1 Oreocharis arfaki | reverse complement strand
GAGCCGCAGGTAGAGAAGCCGCGTCAGGCGGGGCGGCGGCGGCGGTGGCGGTGCCCGGGCGGGGCAGCCCGGCCTAGGGGGGAGCGGCCGCAGGGGTCTCGGGGCGCGGGGGGGTTCCGGAGCGCGGCGCTTCGGCGCCGCCGTGTTCCTCTGCTTTTCCCCCGCTGTGCCCCCGCCGCCCTCCGGGCTCGGCCTGCCCGCGCTGGGAGCGCGACCTGCGGGGCCGAGGGGCCGGGCAGGAGCCACGCCGGCCGCGGACACTGACCGGCCGCGGGCACTGACCGGCCATGCCGTGTTCGTGGGAACACGGGCAGGTCGTCAGAGACGGGGCAGAGGTATAGGAACGGCATGGAAGCTTTTCGGGCGGTCCGTGAAGCAGGGAAATGTTTACATCGGTTTTCACGGGACTGAGGGAGGACCCGTTAAGTTAAAAACAAAAATCCTTTTTAAGATATATGTAAGTTCCTTAGGTGATAGTGCTACGTTTCTGTAAGTATTTATCTATAGTCGCCACAAATATATAAATTATACAAGCTTTATGCCTTGAAGACAAATCTAGTTGGACATTCCATCTTTTCTTAATTTTACCTAGATTTATTATTTGGCATTGACCATGTACCTGTTGTTTCAGTCAGAGCTACACTAAAGCTCAGCAGAGGTTCAGCTTGTATATTCAAGAGTCTTTTTTTTCCCTCAAAAAGTTGGTAAGTCACGTTGCTTATACAGTTTTAATTGCCTTCAACCAGTGGAGTTGTAGGAGAGTATGGACAAGTTATGGTGTCTATAAGGTGCCGCAAGAGGCAGCATGCTGTCCCCATTTTAAAGAGCTCTTAATGTATGTTGCTACTTTCATGGCCAGTATAACATCCTGCAGTCCCATCTGATGGAGGATTCACTCCAGGAACAGAGGAACTCTGCTGTCCTGTGTTAAAGTTATTTTCTTTCAGTGTAGACCATGATTATTTCTCATAATTTTTATGTACGCAGCCTGCAGCTTACTTAAGAGTTTTACTTGAACTCTATTCATCCTGTTCAGAATTCAAGAGAAGACCAGATTACACTACGTGGCACTTTAAAAAAAAATTTTGCTTGTTGAACTAAATACTTCGATTAGCAGATTCTGGTATTTAAACTATGAGGATGGGGTGGTTTTTAGAAGTAGTGACTTTAAATAAGAAATTAAGTATAAATAGCTCTCAGTGCTCCAGCTGCTGTTTTTACAGCATTATGGCGTGGTGGAGGCTGTGGGGGTGGTGATCCTCTAAGCCTTTCTCCTCCTGCCCACTATGAGAAGTTCTTTGATAAATACCAGCTAAGCACCGTCTGTGCTCAGGGAATGGTTGAGATGACTGACTAACTGAACACAGTTTTGTTCCTGCTGTGGAGTAAACCGGTTTGGTAGCCCTCTTGCACAGCCTGGGCTGTAACTTTGAGTGATCTGTCAAAGTAGGTCTCTGATCTGAAGGCTTTGTCACACACATCTGTAACTAAGCCATAAACTGCCGTTTTTAAATTCACAGTGCGAGCCAACTAATACGGTTTTGCCATCCAGTGCCAACATTATTAGATCACAGTACCACCAGGCTACAATGAGGTTTCTAAATCTGCTATGTCTTTGTCTTTACTCCTTCATCCTTTTTAGACTTTGAAACCAGGAGAGAGAGCCTGAAGACAGTCAAAGCAGAAGCTCATAGGGGTGAGCCAGTGAGGATTAATGAAGGTCCAGTCCTGTTAACATTACCATCTAAAAGTCATGTGGAGTGTAACCCAGAATGAGACTGGGGAAAAATAACTTGCATAGACTAAGGTATTACTTCGCAGTTTGTGACCAGCAACAGAAAACCTGTATTATTAAATTCTAATCCACTTGTTCCTTTTTGCTGCCCTTCTGATGTAGTGCTTCAGCTGTTTGTAGGAGAATTACAAGTAGGGCAGCAGATCATACTTTAACACAGCTGTATTAGTAAAAGTTAAGAGAGGAGAGGTATGGTGCTTGTGTAGAGGAAGGCAGAAAGCAAGTCCCTGCAAGGGGAAAAAGAGAACTTGCAGAACAGTAGAAAGGTGACAAGCAAATGGCAGAAGATACAGACAGACAAAAAGGATTTTTAGAGGGGAATGTTGAGTGCAATATGTTGAGGAGAAAATCTCTATTCACTACCAAATATACTACAAAGCAATCCTAGTAGCTGTGCAAGAATAATTAAACACACAAACATGTTTGAAAGGGCAGAGGTTGCAAACTTGAATTGTTCAAAGGTTGGAGCATGAAACTTAGCTAAGTTCAATGAAAATGAAAATTACTTAGGTAATCTTAGTTATCTTGGTACATATGAATTATGATATAAATTAGAAATACTTTGTGTTTTTCTCAAGCCAGACAGTTCTCATTGTCTGGATTGGGACATAGGGAGTGTTTTGTTAACAAAGTTATGGTGTTCAGTTCACTTGTGCATAAGACTGACCTGCTTCACCTGCTGCTCTGCAAATCATTACTGTTGTCTTCGATGTTTTTTGCAGTGCTTACTACAAGTCACTAAGTTTTGTATAAAAGTTAATTTCTCAACATGTCCATGAGCTAAGGCAAGTACTGGCATTATCCTTATTCTAAGGGTAGGGATTAAAACACAGGAAAAGAATCCACAGATTTTGAAAGCTCAGTTTGAGAGCAACTTGATTGCTTTCAAAATGTCTGACATAATTCACTGGTGCTTGGCACAAATGCTCTTTTTTTATTGTCCGGTGTTGTATGAAGCAGGCTTTAAGCGGCAGGGGTAGAAAAGAGGTAACATACTCTAAGAGGTAGGTGGTCCCTCAGGCTGTGGCTCTGAGTGTTGCCTTCCTTCTTCTGCAGACCATACCTGTCTCTTCAACTGGACAGTGAAACTGCTGGTTCTACAACCCAGACAATCCCAAACCAGCACCAAAGCTATTATCTCCCCTTTCAGATTTATACTTTTAGCTAGATCTATTTTAGATCTCTTCCCCAGTCCTGCTCACTACCAAGACAGGAAAGAAAACAAATAGCTGTGCCACCACAAACAGGGGGAGGAAAGACTGCAAATGGACAGCACTACTTTTGACTTTGCTAAAGACAAAGTACCATGAATTTGTATCTCCAACTCCAGCTACACTGCAGCTAACAGGAACCTCTTTTCCACTTGCAGGAAAATCCCATTTGACATCAAATGAGTGGGGTATCCCTACAACAGCCTTCTCAATTTCTAAACAGCCATAATTTTATTCCCAGAGACCCATAGTAATTGTCTGCATGCAAGAGTGGTCTCATAGAAGCTGTAACCATGGTATTTCATAAAACATATAAGCAGAATGAAGTTTGTCAAACAAGTTTGGGTTTTGATGTGAATTCTTTGTGTTTGGCATTCCAGTTCTGATTACAAGCTTTGTAGATCATATAGACAATATTCTGTGTCCTATCACAGGTTTTTTAAAGGAGCATCCTGTGATGAACATGGATCAGATACTCAGTATAAGAAGAATCTTTAGCTGACTAATACACTATGAAGGTTACAGTTGGGAAGAAGTTGTTGTAATGGAAACAGGCAGTAAGTTCAGATAGCATAACTCACTCCATTCTATGTACTAAAAATGTTTATGGTGAATGCAGTCCAGTCAAAAGGCGTAGATGGTAGGGTAGATAAAAGAGAGATTAACCAGGTTAATTCTTCATTTTGCTCTTCTGCTTACAATTGTCCTTTAAACTGTACTGGCTCCAGCTGCAGCCTTTACGTGTGTGATAGCTGCATCTATTTGTAGAGTAGCCAGTTTGCTGGTCATAAACTTCATTGTTACCAACAATAAGTACTTAAAAAATAAGCTGTCTTTGCAGACCCAGCTTCTAAGTGACCCTAAAGAGTCAGTGAGCAACAGCTCCACAAGCCTCAAATCATGCTGTCAAGCCAAACTTTGTGTGTGATATATTTTGGAAGGATTATTTTTCTTCGTGGAATACTTCAAAATATGGGTTCTATCTTTATGGCTGTAGTGCAGAAAAAAATCAAACTGGTGATCAGTGTTGTCAGCATTTGTCAGGTTGACTTGTAAAGCAGAAGTATTAACAGGTTTTGAGGAAGGAATGTTCATTTTATCTGCTTAATCTGTCTCACAAACTTGGCCTGTAGAAGGAAGGGATGTCTGTACTGTGATCTTGTGGAAGATTCTGGCTGAAAACACTGACTATTTGGGATTTGAATTTATTTCAGTTTTCAATTCAGGCATTAGGAATTTAAATTTTCATCTGCATTTTTATGGCTAGATCTGAAGTGTGATTTAAATTCTAAAGAGAGATGCAAAATGCAGAACAAGTGAGGGGGATCTTGTTTAACACCTAGGTTTGTCTGTAAAATTAATACAGGATGTTCAGTTGAGAAAGAATAGAATAGACTAAAAGAAGGTAATACCGTATTTTAATGAGAATGGCAGAGGACTAGGTGGATGTCTGTAGCAGTGTGTGAGATCTCTGGGGCCTGTGTTTTTGTTTCAGAAGTATTTAGCTGTTGCAGGAAGCTGATGTGCACCAGGGTAAATTTTAACTGGAAGGGCATCAGTAGGGAGAAAGGAGAAACCCTAGAACTGTAGAAAAATAAGAGGAGCTAGTACAAAAGAATTTTGCAAAAGGGGAGCTGTAAGCAGAGTTTGGAGAGGAGCAGTGTGTCACATGAAAGGAAGTAAAAATACTGGTGTGAACTAAGATACTGCTTTGTAAGTAGTACTTAGTAAAGGTGGGTTGGGAAAGCAATTTTGGTAGTTTGTAGGAGAGACAGAAAATACAAAGGACATGAGGAGCAGGAATGCATTTGCTAAGTGTCACCAGAGGAGCTAAGAAAGGTCAGAGTAGGTTTAGCTGGGCCAAAAGACCAGAAGCAGTATTGGGGAAAAGAAGGACTTTTGGGTAAAGAATCAAAACTGATGTTTTATAGGAGGCTGGAGTGGCAAAAGAGAGAAAGCAGTAAGTTAAGGGTGATAACAGGATCACTTGGGAAGGGTCCTAAAAAAGGTAGAGGAATAAAGCTTTAGGGAGTGTAACAGCAAAAATTGAGTGTAGGAGAAAGGATGCTATCAGCAAGTGCAAATAAGTCTCTTAAGATTGCCTTGATTATTACCACTGATTACTTACTGTATCCTCTCAAAGAGCTGAAGTGACCAAGATGCAATCATGCCTTTAAACTCAAAACCATGCCTTTAGATTTAGTAACTTCAAATCTCTTGTCATGGATGTTGAAACTAGGAAGAATCTGCAAAATGAAATGGCTTCTGTGGCATTATCCCCTCCCTTGCACAGGCATGCAGGCAATACAGATAACAAGTCCCAAGCTCAGCACTGATCTGGCTTTAAAGCAAAAGGAAGAATGGTTAATTTTTGTCTGTGTCAGTCTTCCATGTCCAGTTCAGTGTGGGATCACACAAATGCCATTGAGCTGTCAAAGCCGGACTCAAGCTTTCAGTACAATTTCCGTAAACTGGGTCCTTTAGTGATCCCCTTCCCTTGAGCTCAGAGAGGCATTACCTATGTCTGTCTTCTAAAAAGCACTTCCTTGGCAGGTTGAACCAGTCTTAATGCTTCCACAGTTCCTGCCACACTGTCCATCAGTGTTTTCCCATGCCTCCTTCAGCAGTTTTTTCAACCACGGAGAGTAGATGTGGTTGAAAATAGATAACTTTCCATTTTCATCCTCTCCTTCAGATTCTTTGGTTGTTTTGTTTTTCTAGTTTTTTGAGGGGTTTTGCCAGAGGTATTAGCAGGATAAGCTAATGGAAGAGGATTGACAATATGCAGCTAGGAAGGGATAGAACCGTGTCAGTGCTTAACTTGGATTGGTGTGATTTCTGGGATTGTGCCTTTACATGTATTTCCATGAAGGATGCACAAGGATGATACAGACTTTATTCTTTGTGTCTTGTCTTCTTCCATTGCCATTCCAGGTTTCAAACATCCAGGACTACCCTTCTGTGTTTCGTGCCGTTTCTAGTTATCATTTGTCTTTCCGTCAGCCTGTCTAATATTTTAAAGCATTCTGAAATGATGAAAGAGCCTATACTTCTACCATTGCTGTTTTAAGGTGTCCTGGCTTCTGACATTTTTGTCTGAAGGAGTCCTGGCTAAGGAATTCCTCAGAAGATAGTAGGGATGAGAGCTGTTAAGCCATTATGTTTGTTCAGCTGCGCACAAGACCACAGAAAGTCCCATGTGAAGCCTGTAATTCAATCTGAGTAGAAATCCATTAGCTTAAAAGTGATCTGTTCCCCACTCTTTGGCCAGGAGTGGTCTAAATGCTTATAATAGTTATTATTAATGCATTATTAAACCATTTATTGCTTTTAATTCAAAAAGCCTGGACACAGTAGACTGAGATAATCTTATCCTTATTATGGGAAATATACTGGAGCTGGAAGAAACTGCATATGTGTCTGCAGCAAAGTTTGAAGTAATTTAGTGAAACAGTAGGCTCTTATAACTGATAGATTGTTCTCAGCTGTACCATTACACATTAGAAATACAGCTGCTTTAGAAATTTATATTTAATTCATACTGCCTTGTGATGCTAAAAGAGAGTAAGGACTGGATAGTGTGTTTTAAAAAACCACTGTCTCCACAGTACGTGCCTCATGATGTTTGCATTATGGAATGAGAATTCTCAAGTGGCATATTGAAGTTATTTGCTGGTGCTTTTCACCCCAGGAACTTCTGAAGCTGTGGGGCTCTACCACTGTTAAATTTATAGCAGGGACACAGTTTTGCTTAACTGCAGTTGAATAATTTCTTTTTTTCCTTTTTTTTTAGTCTAGATTGACTGACAGAATCTAAAAGGAGACATATTCACCAAATATGGAAGAGGATACTAAACCTATCTTGGTTCCTGTGGGAGGTGATGAAAGCAATTATGGAATCATGAATATACAGTTTAATCCAGAAGACTATAAGTGCAAAAGGTATGAGGAAAGATGAACCTGCAGAATTACTGTGTAGCAAAGAGTTGTTTAATCTCTGCTTTTGGCAACAGAATCTTACAAAGACAGAAGGTACATATTTGGAAACCAAGATCTCTGCACGAACAGTTCCTACTTTGACACTATCTGATAAAATTTTATCCATTAAGAGCTCATCATGAGGCTTTTAAAGTGCTCTTCGAACATGGAATATTGTGTGTATTCTAGAGCATGATTTTTTTTTTTTTAGAGCAACTAACTGAAATCTTAAGACTATGAAAGAAAGTTTGCCAAATGTTGCAGATAAATGGCTATCAGTATGTGTAGATGGTACTCTATGCATTCTGCAGGTGATGCTGCAAAATACATTATTTGCTAGTACTAAGTGAGCTGAGTGACCTTATCTGCCTTTTAAGAAAAAAAAGTGTAGTGCTTTCTGGGATTGAGCAAATATGAAAATTTCGTCAGTACAGCCTTATTACTGTGTCTTCAAAAATAATACGTCTAGCTAAGTTGTTATTTTATATGTTTTCCTGAAGCATTTAACATCTTCACAGATGGGGCTGGGGAGACTTTCTCTGCTGCAGTTAAGATTTTTGTGGGCTAGTCATGGAACAAAAACTGAGATCGGAGTGGGAACTGCCCTTCTAATACTAGCTGAAGGCATCAGCTCTGCATTTTTAGATGGAGGAGTAGCACCATAGCACCTCTTGGACCTATTTATGGTTCTTTTTTTCCTCCTTACATCCATCTTATTTCAGTAAAGCAGTTTTCCTGAAGGAACTGAAGATGGCGCTGTTGCATACATAATCCTGTTGTCGGAGGCCCCGTTCAGCAAAAAAAGGAGTTCTGTAGGATAGTGCTTTGATGCTGTCTCAGCCTCCAGCTTTGGAAAGCTACTATGAGAGCCTCCTTACATACTCTTCTCTGCCAGTAAAGGAAGGAGGATAAGAGTCTGAGTGACGCCAGGGGAACAAAGGGAGCACAGGTGTAGAAGCATACAGAATTGTGTATATAAAGGCTAGGAAACAGTAGAGTACTTTCAAGTGGAAAAGGCAACTGTGAATGAATGTAAATGAAGTCTTTCTCTTTATGTGGAGTACCTGGGGCCCTCATGGCCTTCTTGTCATAAGAAGGCCGCTAATCTGTATGACCTTCTGGAGCAACTCGTTTTGGAGGAAGTGTGTGTTCTGTTTGAGGAGCAGTGGATTTCAGGTGTTGTGGTGATGCAGTAGCAATGAGGGAGGTTTTTAGAAATACCTAAATGCTAAGACTCACTTTAAGTAAAGTTAGGTATTGTTTCCATATTGTGTGGTTGTGTTTTTTCCCCTGGGATTTTTCAAGTCTGGATACTCAGCTTCGTAAAAGGTCATAGCCTGTTGCATTTGGTTCCCTTCCTGAAGTCAGAAGTGTGTGCTTGGATTGTGTGCCCACATTCACAGCATCCAGCTCTGCAGATCTGCTTACATGTCCTTATTGCTCCTCTCTTAAGTTCATTCTCCCGTTTTCTATGACCTAGGTTTTTTGCCTTTCAGGTGTGCAGAGGCACAAGGATGAAGGACATGGAAATCATAGAGGGGCCAAACAAGTTTGAGCTCTGTTTCTTTACTAGAACAGGCAGCCCCCACACTTTAAAAGAAGAAATAGGGAAAAAGAGGCCATTGAGGTCTGTGTCAGTCGTGGTCAGAGCAGTGGGCAGTTGGAAGGGCTTCTTCATTAAACCTTTAGGAAATGGCAGCTCCCGGGAAGGAGGATTATTATACATAAAAGTATCAAAGAGTGCAAATGCAGTAGTACAATGCGGTGTGGTTTTGCTCTGTTCCTTCTTTTAACTTGCTGTTTGGAAGCCAGACCAAGTGGGTGCTTGGTCACTTTGCTTTCATTGAGATAGCTCTCCAAGGGTTGTGTGTGATTTGTTGTAATTACTGTTTGTCCGTTTTAGTTCTGTTCTGTACTTCTGTTTGGGTTGTTTGCGATTTGAGGCATTTGCATAGTTACTCGGTTTTCTTAACAGCTTAGAGGATTTGGGATTTTTGGAAGGAATGCTTTTCAGTGTTTACATAAGAACAATAAGCGAATTGTTTTTTAGAGTTGTAAATTACTTTGTCTAGTATTGTTCTGCTAATTTGGGGGAAATATAAAGCCACTTTTAATCCTTTTAAAGAGGATGTTATTGTTCTTCACAGTGACCCGAATTACTCACACGGTATTCAGTGTGTTTTTCCCATTTTGTGGGGCCCTTTAAAAACTAGAATATCATTGCTGCAGTGGCTTGTTGGTGATTATTGTATGCAAAAGAGGGAGTTTCTTGTTTTCTTCAAACTGCTCTTTAAATCTGTTTGCTGTCAACAGATACTGCAGTTGTCAGTCGGGAATACTTGAACCTTCGAAGATGCAATTCATGTTTTGTGTTGGTTCTTTTGCACATGAAAAAACTTGACAATGCCTCCTGCTAAAGGGAGATCAAGCCTTCTGCCTTTTCTGCCTTTTTTTTTTCCTATTCTTTTTTAAGTCCCACAGGTTCTCAGAATGTAGGAGGCATCAGTAAGTGAAATTAAACTGCTATAAATTAAACAGTGTCTGTAGATGGCAGTCAGAGAAGCCTTTTTCATGCAGAAGTGTTTGATTCCCTTTATTTTCGAAGTTCTTTTAACTTAGAAGAAGGTAGGCAATGGTCGGCAACCTGTGGAAATCTATCATTTCTGCATTCATTATGCCTTTACCATTCCATACCAGTGTGGTCATTTTACACCGTAGCTTGCTTTCCTTATTTTTCTCTGTATTTCTCTGTTGCTAACATTTTTGTGAATTCCTAATATTGGTTCTTAATAACTGGAATAAACTGTAATCTTAATTAAGAACCTTCATGTTTCTTGCTAAGTGACAAGTCAAATAGCTTTTGTCTTTGGCACAGAAGAGGAACAGTGATTGAAATGTGGTGTGGTAAAACTTGTGATTCGTAATTTGTTAAAATGTGCAAGCAATGATATTATGCTTCAAAAGGTTATTTTAGTTCTGCATCCAGCGTTTTAAGAAACTTGTGTGATCATGCTGTAATTACTATAATGGTGGTGTCAATGCGGAAAAATTTAGGTAAAGTATATTGCCAAGAAAATGAAGATCTTACAGAATAGCTGTAAGCATGTTGTTTAATGCTTCAGTAAATTCAGACAGCTTAGAAACTAAAAAACAAGTCACTTGTGGAATTCTTTGATACAGGTTTCCCTCAGAGAAGCACACTGATACCTGTAATCGTAGAGGATCCTGAGTTGGAAGAGGCCCACAAGGATCCTCAAATCTAACTCCTGGCCCTTTACAGGACAACCCCCACAGTCAGATCATGTGCCTGAGACTGTTTTCCAAATGCTTCTTGAACTCTGTCAGGCTTGGTACCATGGCCAGTTCCCTGGGGAGCCTGTTCCAGTGCCTGGTGTTCCTTTCCAGATCGGCAGTTGCCAGTTATGAAATAGCCACTTATTCTTATTACTTCTTCTCCTTACCTTGATTTCCAACACAGTGAATCAGTTTTACTGCTTAGTTTGTTCTGTGCTATATACAGCATTCCTATAATAATCTGGTAACTCTGTAGGAATTTACTAGTTTTATTTCTGTGTGATAATCCTATCACATCCATGAAAAGTAAGTGATTGATGTGGGGTGTCAAAGAAATCTGCGCAGTAAGCTAAAGTGTGTCCTTGTGGTCTCTTTGGAGGAAAGAAATTGTAAAGCATCCTGTAAAGAAGGCTTTTTCATATTTATTTAAAAATGAAAAGCTTGTTTAATGTCAAGTCATTAGTAGTGTCATGTAGAGCTAAAAGACATATTGTTACAAAAAAATTCTATTACACTGTAATAGCTCAATACTTACCATGTTTTTTATCAGATCTCAAGAATGAATTCCTTGGTGTTTAAAAATACTTCAGCAAAGGTACTTGAAAAACAGTGTTGTTTAGTCTAAAAGTTCTTGAGATATGTATTAGTCTTACTCCTTCATTGCCCTGCAAGATGTAGTGCATTGCTGAAGATATCCATAAGATGAATGTAGCACCCTTACGCAAAATTTTACATGGTCGGCCAGTGTTCCTTATATGCTGTTCTCTCTAGCCCTCCAAATCCAACACTTGAACTTTGCTTATCACAATATTTGGGAACAACCTTAACCATGAGCTTCTCTTTTCATTTCCTTTGCTTGCAAAAATTGCTACTGAAGTTCAAAACATGAGGAAGTTTGGACAGAAGCACTCTGCCTTCTTTTCCTGGACTGGCTCTAGAGAATTTTTATTAAGTTCTTTTATTAAGAATTTATATTTTTATGTTAAAAATATAAATTTTTAATAAGTGTCCCTTTGTGTGAGTAAGAAAAGATGAGTGTAACTGCAGGTTTTCTGGGAATGGTTTCTGAAATACACCTGCAGAGTGTAATGTATGGAAGATGTGGACCTCCTGCATGAGGTCCTGCAAGTTGTCCATACTCATGGTGCTGTGGAAAACAGCTCTGTTTTACTGGTGTGTTTGCTCTGGTAAAAGAGCACTGTTTTTCAGGCTGGCTGATGAAATAGTAATTGTAATTGTGTCTTTTAGTGTGGATGAAATTCGAGAGACGTTATGGTTTATCTCAGTGCATGAAAATTGTCTGTAGTGTTTCACGTCATAGTCACACTCTCCAGTCATGTAATCTCTCCCCTTCCCCCAGATCACATTGTCCAACATTCTTTTCATAATCATTTTGCCACGTGAGAGATATGATATAATTGCCTGTATAAATCCGATTTTTTTGTAGGAATGTGTTGTAGCTGCTGATACTTGCATGTACAGAGTGCTTGCTGGCTAGACATAAGGTCTCTCAATAGAGTTTTTCAAAATATATCCCAGATTATATCCTACCTGCTTTGGGCTTCGAAAATCTCAGTCTTTGAGAACTTACTTTGAGTCCCTGGGAGAGCTTCTCAGACTCCCATTTGAGTATGGCCTACAACCAGTCTTTGATCTGGGTATTGCTGGGAGCAATACCTTGACCCTGATCCTAAACAGGGTGCTACCCTCTCCTAGTGGAGATCAGGGAGCAAGGTTGCCTCCCAGCCTGCTCACACAGCTTCCAAGTGAGACTGATGTTTTCAAAGAGATCTGCAAGTAGCATAGAATCAGTGCGTGGTCAGTCTGTTTTAGCAGTCACTTGCTCAGCAGGACTAGTGTTGCAGTGGTACCCTGGAAGAAATACAGTTAACTGCTGATTTACGTAATTTTCATTCTCAGCTGATGTACAGGAGCAGGGATCAAGAGGGGAGGTAGCCCGAGTACTGGTAGCAATAAACATATGCACTCCTCTAGTCATGAAGCAGAAGCAATAGGTACATAGAATTTCTTAGGGATTGTTTACTTTTATTTTCTTTTCCTCACCCATGGATATTTTCTTTTCCTCACCCAACAGGTCTCGATCATACCCGTTTGTTTTGTGCTAGACCATAAGTTGCTTGTTTAATCCAGACTCTGTTGATAATACTGAAGAAAATTAAATGTCTTTATTTAAACAATTTCTTACCTACAGATAGGTTTTTGCTCCACGTAATTTATTTTCTTTATATTTGTTTGGTTATTGATTAACAACACTGCTTTCCCCATAAAATAGTATGTTTTCCGTTACTTTAATTTTAAAATCATCCTTAGCATTTGTCTGCATTGCTTTAAATAATAATCTCACTGTCTTACACTCTGGAAGAGTTTCTTTTAACATCCGTGTCTAGCAGTTGTTGAACACTGTTTTGAAAGAAATCTTTGACACAGGTCTACTCACTTTGAAGCAAAATGTAGGCTTTGTCTCACCGTAACCTTTCCACAGTTGCATGGAATTTTATGGGCATGTACTAATAATATTAAATGGAGATGAGGAAAGAGGTGAAGGTCTTCACACTGTGCAGCTCCTGTATAATTAGCAAAACACATACTTTTAAGTGTTCTAAATATAGTGCATGTCAGTGATCCAAAAAGAAAAGAGCAGAGGGCTGAGTGGAGGTGGGGTGGCATTTAAACAAGTTACTTTTCCTCTTTTCGTAACTGCAGTATTTATTTTACAGGTCTTCTAATGAAGTATTTTTAGCTGTGTCCGATGATTGGCTCAACCTAATAAATTTTAAGCTAAAACAAGTGAAGTCCTTAGGAACTGACACTCCATGAGTATTTTTGTACTTTATCTACATGTGGGATGTTAGCCCTGTGTGCCTGTGTTCTGAGTAATACAGCTATTGCTTAAAATTTATTTCTCTTAAATTGAGATATCTCTCAAATTGTTTATGAACACCACAAAAGAGCACACACAAAACACGTATTTCCCATCATGTCATAATCACAGGAAGAAGAGTCAATTGAGAATGTTTTAAAGAATTAAAAGTGTTCGTTTTCATTTCATTAAGTAGGAAACAACTTAGGAAGTCTATGCCATTTTTTTCCATGATGAAGGAATATGTAAGAATTAATTAAGTTGAAGATAAAAAAAAGAATGAATTTGTAGAGATGGAAGTTTGTATTCTCTATTTTCCACTTTTGTGAGTCAGGTTTTCTTATCTGTTGCTTTGGTTTTTCACTGCATGCCTTGTTCGCGTTAGCAGTGAAAAACTTTCTCATAAGTTATAAAATAAACAATGCCCATGTTTTTGTAACAAATCTTTTCTAGGCTGTATTTTTAGAATTGTTTTTCATTCCTTCTCTGGAAGCGGAGGAAGGGGATAGACTGAATTTATATTTTATCAATTTAGAGAAGCTTAACCTCTTCATCCAATTGTTGGTTGTCTGTACATATGTATATAAGTGTGAGAATAAACGAGGGCCAGGCTTTTGCCCGTTGGCCTGAAACCTTAGTGTGTATATGAGACCTGTGTCCATGCCTGATTCTTAGTGTCGATCTGTGACACTTACCTTCATAGATACTTCCACCTACTGTCTCCCCTTAAGTACACAGGAATAGGAACCTATCTTCATCTCTTCCAAAGATGGAGCAGAGAACTGCATTCTTTATCTTCCTTACAGATAAAAGGTGGAGTCATAGTACAAATGCTTAATGATTCATTGGGAAAGAGAATGGTAACTTTTTTATGGATGGTATTGACAGCTGGGGCTGGAGGGGTTGCCCAAGTTCCCTTGTAGTTTGAAACAAAAATGAGTATTGGAAAACAGTCAATTCAAATAGATTCTTCTCATATTACAGAATAAATGTCTTGGCTTTATTGCTGATCTTGTTCCTGTTCTTAGTAGTTGGAACATAAACATCATTTATGTTTGAACGGGTTTATGAGTGATTTAAACATCAGCCTGGAAGAGGAAGATCAGAAAGCTGTTGAGGTAGTTTTAAAAATTAAAAGCACTGCTGAAAGGAAAAAAACCAAACAGTGTATTAAGGCTTAGAGGCCACCAGTGTCCTCTGTCTTGTTTGAGAAATTAGCCTCTCAGCGCCAGGAGTGAATGTTGGTTTAAAGCAAGAGCATAGTATGCCTATATGGAAGTACTTAAATTGTACTTCTGTTAGAAAAGAAAATCTCACCAATACCTTGATTCAGACACATTTGTGTGGTAGTGCTCCTTGCACAAAGCTGGATTTATGTTGTGTTTTAACTTTCGGAGCAGCTTTCACTGTGCCTCTGTGCTCTGTACCTCTATGTGTGCAGAGAAAATGGGGGGCGTGTGGGTGTGCCCTCTTTCTCCTTCGGCAGCCGTGACCATGCCTGCAGTCTAAGATGGGGACAAGGGAAGGGAGACAAAGGCCATTCCCCATTGCCTTGGCTTAAAAATAGTATGAGCACATGGACTTATTTGGGCTTGGTTCCTTCCCCACTAAACACAATTCCATATAGTGCTTTGGGCTAGATTAGTAGTTCCTAATCTTTTCATAGGTAGTTCTGACTGCTACCGCTCATTCCTCTTTCTCTGCTTTCTGCTTCTGCATTCTCATGCTTTCTGTTTCTACCTCTGTTCCTCAGCACTAGTTCTGGCAACACTGGTTATAAGCACTAAAAAGCTTTCCCAAGCTTATTAACATGTATTTTTGGTGAATACATTGTTGAAAACTAACAGCTGGATATTAGGTCTGATGTCAGGTTGCTCCGCAGCATCTGGGCTGGAGGCCGTTTTAATATGGATGGTAGAAACTCATGAATCTTTCATGGATGGCAGCTTCCCTCAATGGCATTGATTGATATTTTTGCATTTGTGTAGTCTCAGTGAATGACAAAACCATCCATGACCAACCAGGTATTGCTGACCTGTTGTCTGAGTTGTATGTTACATCTTGTGTTCCACGGATTTAAGGGTTTTCCTTTTTCCCCTCTTTTTCCCTCCTTTAGACCGTTTCACGTGGAGCCCACAAACATAGTCAGTGTGAATGATGACGTGCAGAGAGTCACTGATGAAGCTTCAGCAATGAATAAGCGGATTCATTACTATAGCAGGCTCACATCTCCTGCAGACAGGGCATTGGTAAGGCAAAGACAGGGCATGCTGGGTCTTACACAGCCTAGATTTGTATAAGCAACAGAAATAAAGACTGGGGGAGAATTGTTCTGCAGCTTGCTTTGAATTAAGTGTCTAGTAGCTGAGTGCCTTAGAAAGGTTTTGCTTTATCACAAGCTGTTATTTACTTCTTGTGCAATGCCTTCACCATTAAAAGAAAACGTACAAACATCATGAATTTTATAACAGTTATCCAGGCTGCCCACATTTCTCCCATCTGTAAGATTTAAGCGGTGGTCAGCTGCAGTAATTGAACTGTTGAGCTAGCATGATCTGTTCATATTGTGTTTTGACACATTTTGCAGAAGAAAAATGCATTTTTCTGCTATCTAGCTAGAAATTCTGTCAACTGTTTGTTGGGTTTTTTCCCCCGGGAAGAGAACTAGCATAGTACAACCTTTTTTTCCTTTTCTAAGTTTTTTGTAAAAAATGTAATTTCCTGGAAACATTTTGTGACTTAAAATAGTTGACTTACTGTACTTGGGACAATTAGTTATATTCATGTTACTAATAAGTCTTGTTTTTTATCCATTTGTTAGGTTGCTCCTGATCATGTACTCCCAGCTCCTGATGAAATCTACGTGTACAGTCCATTAGGAACTGCTTTTAAAGTTGACAGTTGCACAGATGGCTATGGTAAAAACTCCAGTCTAGTGACAATGTATGTTAAACACCTTGCCATATATTAGCCACAAAATGCATTATTATTGAATGTTCTATATTGTATACATAACTGTTGTTAACTAAGAAGACAATATGAAGTAAGAGTAGTTCTTAAAATACTGATTTTTCTTCCTAGATTTATGATATGGAATACCATGATGGGTACATCCATATTAAGTATCCCATGGGGAATAAAACAGGTAAACTATGGAAAATGTATGTATATGAAAATGGTTTTGGCAATATGGCTTACTCCTCATTTTGTTATAGTATATTCATAAATAAAATGAACTGTATTTCTCCCTCTTAACAGGCAGGCTTCACTTCTGGAATTATTCTCATCTTACTGATGGGCATTTTGACTCTTTATTGCTGTTACAGAGTTGTGAAATCACGGCAAATGATACGTAAGAAATCCAAAGCTTCGTAATGCAAATATTTCCATTAAGTGTGAAATACCAATATGTGATAGATTCTGTTTGTATGTGTCTCTACTATATGTTAGACCTGACGTGCAAATAAAGGCTGTTCCTTTCAATGTCTCTCTATTTTTGTAGTCTGTGTCTAAGCTCTGTATGCTAAATGACTGTCTTCCCTTGTCAGGTATTCCTTCAGTTGCTTGGGACCTAAGTATTATAGCCAAACACAAACACTCCGCAAGCAGGGTTTCAGATGTTCACTTACTAAGTTTCTGGGGACCTGGGGAGTTAGAGGAATTCTCCGTGAGCACTGTCCAGTGCTCTGTATGTCTCATCAACTTGCACAGTGGAACTGTGTGGGCTGTAGCTGTATGCGCTTGTGTTGGTATGCCTGTATTACCCTAGTATTTGTGTATATTCTGCGTTGAAAGCACTTCAAGTACAGTCTGCGGCTGAAGCAGTCACTGACAGCAGCCCTAATTAGAATGTGCTTTTGTTTGGTTGGTGCTTTTGTGCATAAATTAACCTCTCACTTGCTCAGCTAAAGGCCATTAAGACCTTCAGTTTGTAACTGTACTCATTTCAGGGCACTGTTGAGGAGTAGTTCATGGTCTGGTCTACTTTGCGCTATAACTGCTGCAAAAGGCTTTAGTTGCAAATGCATGGTGGCATTTTTGCCATGTCTTATTTCAGTACTTCTGAAAGTATTCAAAAGTAGTATGTCCACAATAAAGGTCTCCACTTTAGGCTTCTTCAGTCAAACACTTGATGAGTGCTGTATTTTAAAGTTACTGGCAATTGTCTTAGTCCTTAAAAGCACTGGGAATGTGTCCGAGTAGTCTAAAAAAACCACCCCATTTTGTCATGAATAGTTCTACTGACTCTAATGTAACATTTTGTTTAGATATATTTTTGGGTTTTGTATCTTTTTCAGCTTTAACAGATACATCAAACTGGGAATTCCCAGATGTTTGCAAGTATTACTTTGGATCCTTTGGTCAATGGTCAAGCCTCTTATTTTCTATGGTATCACTTGTTGGAGCCATGGTTGTTTATTGGGTACTTATGTCCAACTTTCTGTTCAACACAGGGAAGTTTATATACAGTAAGTATACATTTTTGTTTAAGTTTTACAGCAATCCTTTGGAAAGATCAAGACTGCTTTATCCTGAAAAAGGATTGTCCATTTTATGTAATCCTGATTTTCCTGCTACATTGCATGAAAGATCAGTTGAGAATGACTAACTATGTGTGATGTTATGGGCAAAGTTTTCAAAGCCACTTTTTCAGTTTCTCAGAAGTGTGGTTTTCTTGGTATAGTTTAAACAATCTAAAGCTCGTTGCTTGTTTCCGCTCTATTTTCACTCTCCCTTTGTTTGCATGGGTGTATCTACTCCAACAGCCATATAACAGGCTAGACTGTTGAAATTATTCAGGATAATGAAAAAATATAGTTTCATTATAGATTTCAACAAACACTCTTAAAGTATTGCCATATAGGAAGTTTTTGCAAGTGTCTGTGAGGAAACAATGAACTGTATCACAGTAAAAATTATTCTTAATGTGGTATTGCTTCAAAAAAAACCACATTGGGTTTTTATACCTTGGGACATGCACAGGCACACAAGCATTTGTGCATGTAATTAGTGTAGAGTTTTGGGAATGGATGATGGAATTGAGGGCTTTGAAAATCTGACTCATAGCGTTGAGTAGGTTGACTAAGATTTAAGAGATTCTGTTTTGAAGGTAGTTAACAAATCTCTGAGGCAAGTAACAGCACAGATACTTGAACCTCTTAAACAGTGTTTAATTAGAATCCCCTCCATCCCTGAAGGGTATACTTTACTATATTGGTTAATAACTGAGGTATTTTATAGCTGACCTAATTTATATGTTGTTACAGCCATTTCATTTTAGACTTTGGTTTTTTTTAATAAGATTAAACACTTATATGAGATTAACACTTTAATCTAAATTATTCTAAATGAAATAATGCCAATTCTAATAAGCAAAATTCAAAATGGTGAAAAGAGCTGCTTTTCTAGGGAAAAAAGTCCTGCTTTTCCATGGGACTGGTATGTTATTCTATCACTTTGCTCTATTTGTTTGGAGTTCTTATTTAAGTTAATTGGTCTGGTTGGTTGGAGATAACAATCACTGGCTTCTTCTCCTAACTTTCATACTTAATTACTAGGTAATAAAATGCGTAATAGGATGTAGGTTTGACACAATGGCATCTTCCTTCGATGTGTTTCTAAGTATTCTAAGCAGGCTACTGTATTTAATTCTAGTACATTCAGATGACTTTTTAAAACATCTGCACATACAATTTAGGTGGGAAAAAACTGATTTCCTGAGGGGGGATGGTCTAGAAATCTGTTGTACACGAAGAATGGGAGAATTGTTAGCTGAGTACAATATCATGCCTTTTCTTTAACATGGTGTTGCATGGTCCTGTTTAGTTTTTGTTTTATGAAAAAAAAATCCACAAATGCAATTTCCAGTCCTAAACTGCTTTTTAAATACAGAAGAAACAAAAGTTGACATCTATAACAGCTTTGAAAGTGGTTTGATTCTGTAAGAGCTATTGATTTTGATGACTTCTTGCTAGGTACTTCTTTTTAATTAGGAACACAAAATAGTGATTAAGTGAGGAGGTGATCAGTGATTTTAGTTAAATCTTCTGATTGGTGTATACACTGAACTAGTAGAAGTAAGTATGAGAAACTTATTTGTGATTCAGGGTGTCATAAATCAAAATGAAGAAAGAAGAAACAGTTTTCTTCCCACAAGACTTTCTGCTTTCTTTATGAGAAACAAGCTGCTTTTAATTGCATTTAAAAAATCTGAGGCCAAATGCCCCAGTCGATTTTCTGTGTGCGTAACACACCCACATGCAACTGAAGCAGAATTTAACCAGTGACACGCTACTTCAGTTTCCAAGCTGATGGGGCATTTTCTGTGGGTATATATACATAAATATAATGAAATTGCTATCCAATACTCTCATAAAGGTGAAGCTGCAGAAACTTGGAAATAACTGGTGTGGTATAGCCATAAAGTAGCACAGGAGTGTACTGGAAATAAAACACTCCTAGAAATGCCTGTAGACAGTGAGGCTTAAACCTTTTTCCAGAATTTGCCATGGATACATGGAAAAAGCATCCCACAGAGCCTCTTTTGAAAAAGAAAATATTAGAAAATTAGTAAGGGAAGCTTTTTCTGTATAATACCATCTGGGCTAGGGCTATGTTTGAATGCCGTCTTTTTCTGTCCCAGAAGAGGCTGGATTTAAGATGCATCTCTCACTGGCCTACTGTTCAGTACTACCGACTGAGTAGCTGGGAGAAGTGGAGGTGTGCTTGTGGAACAGAAATCCTGGGAGTGGGGAGTCTTTGGGAATTTATAAATGGACAGGGGTACTGAGAAGAAAGTAGTACAGTGTGGAGCTACTTCAAAACACTTCTACAATAGTTGAAAATTTTCACTTAGGTCTGGGGGGAGTGCAAGCTGCTGTATTGTGCCTCTGATGTTAATTTATCAAAATGTTTTCTTACTTAATTTTAGTCAGGAGATAAAAGCCTAATAGCAGGTTTGGGACATTGATAGTGAGATTTTCTTCTTTTCAGACTTTGTTCATGACATCAATGTAACAGATATTGTTCCTGGCACCAATGGAAGCAACAATGGTAAGAAGCACTTACACTGTTGTGTTTCCAGTTTTGGGGTGGGGGTTTAAAGGCAAATCATCATGTTTCAATGCCTAACCATGTTCCAGTTATAAAGTATGTATCGTAAGTTGAAACTACGTGTTTCTTAAAAAACTGATTTCCTATCTGGAATTTGTACTTCCACAAATAACCGCACACTTGGAGGTCTTAATAATTGAAGAAGGAAAAAATAAGAAAGTGGAGGTGGGAATAAGTATTAAAAAGTCAATTACAAGTTTCTGTATGCCCAGATACATCCTCCTTCAAAGCCTGAGCGTTAACTTTTTAACAGTAGTTGCACAATGAGGAATTGCCTTAAGGAATTTTAACTTTCACACCCTAAATTTGAGGCGCCTTAGTTCTGTTTACTGTGTAAAATCTTGCCTGGGGCAGCTTTGCTACTCACCAGTTCTGCAGCAAGATAATTTCTTTAAAAATTTATGTAAGAACAGCTTTAATGATGCTGAGTGCAAAAAAGAAAAAAGTGTCAGGCTACTTGAGCCTCCGCTTGTACTTTTTGGATAGTCTGACATTTGCACAACTAAGGGAAGAAACTGCAGTCAAGTATGAACATAGATCTTCTCAGAGTTCTTAAGTAGGCAGAATAATGTAGAATGAAGACAGGAGCAAGGCAGGCATTGTCAACCCCTGAATCTTTCTGCTTCTGTAATAGTGACTGAATCCATACTGCTTTCTGAGGAAGCAGAAAGCTTTCTCTATCCTGACTGCATGAGAAATGGGGGAACAGATCACTACCAGCTGGGCAGCTGTGTGTAACACTAGCTGCAGCTGTGTTTCTGGAGAGCAGATGTTGGAGTCGGGCAAAGGAGTTGAGAAATAATTCTGAAAACCAGTTGATCTGCATTTGAGCTAGTGTTGAATCCTGCTTCTCTAACAGTCCTTACCAGCAAGGCTCCAATTTGTGCTCTCTCCTGCTTCTGGTGTTCTCTCCCATTCTTATGCAGCAGGGGGTATAACTTGGAGGCAAAGTAGACAATGTTCCACACTATCCTCCACCAACAAGAAGATTTAAAGCAGCTGCTACACAAAATTAAGGGCTGCCAGATGTTCAAGTGACTCGTGTCAGGACATTCAGGGCTACCAACGAGATCAGTAGGAACAAAAGCATTTTTCAAGGTTTGTGAAACAATCCACTTTTAAGCAAGAAATTTGTCGGAATGATTCTTACACCTTTGCCTTTGTGACAGAACGGGAATGCAGACAGTGTACGATAGTGGCTGAAGAGTATTGTGGGAGGCCAAGATTTAAAATAAGACATTATCAGCACGACAAGACAGTTCTATATTTCAACACAGCTTCATAGGCATGTGTTCCACAGGGGGTCTTTTTGGCTGATTTTGTTCCAGTCACTTGTTCAGGTGCTGCCATTGATCACCCTCCATTTAAGACGTTCCTTCTTAGCACTGTTACTGGAGCACAGACTAAATTTGCTGTGTTATCTGGCAGTGATGTACTTGCCCCTGTCATGTCACAAAGATGACAAGAGTGTTTTTGTTCAGTGCACAAGTTTTTGACCTGCCAGTAGCTTTCTTGCAATCCTTTGTAGAGCAATTTACAGTAATTCAGGCTTTTCTGTACAGACGTGCACTTGTATCTTTGTTAGTATGATCTTACTGAAGTGTGCAGGGACAGATTAGGATGCTAAATATGCAGCCAGATGCAAGAGAGTATTGCTATTACTTGATTCCAGCAGGTGCACGTAGGCACTGAACCGTGTTATAGGTATGTGACCTTGAAGGATTATCCTGTGTCATAACTTGGGCTTCAGATAAATTATCATCTTTGTTGTGCTCAGCTGAAAGAACTATAGCACTGTCAGATTAGAGTGCAAGGTGCCTAGCAGTGGAATCTTAGCAATGAATTCCTGATTAAAAAAACAAATAGAAGTTAGGAACTGAGATGCTGGACATTGCACTTGAGCAATCCTCAGTAGGTAAAACACAAACAGCAGTTGTGGGATCTTGGATGTGAATATTCTGTGCAAGTAAAACCCTTTTCATCTGAAGATATTTTTCTTTTCCTTTCTTCCAGTCATTTGTCCAAGTGCTGCTAGTGGTCACCCACCACAGAACAGGAGTGTGATGTTCTCTTCTGGCAACAGAACAGGTTTTGAACTCTTCGAGGAATGGTGGGACAAATCACAAACAGTACCATTTTACCTGATTGCAGTTCTTTTACCCCTGCTAAATCTGAAGTCTCCATCCTTCTTTGCGAAGTTTAATGTCCTAGGTAGGTAACAAATACGGGTAAAGCATCAGTTCATTGTGACTGAAGTGTATAGAAGACAGTGAAAGCTACTCCAGCGAGTAGGATCATAAAATCTTCTACGTTGGAAAAGTCCTTTAAGGTCATTGAGTCCAGCTGTTAGCCCAACACTGTCAAGTCCACCACTAAACCATGTCCATAAGTGCTGTATCTACACATCTTTTAAATACATCCAGGGGTGGTGACTCAGCCATTTCTCTGGATAGCCTGTTCCAGTGCTTGACAACCCTTTCTGAGAAGAACATTTTCCAAATCTGAACCTTCTCTGGTGCAGCTTGTGGCCATGTCCTCTCATTCTGTCACTGGTTGCCTGGGAGAAGAGACCAAGCCTCACCTGGCTACAGCCTCCTTTCAGGCAGCTGTGGAGAGTGATAAGCTCACCCCTGAGCCTCCTTTTCTCCAGGCTAAACACCCCCTGCTCCCTCAGCTGCTCCTCATAGAACTTGTGCTCCTCACCCTTCACTAGCTTCATTTCCTTTCCCTAGACACTTCCCAGCATCTCAATGTCCTTCTTGTCTTGAGGGACCCAAAACTGGCAATATTCGTGTCACAGCCTCAGGAGTGCTGAGTACAGGGAGACAATCCCTGCCCTGGTCCTGTTGTCCACACTATTGCTGATCGAGGCCAGGATGCCACTGGCCTTTTTGGCCACCTGTCAGAACACTGTCAGCCCATGCTCAGCTGCTGTCGACCAGCACCTCTGGGTCCTTTTCCACTGGGCAGCTTTCCAGCCACTCTTCCAGTATTTTGCTCACAGCCTCTGTTGTGCCTCAGTAGGTTGTTGGTTGGTTTATTAACCCCACAGGCTTTCTATGCTGCTCTGCTTGAATCTTACTGTTAATATAGAGTTCATTTATCTTCCTTTCGCTTGCTTAATGATCCTGTGAAACAAATTCTATTACAACAGATTTTCCCAAATGGTTCTATACATACTACTGTGCAGCATTTGATACATTCTACCTTGGTATAGTCAGGCATACTCTGCCTCCTCTGGTAAACATTTCAAATCAGCAGTTACTCCCAAAGATTAGTTGCTTTTGACCTGAAGTCATCTGCTGCCAATCAAGTGATTAATTAATCACAACATCAGTCAGTCAGTGCTGCTGTTCTTTGTCCCTGCTGCCAATATTGTGGACTTTCCTGTGCTGCAGAGGCAACAATTGTGATTTCTTGCTTCCATGTCTTGCAATAGAAGGCCAAGGTGCATGGGGCTGATAAAGCACATGCTTGATGGGTGGAGCTGGTCACAGTTCGGGGAGCCTAAGAGGTCAGGGATAGCACTGAAGCCCACAACGAAGAGAGAGAGAAAAGTAGATGGGGATCAGAGGTTGAAAAAGTTGGACATGTGTTGTAAAGGAGGTAGAGGACAGGGGTTTGAAGGTCTAGTTTATTGCTCTGTTCCGTAGTCACACTTTATCAGAGCTTGGATCTGCTCTTGCTGAAACCACTAGATGTAAATACCACACAGGAATTTGGGTACTTGATACTGCTTCTGTGCAACAGGTGTGGGTTTTATGTAGGTAGATGTAACATTAGACATTAAAAAAAATTATTATTAATCGCTCATCCCTTCAGTAGATTATTATGTAATTCAGAAGCTGTTCAAAATTGCCTTAATTTTTGTAAAGTTTATAGGACAAGAAAAAATGGAAGGCAATTTTGAGATGCTGAAATTTATCTCAGTAGAGAAGTTTTACTTAACTTGATATCCATGGAAACAGAAGTCATTAGGAAACGATAGAATATTTTAGCTTTTCTTCATGTACAGAACCTTTTATTTTCCTATTTTCTTAACCATGCTCTGTGTAATCAAATGATAATTTCTTCAGTTTATTTTTTAACCTTGCAGATATTACTAGAATAAAGTTATGTATTTTTTGAATGTGTATTCTAAACTGTAAAAATGCTGGGTTTTTGTCTTTGCTTACTTACAGCTTGGTCTCTGATCACTATCATCATTATTGGCCATGAGGTGCATTGCAGTAGCCTTAATTACTGTTGCTCAGTTTCCTTCAGTTTGTAGGTAGTTATTATTCTGCCTTTGTCTCTTTCAAATGGTCTGACCCAAGACCATATACACTCCATTTCACAGGTATACACAGCAAGGCATTAAACCCATCTGTGATCTCATTTGTTGTCCTTTAGCTGTTCAGAGTACTGCTGGATGCTTCTGAACCAATGAGATGGAATGCAAATCCAGTATTATAATAAATATTATCCAAAGTTAAAATTAACACGATGTTTTAATCAGTGGCATTGAAATATCATCATCAACTTCCAGCTCCCAGTGTAAAGTTCGCAAGTGCAGTAATTTCACATTTCATTGAGCTCTTTGGTTCAAAAAGTCAGTGACTAGATGAACGTTGTAATAGCTGGAGTATTGTGATCAACACTGTCTCAGCTTACATTGAAATCCTGGCAGTGAAAGCTGGAACTGGTCTGTTAGTGCCTAAAGACCTACCTGCTCAGCAACAGAGATTACAGGGTACTTCCTCTGCTGACACCAGCACCTGGAATATACTAAACTTACTGCAATTTTATGTTGTGTGCATATGCATTATTTTTTCTTTCTGCCCTGTAAGAGAAGTAAAGAAAACATTTAGACCTAGTCTGCTGTTAAGAGTGAATACCAACCATAACTGTTTGACTACTCGTAACTAGCTGGATAGAGCAGAAATGAAACCCTGCATAAATACTTTCTACTGTATCATGGTATTTGTTTGCCTCTCATTTTTTTCCAGGTACAGTTTCAGTTGTCTACTTAGTTTTTATGGTTACAGTAAAGGCTGCTTGTCTGGGAATACACTTAGAGTTCAACTGGTTTATAGAGAATGAATTTTTCATACCAGGTAAGATAGTTAAAATGCAGTAATGAAGCACATATTTGATGAATTTAATTTTTTTTTTCTCATTCACCTTTTAACACCTCTGGGATGTAAATGAAGTGAGGAGATGCTGTATGATGATGCATGTAGAGGAAAGATCCCTCTGGACAAAGTGGCAAGGAATCCCTTTCCCATCGATGTTCTTAGTTAGGAGACAGTATCAACAGAGGGGAAGAGGAGGAGTGCCTGTCAGAGCAATCTCCAGCATATATCTTGTGACAGAGAGCTTGCCATAGTCCTGTTTCACCTGTGTTATTTTAAGTTCTGGTTGCACCAGTTTCAGATCATTCCTGTTTCAGTAGCAATTAAAAATGACATGCTGTAGACAGGCTGACTGTTACAGGTGCTTTAAGTCCCCTACACACTGTCTTGCTTAGATGAAATAGCTCATTCACCATAACTTGAAAGTACAGTTTTCCTGTACTTCCCCATCTATCTCAAGTTTTAGGCTGTAATCATAGGTGTTCTCTTTTAAACGCCCATTAGCTTTCCAGTATGATTTTATTTTCTTGAAAGTCTTTTGATGGCTACTTGTTGTTTCCAAATTACTGTTACAAATTACTCTGTGAGATGCCATAGTCATAAACAAGTGGCATTTGGTATTGCATGAACAGATAGTCTAAAGAGATCAGGTTCTTGATTTAAGAAACCTGGAATAAGAGAACCAGGGTTAGGTCTTAGCCGGTTTTTCCTCATCCTTTGCAATAGGAAAAATTGTATGATCAGTTAGCTCCAGGGAGCTGTGTTCTGTACGTTTGAATAGTGTCACTTCTTCTGTTCTTAGAAACATGCGACGAAACTGAGTTATAGTGACACACGTGCCGCAGGTCACTGAGAAGTAGACCACCCAGCAGTTTGATTATTTTGGCAAAATCTCCTAGTACCACTAGGAGATAGACAAGGCATGTAACTAATGCGTACAAGTACAGCTACGAGAGATTCTGAAATTATCAGTTTGCTTCTTATTATTGAGATTAAAGTAGTGGATGGAAAACAAGCCCAAAAGTCACTTGCACTCTCAGTTCTATCAATAGTGCATCATACTAACTAGGTATTGAAAGTACAGTGCATCCAGGTCTAGGGACAGCATATTCTTTTGTCTTGGATAAGCCCTCTAGTAGTTGCCTGGAGTATGTTTACTTTCCTAGCTTCATAGCACTTTACAGAAGTCTGTTTTAAATATGTTTGCCTAGAGCTCTCTGTGGTTTGTTCTGTAAGGGTTTCTGAACCTCTGATGAGTCTTGTGCTATACTGCTGGGTGCTTCCCAGAAGCTGAGCTATCTTAGGGGTCTTTAATTGCTGCTAACACTCTAAAGAGTAAATACATTCTTAGGTAATACCAACTAAGTTGGTGCTTTAATGATGTTACGCATTGATGAATTACTAGACCATTTGCAGCACTTCCAGAACCACTTTTTCAAGTCAAGGTCCATAGAGAAACTTGGTACAATTTAGGGAATCTGAAAGTTGAAGCCTGGATTAGGTAGCTTTGTGATACATAGTTTTTGGACTGGTGCTTTGCCCTTGAAGAAGTTAAGATATGAATGTCTTTTGAGTATTAGAAGAAGCAGAACGGTGCTATTCCCGTGGAGACAGAAAAGAAATCTTTTTCATACATGCTGTGAAGCATGACAAGAAATTGCTCTGCCTTTCTTTATACCCTGGCTTGTAAGCAGAACCTCTTAAATATCTACAGATGTAATTTTTCTTCTGATAGCGTAAGTGACTTCTTAATAAGTAAAAGTACTCATAGGGCAGATGATACCTTCCCTCGATCTCCCTCTTCAGGAACCCATAGGTATACAGCCTTACTGCTGTCAATTCCAATGTTGCAAATTATTTCCGGTTAAACTGTTGAGGAGCAGAAAAGCTTGTATGTGTCAAATTAACTTAGCAATCACTGATGGCTGGAGTCTATCAGAGAAGCCTTGCTGGAAAGTGTATCCTATGGTAACTACTGTCTTCATGCATTTTGTACTTCCTGATTAAATATCTGCATTGCTTACAGACAAAGATGAGATAGGTTGTCTCATTTCAAGTGGAGGTGCATGAGTTTGCCAATACCCTCCACAGCACTGTATGTCATTTGCATTTTGGCATTGCTTGCTTCAAAGAAGTAACTTAAAAAGACTTTTTTTTTTCCTTTAGAGTTTAGAATTCTGTTCCCTCAGCTCACAGGGGTTCTAACACTTGCCTTCTTCATCCACAATTGTGTCATCACACTTCTTCAGAATAACAGGAATCAAGAAAACAATGTAAGTAACTTCACAAGTGCTCATTTGTATCTAGATTGCCATACAACAGTAATTTTTGTCCTGTGATTTGATAAGAAAAAAGTTACACATTCTTTTCCTAGCTATCAGGGAGTAACAGATACATTAGAAATTTGTTCACGTAAGAGCATTGAGGAATGCCCCAAACTTACTTTGGTCAAGCTGGTATTAAACAGCCAAATTGCATACAAGAGGTAGATGACTTGACAGTGTTGTAAGACTCAAAGAAAATTGCCCAGTTTTAGAATGAAAAATGGTGAAAAATGTGTACAGGACTAATTTTAGCCGAGTCCTGAACAGTAGTTTTGAGGACTACCTTTTCTCAGAGTTGCTTCGGTAGTTTTGTGTCACAATCCAAGTCAAGGTCCATAGAGAAACTTGGCACAATTTAGGAAATCCTGAAAGTTGAAGCCTGAATCAGGAGTCTTTGTGATATATAGTCTTTGCACTGGTGCTTTGCACTTGAAAAAGTTAAGCACTGCTCCTCCAGATGGAACCACATTCTTTGTTAATATCTTCCCATTATAAAATACGAAACGGAGTAAACACGATACGCGGAGTCAAAGTAACTTTTACTGTAATTATTTTTATTATTTTATTTTTTCGTCCCTACTTCCAAGGATTCTTGTCCAGCCTCATTAAAATGTTAGCTGTAAAGGTACCTGCAACAACATACAGAATTTTAAAAAGATTAGCTGTCTGAAAAACTGGTACAAAATCATAGAATCGCAGAATGCTTGACGTTGTAAGGAACCTCTGGATGTCATCTTGTCCCCCTACTCAATCAGGGCCACTAAGACCCAGATGCCTGTATAACACATCAGATAAAATATATCAGATTTGATTATTTCACGGTAAAGTGCAGATTATGTGCTAATGCAATGAGATGACCTCTTATGCTTTGGAAATTTGCGTAGTTCCTTCCTTGTATCTGTGAATCAAGGCCAGCTTGTGAATGACTCTATCTGCAAAGTCATGAATTCTCCTCCAGGAAAGCTTCTGGAGATTTAGGGGCTTTTCAGAAGTTGGTTTAACAACTGGAGGTCTGGACAAAGAAAGCTAAGTAAGCTTTTTCTTGATTTCCTTAAGAAAATGTTAGGATGAGGAGATGGGCAAGACGTCTCTTTAGCTATTGCTTTCAGATTCTAAAGGCTAGATCTCCAGCAATCAGCTCTATATGCAGAGGAGGCTGGATACCCTCATTCCATCTTCAAGGTTTTCCTGTGGATTTTCCCCCTCCATTTACATCAGAGCAAGCAATCAGATGCAAAGAGCAGCACCTGGAGTGTTCTCCAGTTTGCTTTTCCTGTGAGAAGGAGGAAGAAACCACTGCCTGCATTTGAATCAGCTTTTCTGATACCCTCCCTGGAGCTTAAGTTGAATTTCCAAATCAGCCCTAGCATGGATCTCAAGCCCTTGACGAAACTATGCATTCCAGAACAATGTTCAAATTGCTCAGAAAGGACACCTTTGAAGTATGGCAGGAAAGATTTTTAATGGGAAATGAAATCTCTGTGTAGTTCTTGTAGGAGTTTTATTTGGCTGGAGATTTCTTTCCCTGTTTGTAGCTGTACAGGAGCCTTTCACCTAGGTCTCAAAAGTGCTTTGCAAATGTTAATGAAGCACCTATGCTCTTGAAAAGCTGTTATGTGATTATGTCACTAAGCTGCTGGACTAAGGGGGAGATTTACATATGTATAGGTGTCTCACCCTCTGTAATAAGTCATGGGGGGTTTTTTCCCATATATTTACAAGATGCTTTCTTCTCTCCGTATCTGATGGGCTGATACTGATATAACTCCATGGATAAAACCTTCACTGTTTTATTGATCGACCTGTTAACATGTCACTTCCATCAGAGTTCTGTGAAAAGGCACGGAAGGTTTTCAACTGGAAAAGCACATTTACAACACACTGTTTTAGTCTTGAACAAAACTTGCTGAAACTAGTGGTCATAGAACAATTCTTTGGGGAGGTGGAAAAAAGTAAGACAAACAATAACATTCCTTTTATGGAGTCAGAAATTCAAAACAATAGCAGCTTCCATTCTGGTCACAGGCGTGTATCACAGCCCACAGCTAAAACACACATGGGGGAGGATTCCTCTGGCTGCTATTCCCGTACAGTGGTGTGGGTGTGAGAAGAGAAGAGCAGTGCACCAGAGTAAGCCAAATGTCAGCAGCACAGCCTGGAGAAGCCCTGTGAGCAGGTTCTTAGTGTGCAGCTCAGAACTGAGCTTCCTGGTCCCATCTCTCACTGCTGCTGCCTCCTTGTATTTATCAACCTAAGTTTTTGTACAGTGCTCAGATAAATGGTTTGGAAACAAATTCCATAGGAAACATAACCCAACCACAAAAAGCGGTTTATTTGTGGGTTTTGGTTGGTTGGTTTTTTTCCTGATTCATGTCTGTGATCAGTTTCCCTGAGCAACTCTACAGATGCTACACAAGCCCAGCATGATCTGCAGGCATGAATATGCTAGTGCTGTCTCCTAAGAGTTGTTTTGTGGAGTTGTACAAGTGGATGTACCTGGGATAAAGGCTTTGAGTGGGGAGATGGTTTTTGTGTAGGTATTAAATGCAGAAGGCAGGGAGCTGTAAATGGTACTTGTTTTCTGCAGTATTGCAACACTGTTTATTCCCTGTAAACAGAGTGAGCTTCCACTGATGATGCCGTACCATTGGTTTCTCTTTCCAGCCAAAATTACGCACAGCATCATCCATCCTGGTGAAGTGCTTTTTTTGTCACCCAGTTAAATGTTATCATTTGCCTTTGATGCATGAACAAGTGAAGTCTGGTTTTATGATACTGGTCAAGTCCTGTTGAGATTACAGAGACAGCGTCTCTCTTGAGAAGCGACTAACCTGAAATGAGATGATCAAAAGGTCCTTTGAATATGATAGTCATGACTAAGCACTGATACAGGCTTCTCCATCCAAGAAACAGCTCTACAAACGAACTTTCACTGGTACTGAGGAAGAAAATGAACTGTTTTCTCCATGGCATTCAACGGGCAAATCAAGGCCTGGAAGTGCCCTGTTCTTTGCAGCACCACATTAGAAATATCTGTAGAGCCACAGAGCCTTCTCCATGCTGTGTCAAATCCTGTGCTGCAGGTCCAGCCAGCACCTGAGTACTGACTCATCTGTGGGTGGGATACAGTGTCTTGTACTTTCAGGGTTGTCTTTGTTAGCTCCACCTGATTTATCAGACTCATCCTCTTGTTAGGAGACTGATTTCTTCCTTTGTTCTACTGCTGCTGCCAGCCTTGATCATCCAATTTTCTCTTCTTCCAGTGGCACTTCTAACGCTTTATTTTGTGTATCTGGCTAGGAGAGCTCCTGGTCAGCAGTAACTGCAGCTACCATAGGTTCTCCAAGCTCTGTCTCAAAGTCTGCCTGTTACTTCTGGTGTACTTGGCAAGGGTTTGGCCGGTATTGGGCTGTGATCCTTATGGACTGTGACTTGCATGTTACCTTAGATACTTACCTTGAGAGTTCCGCTGACATTCTGCAAATACTTCCTGCTTCCAGCATGGTTTTTTCTACATTTGATTCTTAAACTTTGGCTGTAAGAATTGCTGTATTCTTATGCTAAGGCAGCTTTCACCTCAGCGATGTCCATTTTGAGCATAAATGTCTCAAGTATCAAATTTAAAATAGAAAAGTATAGTAATTGCCCTTAGTTAAAATTAATCCTTTTATCTCTCCCCATGTGTCCTTTGATTTTATCTGGAACTATGCTCTCTAAACAGTAGAGAGCCAAGCTCTTTAGGGAGTGAACCCAGGTCTCTTGAGGAGAAAAGAACATTAATCAGACGATGTTTCTGTTACGTAAACAAACACATGTTGTACAAAGATAACCATCTTAGACACAGCAGGATATGTTTGGAAGGCAGCTGATGGATGTTTGAGAAAAAAATATATCCAGGTTTTCAAGTTGTCTATTTCTTTTCTAGTAGCTTATTGAAATCAAAATCTGGGTGCTCTTTGTATGGTGACGGCACCTGAAGAAAACAGTCAATTATGTTACGTGCTATGAAAATAAATTATCAAAATTATCTCAGCGCTTAATTTCAGTGCAGATTAAAGCATACACCCTTAAGATCTCTAGAATCATGAAGTGGTTAGTATAGTTAGACGTAATAGCACACCAGCTATGTACCATTTTTCATGTCCAAAGGAAGCAGTAAGAATTTTATTTCAGATTTCTTGCCCTCACGACTGCATGCACTTGTCACAGCAAAAATAGTTTTATAGTTGGTTCTAGAACTTAGGTGTAGGCGGAGTACAGATAACAACTGTGAGTAGCTGTGGTGGTTTTATGCATTAGAAATACATCTAAAACACCAAATTTACAGCAGGTTTTGACAAATTGTGTGCATTAAGAAGGTCCTGTGTACATTTTGAAAAATTGTCCAAGTCCTGTCCTTAAGAGATGAGAGTCTGTATCTCTTTGCAAAACTGCCTTACTGTGATTAGTCTCTGAGTCCTGCAGTTAATGGAAGTTGCTGATTATTACCTGTAAGAAATCTGGATGCTCAGATTTAGTATTTTAAAATCGATTTTTAGGGTGGGCACTGGTGCTTTTGAAGATGTTACATAAAAACCTGTACAGCTTCTCATGTCATGAGGAGAAATTCTGGGTATAATTTAAAGGGAATGCTACTGCTTAGCTTCTGATGAAAGTTGATAGTCCTTACTCACTGACCAGTATGAGGAGAGTGGAGTCTAGGGAATCATCTTTCATGTGCATTTAACTGGTCAGCAGGAGGAAGAGGTTACAGCTTGAAATGCACAGCTGCTGGGAGCTCGAAGGCCACCCTGGGAGACATGTTCAGAGCGCACTGATGTCTTTTTCCCATCAGCCTCTAAGAGGCAAATAATATTCCTTATCAGACAACAATCTTCTACCCCAAAAACACTGGCAAAATGAGTAGGAGGTTCCACTTCTTTCACTGGGTTCCATCTGAATTTCTCTTAAAACTCGTAGTCTAGCATTTTATGCTTTCCTCCAGGATTGCTTTGCCTTTCGCAGAGGCTGGAGCAGTGTAGGATATGCTTCTTCTGTCAACAAGATCGTGTGAAGAAGCACTTGGGGAAAAATTTCCATGCACAGATGTGAGCAAGCTTTGCTCATGCTCAGTGAGCTGGCTGGAGGTGATAATTATCATCCTGGTCTGGAAACCTGTATAATCCTAATAATTTGGTGCTGTGCCTGAGCCAGTAAGACTTGCTTCTCAGTCTTAGGAAAATAGGGTCATGTATTGAAACATTACTAGTAATCCTTTAAGAAGCTGATGATTAGCAGCAGCTGAACAAATGGTTTGCTGTAAGGTGATGAGTGTTTTGTACTGTAACATAAGCCTATACAGAATATAGTTAGCTAATAACTAGAAAAAAATGGTCTCCCTCTCTGTTTCCAAAGGAAGGAATTGATATAGAAGAACAACTCACCAAGTACATTGCTTTGAGATCACTCTGATGTATATGTGGATTCTCTAGTTTCGTAAAGTACTCAATTCGTTTTACTGGTTATTTTTCTGTAATAAAAATGTAATTATTTTTGTGTCATGGAAAATATTTGTATATATTATATGTTTTATAAAAATACCCAAAGTTTTCCGGGCTGAACATTGAAGTTCATGTTTAAATCCATACTTTAGTGTATGTAGTATAGTTAAATACGGAGTTATGACCCTAGCTTCAGCACTCTATCCCTAAAACCTCTGATTAAATTCCTTTGTATTATATCTGCAGTTGGGTAGGCTGATGTCTTTGACTGCAAGATTTTATTCATGACAAGAAATTTAACGTAGGGCATTGCTGGGCTTTCTGTCTTAGACAGGTGCGTCTGTGTCCCAAGGGTTTTAGTAAGACTAGGTGAATGTAAGAAAGTAGAGGGGGTACTTTGTTTTGATAACTAGTATATGTTTATGCATCAGGAATAACATGCTACATTTCTTGGCCTATCTCTTTCTTGGTGCCTTTTTTGTATGTTGAGAGATAAATAATACTTGTCTAGCTCCACTTTGGGGTATCTCCTTGCAGCTTTCTGATCTGATCAGGACCAGGTCTGAAGTCTCCATTCAAGTAGTAGGAAGTAAAAGTAAAAATATGTAAGTGATAGTAGTAAATATAAAAAAGTAATGCATGTAAAAGCAACAGTAATAAATGAAATAGAAATCTCATGAGGTTATTATTTCATCTGGTTTTGTGTGTCAGTGCTGGCCAAAATAAAATCTTGTTTTTCCTCAGGTGAGAGACCTCTCTATCGCATACTTCCTGGTTGGACTAACATATCTGTATGTTGGAGTGATAATTTTTGCATCTTTTCCTTCTCCACCATTATCCAAAGAATGTATTGAACAGGTGAGATATTTTCCTGCAGTATGTATTTCGTGGAGTCACAAAGTGGGTTTTTTGGAAGGGACCACAGCGGGTCATCTGATCCAACTTCTGTGCGCAAGCAGGACCATCCCAGAGCACATGGCACAGGATTGCATCCAGATGGTCCTGGAGTATCTTCAGTGACAGAGACTCCAGAACCTCTCTGGACAATCTGTTCCAGTGCTTGGTCACTCACACAGTAAAGAAGTTCTTCCTCATGTTCAGGTGGAACTTCCTGTGCATCAGTTTCTGTCCGTTGCCTCTTGTCCTATTGCTTGGCACCACCAAGAAGATCCAGATCCATCCTCTTGGCACCCTCCTTTCAGATACCTGTATACATTGATGAGGTGCCACAGGAACAGGCACAGCTCCATCAGCCTTTCTATGTAAGAGAGATGGTCTACTCCCTTGATCATCTTTGTAGCCCTGAGCTGGACCTGCTCCAGGAGTTCCATGTCTCTGTTGTACTGAGGAGCCCAGAACTGGACAGAGCACTCCAGTTGTGCCTCACCAGGGCTGAGTAGAGGGGCAGGATCACCTACCTTGACCTGCTGGCAGTGCTCTTCATAATACACACCAAGATGCCGTATTTGTCCTTAACCTTTAAATAAATATGTAGTGAAAAAAAACCAGCTCCTGCTTATTGCTTCATGATTCACCCTGGCAGACACGTCTGCCCTTGACTGTGGTTGACACCTCTTGGGCACTACCATGAGCAAATGAGTAATGCTTGTTACAAATATAAATGTTATCTCATTTATATTTATAAATGGTTCCCAATATTTTGGTGAAAAACAAACATTCAATAAATACTCTGTGAAAGTGATGAAGAAAGGACCAAAATGAGTAAGTGGACAGTTGAGCCTTTCATTTCTTTAGCTTCTTTAATCCTGAGAAGTGTGTGCAGTGACTCATTGGGGCTCCAGAAGAAACAGAATGTGAAAACAAGCTTGTTTAGATAGGAGTCCTCATGTGAGTGTGTTTGGAGTCTGACACACTGGTGAGCCTTGCCAGCAGAGTTCTTCAGATAGTAGCACCACATTAAACACCGTGTGAAGGCTAAAAACTCTTATTTGCTTATAGGCAAGTCTGATTTCCACACCCTAAGTTGCTTCAGAGATAGCAGTTATCAATGAGGGGATCCATTTTATGCTAGGTGTTCCATAGCTCTGGCATAATATTTAGCAATAAAGCAGTATTTAAAGGCTTCCTCTGACTAGATTAGTTAGAACTGGTACCACTGTTAAACCATTAAATGACTTTTTTGACCACCTGAAATAATTTCACGGGATGAATCCACAGTTAAATAACAGATAATGAGTGATTTTCTTCCCATTTATTTTCTGTAGCTATCTCAAGTATTTTTGAAGCCGTTTGTATATTTCTATGGTATTTAAGTCTAAAAATACTTTTTTGGATGTTCTTACTTGCAGTGTACGATCCCTTCCTCTTTTGTATGTGATGCAGTTTTACTTGCTAAATAACAGTTTTTAATAAGTAGGTATAATACGACAGATAATAAGAGGATATGAATCTATCTGCCTAAAAGGTTAGATGGCCATTCCACAGCCTGGATTATTTGAGGATGTTCAGAAGATCTGAAGGTGATTCCTTGTGTTATAGTAGCATTAACAATGACATCAGCCTAGTAGTATTCAAAAATCAGTTGTTATTTGGTGGTGAAAGAGGGAGAGGGTTTTTCATGTTGTGAAGTTAATTTAGCAATTTTAGTTGTTGGATTTTATCTCATTCTTTCTGGCACACAAATGCTAAAAACCAGGAGATACATGTTTACAAGCCACCGCTGATATGTAACATTACTTGTATGTTTAGAATTTTCTAGATAACTTTCCCAGTGATGACATAATGTCATTTATTGCAAGAATATTCCTGTTGTTCCAAATGATGACTGTATACCCGCTCTTGGGCTATCTGGCACGAGTTCAGCTGTTAAGACAGTTTTTTGGGAATGCTTACCCAAGGTAAGAAGTCTGTTTCTTGACAATAGTTTGGCACACTTTGCTTAACTGGCTTTCTGTTGTCAGAAATTTGGCTAGGTTTTTGGGGGTTTTCTTTGTGCATTAGGTGCTTTTCATAAGCTAGTTTCACAGAGTTTGTAGGGTCGGGGTGAATAGGCATGCAAAACAGACTTGCTTGCAGATCAGGACTGCTACAGTTTGCGGGAGCAGAATAAGGGGGGGTTCTTTTGGTTTAGTTCTTCATTTTCTCAATAAATGGGAGTTTTGTCAACACAGTCCTTTTGTGTTATGCAGTTGTATGGCAGAAGAAAAGTTGTACAGGAAAAAAAAATTGTTTAGTCCAGAAGCATTTCATCTAGCAATCCTTAAGCTGTGAAAGACATATACTCCAGATACTAACCTTCCAGCATGCCATCTGTGTTTTGATTGTGCATGATGAGTAATCATCTATCTGTTTTTAAACAGAGCTAATAGCTAAGTGAGTTGTCAGTTGTGCTATCTGGGCTGCTGCTATGCTTATAAAAATAGCTTTTCACATGCTAATTTCAGAGATGAGCCACACCCTTGCATTTGTACAGTGTCTGTACTCCAGGGAAGATGCAGATTTCAGTTTTAGTTTGGTTTTTTAAATAAAACCTAGGACATTTATATTTGGAGTACTGGAGTACTGAATTTGTCACAGTTGAGAAGTTGCCATTTATCTCCAAGTTTCTTATTTTATATTGTGAATTACTGTTGATGGGGGAAAGGAATAAAATCTCAGGAAGGAATGTGTATTTCCTCTGTGGCATCAGCAGTTCAGGTCTGCAGAGATGTTGTTCCAAGTTTCAGGTTTCTTCTGAGTCCTAAAATAGGTATGAGAAGTTCTAGAAACTGAATGCCTAAAATTAGGCAGTGAAATAAGTGCCTGCTTTTTTTAACGCTGAATTGTATGCAGTTCAATGTTGAGATTTTTAGGAACTGCTGCAAGTTACTGTTGGAAACAAGGCCATTTATTTAAGTGCTAAAGATGGATTTCACAGCCACTGGGAAATAGTCATGTCCTTTATATTACGTGGATGTGCCTTTTCCTATCTCCTCCCTCCAGCTACTCTCTGACCAGAATGGTTTTTATTTCCCCCATGGCCTCTCCTAGAACCAACAGCTTTATGCCAGGCTCTTCCCAGGTTAATTCCAGCTTGCTGTTTTAAGCCTTCACGGTATGACGAATTTGATGATGCAGATACTTGCTTGGTTCTTGTCTCCAGGATGTCCTGTGGGTAGCTTCACTCATTTTTAAATTTACTTTTTCGTAAGACTCCTTATAGTGAGATATTTAAAGCTTCTGAGAAGTCAAAAATGATTTCTAGGAAGCCACATAAATCACTCCAATCTACAGTGACAAGGCAGCATATTCTGGCTAATGGGCTGGCACTCACTCTCTAGCATCCCAGGTGTCTCAAATATGGCACAGAAATCACTCAATTAACCTTTAACCAAGGCTTTGGCTTCTGTGTATTTACAAGTTCAGCCCTTGGTTTTTTCTATGCACTGAAGACATATTGCAGGCTGCAAGCACAGGACGTGTGTCTGGGAGGATGGTGAAGACTTACTACCTGGCTGTGAAATGTGTTTTCATGACTGGTTCTCACCAGTCACCTAAGCTGACAAAGCTCCTTTGGTAGCACTTTATCACCTCTCTAGGAAAAACTTCAGTACTTTTGTTTTTTCCCAGACCTGCTTTTGTAGGGAAATGTTTTGCGAATATAAAGACATTGCTCTTGCTAACATAGGCTGATGTCTTACTGGAGAGTCTGTTGATTCACTCTAAAGAACCTACCTGGAAATAGTAAGTTCTGTGGCTTTTTGTGTAGGAAAATGAGCACTCTGCTAATAGTTGAATATACTTGGCTTCTTTTCTCAAAATCCTCATTAATCAGGGCTAGCAGCTCTTGGGCAATGAGAAGATTTGACCTGCAGAGATTCATGCTTTCCCTCTTAGATGTCTTAGATATAGATGGAGCAGAATGTCCTGGGTCACGTGTCTGGAGAAAATTTTTGTGTGACTAGTGAACCCAAAGGATGAAACAGGAGGAAAAGAGCAGGATCTCTGCTGGCAGCCTAGCCTTGTTTAACCTTGTGATTCTATGTGCTAAATTCCATGTCTTTTCATAGGTGCATATTTCCTATATTGTTTCCTTTGCAGCTGAGAGAATTTTATAAATTTGCCTTCTGGCTATAATTGTCCAAACAAAACCACCACCAACAACAGAGTTTAACAGAAAGACCTTCTCCTTTGGTCCAAGTATCCATTAGAAATTTTCTTATCTTCGCTTTTAAGCTGTTGGTTGCTTCCCATGGAAGCTCACTGATTTTAAAAGCCAGGCTTCTTCATATCAGCGGTTACTTGCGGGTGTGGATACCTGCTACTGGTGTGGATGGAGTTAACAAATAGCCATTGAGTTATTAAATGGAGTACTTAGAATTTTGGGTGAATGCAACTAAAGCAGATAGCTTGATCTTGCACATATTTACAGGGCTGCCAGATAGTTTTCATTTCCTAGGAGTGATTGCGTTGCTCAGATCAATTTCATTCTCTGAGTTTTACTCCTTTTTCTTTATCTGTTACTGGTTATAATAAAGCACCAACATATTACTTTGCTGTTTTGCGATTCGTAGTCCTGATACTTGATCTAATCCAAGACAAAGTCTACCAAAAGCAACATAAGCCATGGATTATAACTGGATTATAATAAAAAACTACATACTCATCTTCAAGGGAGCTTTTATTGTCTAAAGACTTGATTTTCATCGTTTTTGTCCATGCTTTTTAGATGCTCTGTAGTGCTATTTTTCTATGAACAATTCTTTGGTGTGTGTACCTATAGTATATCCTACTAATCCATAGTCTTGAGTGGTGAAAGCAGCTCAGCCTCTCCAAACTTTGAATCTTAAGCAGACAGTATGTAACTTTCCTTCTCCCATCTTTCACAATAGATATAAGCTGAGCAGTGGGAGCTTGCTTGTCTGAAAGAGGAAATGAGTTTTTCGTCTTCCAGCACTCAGGAGGAGAGTAAAAGCGTCCTTGATTATAAGAAGGAGGATTCTTCTTGTTCATATGTACCAGTCACCTGTGTCTCTGCCTATCTTAAAATCAAATACATGTGTAGACATGCTAGACACAAGAGACTTCTTACAGGCATCATCACATAGAATGATAGAGTGGTTTGGTTTGGAAAGGACCTTAAAGATCGTTTAGTCTCAACCCACCTGCCATGGGCAGGGACACCTTTGACTAGACCAGGTTGCTCATAGCTCCATCCATACTGGCCTTAAAGACTTCCAGAGATGGGGCACCAACAGCTTCTGTGGGCAACCTCTTCCAGTGTCTCATTGTCCTCACAGTAGAGTTTCTTCCGTGTATTAAACCTGAATCTCCCTCTTTCAGTGTCTACCCATTCCTCCTTGCCCTGTCACTCTAGTTCCTGTCAAAGAGTCCCTCTCCAGCTTCCCTGTAGGCCCCTTCAGATACTGGAAGGTGTCTATAAGGTCCACACACAACCTTCTCTTCTCCAGGCTGAACAGCCCCAGCTTTTTCAGCCGGTTTTTGTGAGCCAGGTGTTTCAGTCCTCTTATCAACCTCCTGGCCCTCCTCTGGACTTGCTCCAACAACTCCATGTCCCTCTTACGTTTGGGACCCCAGAGCTGGATGCAGTGCTCCGGGTGGGGTCTCAGCAGAGCAGAGCAGCAGAATCCCCTCCCTTGCCCTGCTGGCCACTCTCCTTTGGATGCAGCCCAGGATTCCCTTGGCTTTCTGGGCTGTGAGCACTCACTGCCAGCTCGTGGTGAGTTTTTCTTCAGCCATCACCCCCGAGTCTCTCACCACAGGGCTGCTCTCAATCACTTTTTTACTCAACCTGTGGGTGTGTCTGGGATTGCCATGACCCAGGTGTAGGACCTTGCACTTGGCCTTGTTGAGGTTTGCATGGTCTCACCTCTGAAGCCTGTCTGGGTCCTTCTGGGTGGCATCTCTTCCTTCCAGTGTGTCCACTGCATCATACACAGCTTGGTGCTGAGGGTGCACTCGACCCACAAATCCTGCAGCCTTTCTCTACTTCCTACAAAAGATTTAGAAACAAGAGAAGACATCCTAAGTCCTTCTTTTATTTTGCAAAATGTATGCTAGTATACAGATTACAACAGAGAAAAGTGATGTACTGGGACAAAACCCAAGGAACTGTTCATTCGCTCTTCTCTCCCTGGTGGTGTTAAGGAAGGCCAAAATTTTGTATATTGGGTAGTTGCTTTCTTTTCTAAAATGAGATATGTTTGTAATGGCATCATTTAACAGCTGATTTAGGGCCAGAAGCATGTGCTTTATCTGCTGTTTCTTACTCGACTCTGGATCTTCTTGTATGTCCAGAAAGCCAGTTTTTTTATTATTGTTACTAGCTCTTGGCTATAGTGATACTTGTCACAGAGATCCTCTTGATTAATTATATGGTGTGCATAAAGTGCTTTCTTACAGTCATCTGATGATTTTTTAGAACTTTTTAACATCTTTCCTGTTCTGAGAGTTTAAATAAGCTGATGGACAAAAATCACTTAGCTTTTCTGTGTGATTGTCCTCCCTTTACTCCATGGTAGCCCAGGAGTCCGGCCAGTTCTCCCGTAGATGTATGCTTTCTGATGCAGTGAAACACATTTCTTATGTTTACATGCATGTTTGCTTGTCTGCTCTTCACATAGCTTCTGTCTAGCTTCTTAAAGGTTGTGATTCATAGTCTTTTGACCAATGTCACTTGAGTGAGATTTCCAGGAAGCAAATGCATTTTTAGGTACAGTAACCTCTCAAAAATTCTTGAATTATCCTGATTTGCTTTTTTTCCTGGCTTTCCAGTTTTCCTTATTGTGTGTGTTCCTCCTGTGACTCCAGGCTGAGTCCAGAACTTCTGGGGGAACTTAAAACCTGAGGGGATTTTAAATCAGTTTCTGTCTTTAAATTTCCCCTGTGCTAGGGTTTGGTTTCACTGTTTTTGACATGATTCTTACTTTGAGGATGCCAGAGTTAATTAGATATATACGGTCACTGCTGTTCAGTGACTTAAGTGTAACTACCACTTCCACAGGAGAGAACTTGATGGAGCAAGCCCTTTAATGATGTTCTGGCATACAAGGTTGTTTCTCTACTCTCTCAATCTAGAAGGTTAACCTTGCTGTGAGAGAAAAGCAAGACTTAGGGGAAAGCTTGCATTTTTTTAAATCTTTTTTTTTCTCCTTTCTTTTATCATTTTTGTGGGGTTGCAGGATTTTTGCAGGTGGGCAGTGATTCCCTTTATAGAAAAGAGGTAGAATCTTCATTTGCCCAGCTGAGAGTATGGAGACTGAGGACAGAATATAAGACTTGCCATGGGTGTGCCTCCTGTGTGAATTACAGCCTCCTTCAGGCAACCCAACCTGTGCCTCAGAGCAGTAGCCTTAACCAGGCTGCCCAGGCAGACAGTCCAGCCCTGGCATGGGCCACCCAAATCTGCTGACGTTGACCATGAGGAAGAAAGTTACACTGCTTAGAAAATACCTGTATGTGACCAGGGTGATCAGGCGAAAACAGGCCAAATCTTTCCTAATCTCTAATATCCTCTAAATACTTTTCTTCATATAGTTGTAATAAGCAGGGTGCTATGGTTATGTCCCCTGCCTCCAAATGCTGTTTTTCTGACTGTCCTTCTGCAGTATGTGGTGACCATTAATTGTACTGTCAGCCAGTGTCAGGCTAAACCTGAGCAATTCAGAACTTGTTAAAATGTCACAGGCTATGAGAAATGCTTGTCCTGTCTGGAACACATCTGCACGGAACTCTACAGTCTTAGGAAAAGTACTGTCTCAAATAATGTACCTCCTAGTAGCCCTAGGTATCTAATTTTACTTTATTCAGAAGGCTTACTTTATTCATTTAGGGTTTTTTCCCTAAATGGTAAAACCTTTCTCTCCATTAAGATTGAGGCTTTTTCCCCGTCCTGGAGATGAGCTGAGCTGTGAATATCTGCCTAGGTAAACGAAAGGCTTTGCAGATTAAATACCTGTCCTCCAGTGACATGGTTACAATTCAGGGTGTTTCAAAAGATAGAAAAAGGAGCAAGGAAGTTCCAGGGGAGAAATTCAGTGTAATCTTTCACGCTGAAACAGATAGATGCAAAGCCTTTTCAGACCTTCTGATTTTGGTATTGTTCTTGAGGATTCTGCTTAATTTTAACAATTAAAACTGCAAAGTACTACTCTACAAGTACTAAATTACTTTGGCGGCTTCAGCGTATGGGGACCATTGTTTTCAATTGAGCCAGAACACTTTGTCCCCCCCTCAACCCAATAATCTTTTCCCAGATCAAGAAATTGAAAAATGTTTCATTTCACACCAAATATACAGACATCCCTATTTGCTTTCAAAATTTAAAGGTGTATGGAATTATTTTTTTTTTTAAGCACAAGCTTTGAACAACAAAATCATGTCTTCAAAGCATGCCAGAATAAAATACTTCAGCAATTTTTCAGGTTTTCTGCTAAAATAGTCTGAACTGTGCACTGTTTTTAGTCCCTTTTACTAAAAAAAATAGTCTTGGCAGAAAAAGAGTGGAAGAAGTGCTGTCATTTTCCGTGTCCAAATTTTCTGCTTCAATTGTGTGATAGTAAGATTTGCAATCTGCCGCATATATGGAGAGAGAGGGAATAGTTTTTAATGGCAGACACTTTTTTGTGAACAGTTTAGTTAACTAACTTTCCTTAGCAGTATTAGAGAAGCTGTACACATTTGGTCCCTAAGAAGCCTGATTCTTAGGATTTTATTTTTTATTCACTGGGTCTTACCAGGTTTATATCCAATTAAGTCTTTTTTAAACTTAAACAGCTGCTGTAGTCTCACTGCGATTGTCAATCTTAAGGTACCTCTTTTGTACCACTGTTAAAATGTCATGTACAAACCTAAAGATGTTTTCTCTGTCTTTTTGAAATAAATTTTTAAGAGTGAAGATTAAAAACAGTCCATAACTTAAATTATTCCTTTGTGTTTTAATTGTCGGCATTTCCCTGAACTTTAATGAGTCTATTCTATGTCTCTAATCTTGCTTCCTAACTTGGAAAGTGGCAGGCAGCCTTTCAGCCATAGTCATGGAAGCTGTAACTTTAAAAAGGTTGTTAGTTAGTTACATCTTCTATAATACACATACTTTCTACAGTGAAGAAAAAATTAGCCTTGGCTTACAGGTTTTGTATATTTTAGGAAATCATGTCCTCCAGAAGAATAAACAAAACCTGTGAGTTTCCTCTATGAGAATTCTTTTTTCCCTTCATAGAAACATCTGTGTGACCAAAATATCACAGGTTTTTATTATATTTCCTGACTTTACCTTATGCTAAAATACGCCAACATTTCGTATTCTTGAAAGAAAAGTGATACTTTCCTGAGTCTCAGTTCTGTGCATAACTGCACTGAATTTGTCTCATGCAGTAAAACCTGTTTTTGCAGAACAGAGAATCTCTGTTTTTCTTATCCTTAATGCAAAAGGAAAGCAACAGGAAATTATTTGTAAAAAGAAATTCAGCAAAAAATTCAGCATAGATAGGCCACAGTTCATATACCACAAGACATCCAACATTCTAAATGTTTGTCCTCTATCAAAATGCAGTAGAGTTCAAATTTTAAGGTTTTATTTCCCCCCTAGTAGTCTTTGTAATATTTTCCACTTGATGCATCTTTGCCTTTTTCTGGTTTCCATTAGTTCACTTGGAGCAATTCAGATCATTCAGTGAACAAGCTAATTCTTTCTTGTGGGAATTAAGTTGTACGGTATTGTTTCTTTGGTATTTGAATATCCATCTGAAATGCTTGAGTGCTGAGTACCAGGTATTATGTTTTTCAGAAGAATTGCCAAATTACTCATTCCTTAAGAGTATTTTGAGTCAAATACTAGATATTTAAAAACTGGCACTCTGAATATTCAGTAGATGACATGTTTGCTGTGAAATTAATTAGCTTTAATAGAGTGAGTCATGCAAATGAAAACACCATCCATGTACCAGTTAAATGGTAGTGTAAATGAAGGATAGTGGTGGTATTTTGTAATAAATATAGCAGATTTTAAAATTCTTTCCTCACTTTCCTCTAGCCTTTTCCATGTGCTCATCCTGAACCTAGCCATTGTAGGAGCTGGAGTAGCAATGGCAAGATTTTATCCAAATATAGGAGGTATCATAAGGTGAGTGTTGCTTGCAGTGAGCTTCCCTGTGGTGTTACTACATGTTTGTGTCTTGATGTTGAAGAGGAGCAGTAATAATTGTACCTTTTGTATTTTGTGAAGCTTATGCCTTCTTAAGTTGTAAATAATGATTTAGATGTGTAAACAATCAGCTTGCAAAGTTCTGACAAGCAGCTATCTGTTGTTTTGCCTCTGTGTGAGGTGATTGAGTTTTACTGGAGCTGTATCTGAGGACCTTGTAACTATACTCATAAAAGAATATGGTGCCAGAAGAAAAGTTGCTTCATTATTGTGTGCTTTCTCGCAAGTTTCTGTTTTGTGTTAAGACCATTTGAACTTGGTTTGAAGGTCTATAATAAAAAGGAAAAGTGGCATCAAAGTTGTGCCTCTAAATGATATCTTAAATTTACTATGTTGATGAAAAGCTAGGATTTCTATAATTTGAAAATATTAGAGGAAATAATAAGGAGTCTTATTTTCTACATTTGACGTCAACATATTTATATGCATTGTCATTTATTCTTGTTTTGCATCTTTCCTTAAGTAACCAGGAGAGGGAGGTGTTTAAAAATATGGAAATCTGCAATTAGAAAACCAGAATGACAGGCTTGGGTCTGACCAAAGTAGCAAAATAACTTACTTTTGCTCAGTGGCTGTTCTTTGAGGTTTTTTCCCATTTCCTCTTTTTCTTCTCCCTCTCCTTGTAGTAAAATTTTTTGTATTCCAGTAATAGAGATGGTCTAGTTGTCATGATAGACTCTTAGAATGATAGAATGGACCTTAAGGTTGGAAGAGACCTTGAAGATCATCTTGTTCCAACCCCCCTGCCATGGGCAAGGAACACCTTCCACTAGGCCAGGTTGCTCAGAGCCCCATCCTGCCTGACCTTGAACATTTCCAGGGACAGAACATCCACAGTCTGGGCAGCCTGTTCCAGTGTCTCAGCACCCTGACAGAACAGAATTTCTTCCTAATATCTAATTTGGTTAAACGTTGTGCAGTACGTGTCTCTGTTTGCAAAGTGGTGCTTATCTCTTCTAATGTCTCTATGTTGTGCATAGTAGCCAAACGTGTTGAGCAGTGGATTTCCAGCAGATAAATTGTCTTTATACAGTCTAACTTGCATGTTTGCTGGTTTTGTGTTGCAGATGATTTCTCTGTATTATGATCTTTCCTCTGAAAGGAATGTTCAAATATATGAAACAAAATATGTTGTTACTTAATAACATTTGGCTGCTTAGTAGGTGAAAATAATGAGAACGTTTTTGTAAGCAAGGGAGAGGTTAGAAAAAGGACAGTTAAATGTTTCCCTTGCTGTGGTTGATCACGTTACCAGAAGGGCATGTTGTTCCTTTTAGGTCTGGAGAATGATTTTCTAGAAGCTCATTAAATAAATTAAAATAAGAGTTGCAGATTCAGGAACATTTCTATATCTAAATGCTTTAGTATGTGTCCTGAGATGGCTGAGGTGCAATGAGATTTGCAGTTCTGACAGTAAAGGATGTGTAACAGGGGATGCACTGTCCAGTGTCTTTCTGTTGCATGTTGACAGATTTTCCCAAAGAAAGTAGAAACACAAAGTCAAAATAAGGAATTTGGTTCCCAACAGCATCACAAGGTATGAGTCAAAGGACAGAGGCATGTCAGAGTGCAGGTAGAGACAAGCAGGGGGCTGGACAACACAGAGGGTGATAATTAAATACTAGTGAAGGAGGTGGAAGTCGGCAAGGAATAAAAATCAGTGTGTAGCAATTGCAGATAGTCCGTGTTCATCCAGACTGTTCATTGGTTTGGCGGGGGAAATGACAACAAGAAATAAGAATAAATGCAAAGCGTTCTTTAATTTTTTTCTTTTCTTCTTCCCCTCTTCCCTCCCTTTCCTCAGATACTCTGGAGCAACGTGTGGTCTGGCCTTTGTATTCGTGTATCCATCACTCATCTACATGATCTCCCTGCACCGTGCTGGGCAGCTGACATGGCCAACATTGATCATTCACATCTTTATAATTCTCCTTGGACTGGCTAATCTGATTGCACAATTCCTATTGTGAAAATTCCCCCTTCTCCCGAGGCTGTCACAAATGGTGCTGTGGTATTTAGCAACAGCCTTGAACAACATTGTCAGGCATGAGAACAGTTCTCAATGTGGGGATCTTGAGCTGAACCTTTGAAACAAATTCAAAACACATCATTCAGGTGCTTTACAGGGAATGTGTCTTGCTTCTCTGAAAACACAGTTTTGTGAGAAGTGAAATGGTTCAGATTTGAGTGATGCAGTTCTCCTGGTTTTGTTGAAGGTACATCAAAAATTAATGAAGCTCAAATATTTTAATTTTTTACAGCACATTTCTCCAAACACAAAGCTTCCAGCCTCAGGCTGTGGAAGTCTTTCCTCCGGAGGAGCTGTCCTTACCTTGATTAGCAGGCATGCTTTCTCAGTATTGTTCAGTGACTCTTTGAAATGCTCTTTTGTTGCAGTTATTTTCTTGATTTGTTTGGAAAAAGAAGACTGTATTGTCTTTCCTCTTTTTTTTAGGTTAATTTATAGTCATTTGGGTCAAAATGCACTCTTAATTTTGAATACGCTATTAAATTGTTTTGGCAATATTTTTCCTCTAGGAAATTCCAACAAAGAGAAACAATAAACTCATGTTTCAGTGTTTTATTCGGAACCAATATGTACACAAGTTATTTGTGATCTTACAATACAAAAAAGTCAGGAGGAAAAAAAATTAGAACAAGACAATTAAAATTAGTATTCCAGGCTTGACCTCAGTTCAACTTTTTTACTGGGCTATTATGTGCTGTGAAGTTGTTTTGTCAGGAGTTGCATGTGGTTTTATGGATGCATGCTGTGCATGGCGTTCACTCATCACAGGCCCGCTCCCTCCCTTGTAGGGTCTTCCTCTGGTGGTCTCTCACTTTCCTACTACCTTACTCCAGACATTTTGGATGTGAGCAGAGAGACAAAGCCAGCAGTCTTCAGAATCATGGATGAAGTCAAAGAATTTAAGTTATAAATAATTCCTAACAGAAGGTGGAAGAATGTGGGAAGACTTTGTTGTGGGGTTGGGTTTTTTTAACTTCTTGTTTACTAATTAAGAGGCTGTACATGCATTAAGGACACAGACACCTTCCTTCTCCTACCTACTGAAAGTCTGTGTCTTAGCCCAAAACATGCAGTGGTTAAGTTGCCAGACACTAGTGGAATGTCATTTTTGTGGTTGGAGAGCGAGTAGAAATTCCTCTTTGTGCAGAATTCCAGTGCATTGAAATAATCAACAAATGTAGAATAATTGAAAGAAAACTCTGAACAATGCTAAATTCCAAAGTAAGTAAAAGAGGGGAAAAGTTGGAGTGGTGCAATGTTTGTGAAGTATGAGTTGGGAAAGATTACAGTGCAGGGTAAGAGTTCATATTCTGATCAGAAAGACAGTGAAAAATATAACCTAGGTTATTACCATGCTTATCTGGGAAATGATGTGAATTTTTTTAGTAATGATGTAAATCCATTTGTTTTACTTAGGCTCCTCAAACTGCGTAAAGGACACTCACTTTCCTAAATATCCTTCGATTTGTAAGAAATACAAGATTATATGGGTTTGGGATTCTATCTGCAGAATACAATGATTATTTACAATTGTTCTTTTCTTGTTGTGAAAGTTTTGAAGCTTTCTGTTCCTTTAAATTAGAAGTGGCGAATACATCCATCATCTGTTCTGTATTAGAGAAAACTACCTGCCCCATCCTGGTTATTTTCTGCTGTGTATCCTCTTACAAGAGAAGTACTTGAAAACCAAAAGGAAAGGACAGAAGATACAGATTTCCTAGCATTGTTTGCTTACTCACATTAAGCACTTTTGCTTATTTATTATAGATTCAGTGCTTAATTTAGGTACAAATCCTGATAAGTACAGGTAATTAAATTAGATTATATCCTTCCATGTTCCATTTGTATATGATTCCATGATTCATATCCTTGCCATGGAAGCTGATAGTAAAATGCCCATTGATTTTAGCAGAATTAAATTCTGTTAGGATCTAGTAGTCAACAGAAATTTCTAAGAAAGACAGAATTCTTGGTGAAGTGTCCTAATTGCATCTTGTATCTGTCTCTTTTTTTCAGTTGTGCAATGTACAATGACTGAGTTAATATTTAGAAGGAAATTATTCAGAACCTTTTTAAAAGACTGTTTTAGCTCTGTGTCACAGAGATAGATTCTTGCTGCACTGTTTACTTATACAAGCCTTTAAAAGCTTTCATTTGAATTACAGACTGGTAAGCATTAGAGTGATAGCAAATTTCATTACACTGTCATCTCTTGAAGCACACTTTTTTATAATAAAGTATTTTTAAATTTTACCACATGCAGTTGAGATTTTCACAAGCATCATAAGCAAGTTAGGAGTGTGTAACTAGATTGACATTTTCAGGGATCCTCTTTTTTGCTGGCATCCTAAGTTAAATAATATCTTAAAATTTAATGGCAACTTAAATGCCCTAAAAGACCGGAGGTAGATTGCAGTGTCTTTTTTTGTGCAAGCCTAAAATGTAGTTCTTTACAAACACACACTTCATCTGTGGTGATGGCCAGCTAATTTCAGTTCCTTAGGCTCTGTGTTCCAGGATATCATCATGTGATTTAACAAAGCAAAAAAAGTAATATATTGACTCAGTGGTGTATTATGAAATGTCATTCATTACCTTCTTGCAGAAGAAAAATAATTTCTGCTGGAAATACTTAATTCTGTCTTTACATTTGAGCTTTGCTGAAGTAAGCTGTGAGGTGAAACACTTTCAGCTCTGGGCACTGACTAAGACTCTTAAGGTTTTCTTCCCAACAGGCTCTTTGTTTGGCACCATCCCTAACTCACTGCTCTCTGACAATGCAGCCCTCTATATTGTGTGATAACTCAGTGATGCAAACTGAAATTTTTGTTGCATGAGCTTTGAGCAGCTGCAGTCAATCCTCTGTGCTGATACCATCAAGCTAAAATCCAGATCTCAAGATACATAAGGCGTTAACCCAGCACGACCTTCAGACATTGCCAAAGCATAAGTCGCTGGGGGAATTCCCAGGAAGCTCCAAGAGCAGTTGTGGACATGCCTGTGTGGTGAGTTTGTGGACATGTCTGTAGGTTATTACACACTCTGAGCACTGATGCCAAGGGATTAGTTTTCCAGCAGGAGCATTGTGATGAACAGAAGTAGTTGTATTTTCTAAAGACAAGGACAGATGACACAGCTTATAAGTCTGTCATCTCTTATGACATGGGAAAGAACTACCTTCTCTATATGCTTGTATTAATCTCATTGCCCCTTCTGTAATGGCCTAGCATCATTTTGTAATGTTACTGTGGCCCAGATTCTTCTTTCAGCTTCTAGTGGTCATCATAATTTCTCTTATGCTTACTGGCTCTCAGTTTTACTTTGCTCTTCCAGTCTCTCACAGCTGCATCTGTTCCTACAAATAATTTTCACTGTTCTGTTTGGATTGGCAGTATAATGCAGATGTATTAAATTGTGTAGCACAAAAGACCTGTGCAGCAAATATGAGCATTTATGATTCAAACACTGCATCATGTAAACAGAGAGTCTCAGGGAGGATATTTTATGTAACATTGCCTGTTTTCTTAAAGGTTCAGCCTTTTGAGCTCCGCATGCAAAAATATGTGAAGATAATGACATTTGGTTGCAACACTGAACTCTTCCTCATGTTGATAGCTTGCCTGCCCAACCTCAGACTGCTCCCTCCGCCACCAGGCTTCTGCACAAGGGTTGTCTTTTGTTTACATGCTCATGTAACCTTTCTTCCATAGGGAGTCAGCCTGAGAGTGGAATGGTTGCCAGGGCGGTTGGTTCCCGTTTGTTGCTCTAACCTGGCACCTCCCAGCTTTGAGTGCTCAACTGCAGCTAAGTGTTAATGAACATGCAAGGACATGCAGTCAGCCCTAAGGTTAATTAAACTCTTTTGTGGAGTTTATTAAACAAAGTTTATATTCATCCATGGAAGTCTGGAAGGCTGAGAGGCGGCAGCAGTATAACTGAGTTACATCACAGCTGGAGCTGTGATGGGAAGGAGGAGAGGCTTCCTGGAATACTGAAACAGTCAAAGTTAGGATATACAGTCTGCATGATTGGATGTCCTAGAGACTCCTGTATACAGGAGCCAGACTGATGCTGCAGTGGCTAGGTTCTGCAGTGAAATGGTACTGAGGGAGGTGAGAGAGATAGTGACTTCTGGAAAACGTGGGTTTGCCTTCCAGGATGTTGTGCTTCAGAGGACAACTGCACTAAACATCTGTCTCCTTTATAACAGATACGAAGGTATGTATCTGAGGAAAAATCAGTAACAGGAAAACAATTAGTGCTTGGCTATAGCTGCTACTGGTACCAGCAAAACAGTGTCTGTCTTCCCTTCAGCTGGAAGCAGAAATTAATTTCTGTGGGCAGTTCACTAAATCTAGGAGCTGTCTTCAGTAATGAAAATGCTATTTGAGTAGGGTTTTCAATAATTTCTTAATGGGAAGTAAAATACTAATGATAGATGAAGCATTGATGTGTTTGGTTTAGCTCATTGTACCATGCTTAATGGGAGAGTACAGTGTAAGCTTTTTCCTCTGAGCTGGTATTCTACAAGATTGGAACCATGATCAGTGTATTCAATTCCTTTGCACTTGAGAACACCATTAAACTTCTCTTGGAAAGGAACAGGACTTAACTTGCCAGATCATTGCTACCTCTGCCTCCTGTAATTTCAGATGGTGGAACCAGTGCCACATAACTGTTGCTCTGTGGTTTGTATTTCCAAACAATAAGTGATCCATGAGGAGCAGGAAGGGTCTCTTACTTTTTTTTCAAATTTACCTAATTATGGCTTTTCTTATATACCTCCTTTTTGTAATCTTGGAATAGATTAAACAGTCCAGATGAAAAACGCAGCTTTTTTTTGGTTGCTTATCAGTATGTTTGTACTGCAGCTTGGCTAAAGCTCATTGAATTATTTCCAATAGCCCAAAGACTGTTTAAAAACTGCTGTCCATGTGTTTCTTTTCATCACTGTTTGAATGGCCTTTTTTTCAATTCCGTGAACCTTGTTAACTTCTGACATTTCATTAAACTGTTAGAGGAAGTGGAGATTAGTCAGGTCATTTCAAATCAACACAGCAAAGTCATTCAGCTGCAATATGAGGGGAGGAGAAATGCCTACACATTTGAGTGCCAGGCTAGATACCAAATGCCACACCGAAGAGAGGCATTGTCCCCACTGCCCATCTGGCTGCTTCTTTTAGAGCAAAAGGAGGTTGATTTATGGAATTACCACAGGGCCTTCAAATTACAGGCTAGGCATGGGAAGAGAGGGAAGGGTGTTTGCTGGTTTTTTACTTATCTCTTCAGTGAATACCTATTTTTTTGTTGTTGTTTGTTTGTATAATAAGAGCCCAAGTTAGCATAAGCAAACTCATGTACATCCCTTCACCTTCCAGTGTAAGAGTTCAAGGGGTCTGGCCAGTATAGAGTGGCAGAGCCAGTGAAGATGATTTCCAGCCAGCTTTGTGCTGGCTTTGTGTATTTGCAATTTGGAAGAGCTCATAGTTGCTCTGCATTTCTTGTCCTATAGAAGTGCAACATTCTTTACTAAGGGAAGGCTGAATCTCACCTGCCCTGTCTGCCGTCCTGGGGCTTGAGGGGGGGGATTTGCATAACTAAAGTCTTCTGTTATGGAAATATAGCTGCTATTTAGGGTACAGCCAGATTCACAACAACGGCAAAAGATCATATCCTGCCTCTGTGAAACCTGCCATGAGCAGATTACTCTTGACTATGGTGTTCCTGAGACTAGATTTACCAAGCCTTTGAAATAATTTCTGTGACTCTTTATAATGCCACCAGCTCCCTACTTTTACCGGGTTGGCTCAGGTTCAAGTGTCATCTTGTCTGTCCTCTTGATACACTGTATACCAAAGGAGTGCAAAGTTAGGGGAACTCCAGCTAATTATGATTTCTTCTCTGTACAGTTGGTTGTGGTACCAAGGATGTAACAAAATTTGCTATTCTTACCACAGCGGCAGGAGGGTGTTGCATTTTTTTTAATGAACTGATCTAGCCTAAAACAGTATTGGTCTATGAAAATATGGAAAATGTGTGTTGCAACTGCATGTACTGTTCCTGCTTCTAGTCCAACAGAAGAAACTGCGTTTAGTTAAAGAACAACAAAAGGGGACAGCTTTTGCTCTCCGCGTGTACTTGTTTATGCTACTTTCTGCAGGCAGCCAGCTACTCCATCATAGCAATTGCAATAAATGATGGGCTAGATCTTCTCCAGAATTAAACTTTTACGTAAAGGTGCAAGGTTTTTCATTCCTTTCCTGTCTGTTTTCATAGATAACTCATCCCCCAATGAACTCCTTTCAGACAGGTTTATTCACCTGATTTGCACCTTGGTAACAAATTGCCATTTAGTGGCATCAAAGGAGAATGTACGTGACCACAGGCTCAGACACCTTCCCTGGGAGCTTAGGAGTCTTCGGAGTCTTTGTTCCACATTTCCATTTCATTCCACAATCCCCATCTGCACTGGAATGTCTGTTCTTACCTCTGAGGACAAACTGCAAGTAAACTTCAACCATTGAGTAAACTTGTGAAAAACCTGGCTTCTATGGTTTTATTGTGAGGGCGCCACATCATTTTCTTTAACACATGACTGAGTCTTTTACCTTCATCTCCTGTGTTTATACAGGGAAGATCAGGCCATTGAACAGCAGAATGTTTAAACCTTGCATATGCTTCCCCATGCACCCTGACTAAAGCAGGTCTCTTAAAAATTAATTTGATAAAATTATGTTCTCTGTTGAGTCAGGGATAGAAACACATCAACCTCACTTTATCCAGTAAGTGAAGTGTCTGGAAAAAAGTCACATGGTAAGATCCATACGAAAGACAACTACTAAAAGAGAAGCTTTAAAACTCATCAAAATGCACATAAACAAATTTTTCTGGCAAGGGCAACCTAGACCTCTGGCTTACTCGGGATGCTTGCCATGAATAGGAATCTTTCCCTTTGCTTTTAGTGGGTGCTGATTCAGCCCTTGGAGAAGTTGATTTTGAAAAGATTTTGGCAGTTAAGGGACGATTCCATCAGAAACAGCAGGACTCTGCTTTCCACGCAAGGAGCTGGGTATACTTCAGCAGCTGTTACTCAGATGCAGTTGGACCTGCATCACAGTTAGCATGCTATATTGTTGAGTGTGAAATAACAAATTAACTTTTTAAAAAACTCACTGAAATGGTGAGCACCAAAGTAAGAACATAGGTGGGATAAGCAGTTTGCCTTTTTTGGTTTTTTTTGAAGGGGGAGTAGGGGTGCTGTTTGGTTTGGTTTTTCACGCAGTGATAACTTGGACAGGAATATACCTGTGAAGTACCCTCAGCTGGCTATGTCATTCCCGGGTGGATCTTGCTTTTTTTTTTTTTTGGACTCCTTGGGCAAAAAATTACACTCTGGGATTTGTGTGTAGCTGCTATGGGCCCCTATGTACTTGTTCTTTGCACGTTAGATATTTGTCAGTAGCATTTCTCTGTGGAGTATTTTATAGCACTTGAACCACACGGAAAGTATGCACCATGCTTAACTGCTAAATTTGGTGAATAATCTGTTGTGTGTAGATGTTGTCATGTATTTCTGGGGAAGAAAAAACCCACTAAGGGCACTCTGTCCTCTTCAAAAACACTTTTAAGGAATAGTCACAGAGCTTTAAAAGATCTTTCCTCTTCCAAGTGCTGTGTGGATTTCCGTGCGATTCACTGCCTTCATTACTGACTAGAGCCACAAACCTCAAGCCAGCAGACAGCTGGAGAGAAGCTGTGAATTTTTTGACCACGTTTATTTTAAAACGTTTAGCCAAAGTATATATGAAGTCATGGAAGACTCAGAACTCCATTTTCTGCCATTTCCTTCTCTGTCAGCCCCATCACTTGTTCATTGTATCACACTGCATTTTAGAGTAACTAGTCCAGTTTTGCTTAATCTCACTACTAGCTGTCCCCATTCTGGCACTCCTGATGTCAGTTCTTCAGCAGATGAATGGACAGTTGCGTGGCCCATCAGGGCTCTCAGGGGAGCCACTGACCTGTGCAACGAAGAGGAGTCTCTTCTGGGGATCTAAAGACATTCTGGTGCTGACCTGTTTTGGAGAGGGCACCACTGGGTATACCTGACACACAAATAACATGCACTTACCGCTGTTGCTTGAGCCCCTGAGGTACTCTTTGGTCATGAAGCTTGCCATGCTGGGCTGTGATCAGCTGCTTCCTGTGGTCACCTTGATATGCAGTCCACCAAGAGGGTGAGTCTGGCGGTGGCAGTCAGCTTGGCAGCCTGGCTCTTGGGAGCAGCGAAACATCCTGGTTCTGGCTCTAGGGGTATTGAGCTCATGCTGTGTCCTGGCCTGAGCAAATGCGAGAGGTGCATTTCCCACTACCAACAGAGGGATGGGAGCATTGTGGGTGGCTGGTATAACACAGGAACAGCCATGGCTGGTCCAGGCTGTATCCAGGTTCCAGACACTCACTGAGGGGCGTGCCCTCCAGCTGCCAAATACATAATCTCCACTAAAATTGGTATAACTGTGCGGACTGCTTTGCTGTTCTTACTTTGGGGACTTTCAAAGGGGATAAAGTGCCTTACTGAGCACAGTAAAGCTGTAGAAGAAATAATAGAAAATTAATAGAAAGACGGCATGCTAGCAAAAGCTACCTCAGGACATGTGCAGTTCCACCCAAAAACCTAGATGTGCAAAGACAGAGAAAAACATTGTATCAGTGTTTCCATCTTCACAAGAACATTAGTAAAATACTCCCAAATTTCACCAAGCCCTCACTACACACTCCTGTGGAGTGAGGTTAGGATTGTAAAGCTGTAAGTGAATGACCTCAGCATAGGAGAGCTGAATTTCTTAAAAAACCTGCAAGTGGGGCAGTCAAATATGCAAATACATCACACACTGTGCTTGTGTAGCTGATGTAAAAGCCTACGTCGTCTCTTAATGGTTCCACATTAGACAATAAACCTTATTAAACAAATGGAGTATGTTACTTAGAATGCTGTAGGCAATATGGTGCGGAAAGTCATTCTCCTTAATAAATTATTTCTATAGCTTTAGAAGTTTGGGTCCTCAACAACCTGTGTTTTTGTTTGCTAATGTTAAATGAATCCCTCTTGGAGAAGATAGATTCTGTTGGCTGGAACTCTTCACAACTTTTAGGGCCAACATAGCACTAAATAAACTGAAACAATTTGAACTTTGTTGACTTTTTATGCTGTGAAACAGTTATTATAGAAAAGGCTTTTAAGAGTGTCTTTTTTTGCCTTCAAGAATTTTGGAGTAGTCCTTCATTTTCAGTTTCAAGATGACCAAATAGTTCCAGTAATTTCTGATCTCCCTGCCAGTTTATTATTAGTGTAACTGGCTACAAACCAGCTGACTGATGTCAGTCTCATAATAAAGAATGACAAAGCTGGACAAGGGTCCCATGAGAAACCTAAGAAGGAGGATCAAACACAATTGTAAACCTGTGCAAAAGACTACAAGGTCTCTGGCAAAAGTTTTACTGCTCTTTATAGCACTGTTTATTCTACAGCCTTTATTTCTTTTCCAGGTATTTGCATGTTGCATTATTTTCAATTTTGTTATTTGTCTGTTTGGGTTTTTTTAAAGTCACGTAATGGAGTACATGAATTTTCTTATGTAATGTGAGTAGATAACTCTTTATTTAATATGACTCATGAATATATCCCACATGGTAAAGCATCCCTAATTATTTGCTGTGTCGTCAGCTGTGATCTTAGGTTTGTGTCTTGCAGTTGTTTAAATTAATTGTAATTGTGAAGAAAAGTCATCTTTTCCAAGGCTGCAACAGCAATTTTTCCAGTTATTGTGTACACTGGAGTATGGCTGCACACACCCTGAGATCTCCAGACATCAGTAAACCTTATGGATCCTGTTTCTGTAGAAACAGAAACTAAACACTAATATAAAATCCACCCATGTCCTCCCTTCATCTTTCAGTATCTCTATTCTCAAATTAGCCTGTCTGATTTTGCAACTAAATTTTTAGGAGTGGTATAGAGAAAAGTCATTGCAAAAAAAATTAGTAATTTTAAGAAGTTACCAGGATCATTCAAGACAGGACTAAACCAGATTGTCACCCGGTTCTCTTGGACTACTTAGCTCTAGGTTATAAAAGACGACGGGTTTAGGTTGCTCTTCAGTAATGTGTCTAATTTTTACTGCCCTGTCATTCAGGATAGGTTCTTGGAGGGAGAGTTGTATCTTCAAGAGTAAGATCTGTGGAAACCATCATTGCTAAAAAACGAATTCTGATCTAGCCAGCAAGAATACTGTAGAAAAGGAAATCCTGTAGGAAGTGTTGTAGGGAGTTACCTTAGTCAGAGCTGCAAGGACATGGCATGTCACTCTTCTCATTATAGCCAAGAAAAGCTGTTATGTTTTCCATATTTACATCTGAAGTCCATTCAGGGATCAAACTGTACATATTGGAGCTGTCCCTGGGATCCAGTGCAACGTACCCTGCAAATCCATACATCTCCACAAAAGACATCTAGACTTCGGCATGCAAAAAAAAAAGGCGAGGGGTGGGGGGGGCGGGGGAAGTGTTTTGAAGAAAATTTGGGTCTCAACAACTGGTTTTATCTCATTTTCCATTGACTGAACTGTATCTTTACTGTCATCTCTGCTACTCCTCTGGTGATAAAAAGTTCCCAGCCTTCAGGCAATATGAATATGTAAAGCATTCCGCCAGATTCAAATACCATCTTGCCTCAATGCAGATCTACAAAGGTGGTTTTCCAGCATATGATAGGCAACACCTAACCTTCGAAAAATTCACTCTTTTTCAGGAGACTTGTTAAGTGCTCTGGGAGAAATTCAAACTTGACTCCTTCAAGCCAGATTATCAGTTCAAATAAAGTGCCTTTAGGGTAGAATTTTTTTTTCCAGATGGTATGAAACAGTGGCATTTACAGAGGGCAAAAGTATTACTAGGAAGACACGTAAAGCCTTGTGTTGTCATTTTTTTCAAGGAGTCCACCAGTATATTAAAAGGAACGAAAAACAAAACAAGGCTTTTGCTATTTTTCCTCTATATTTTTTGATGGCATCCAAAGATTAGAGAAGAGCCATTGCTGCATTCAGGTTTTTTACTTTTTGCAGTTTTAACAGATTGGACCATGATCATTTAAGTCCTGCCTCAACGCTGTTAATTGTTCATTATCACTAGCATCTCCTTTAGCTCATTTACAAGCTGCGGTAAATGCCTACATAGGTCAAGATTTCCAAAAGGCTGAAAGGCTCTCTTCAGCAGTAGGACCCAGAATAGAAAAAAGAGAACAGAGAGAAATCACCATGGAGAAGGATTACTCCCGGGTTTGTGGAGCAGACAAGTTGTTTTGTTCCCTGGCATCACTGAATCCCTTCATATCAATATGGTTAAGGCCAGTACTTGTCATTCTCTCCACTTAAACCTTCCTTCTCACCTCTCCACACTGTTTCCTGTGCTTCTTAAGAGCTTGTCAAACACAGTGCAAGGAGGGTCCGTTGGAAAGGACGTGTGTGTAGCATTAAGACATAACACCACTCCATTAGGTACTGAAACAAAGAGAAAACACATAAAGTAATGTTCCCTTCCAGCTTCCCATTCGGTTTCCCTAACTTAGAGTCCATCTCCCCAGAGCTGAATGTTAATCCAACTGAAAATCGTTGTAATCAGCTGGAAGGGCACAGAAATGTACAGGGTCCATCTTCATACACGGTCATTTTGTCAGAGATTAAGTAGACTCTGTGATCTGTAAAAGGATCCTGAGGACTACGAGGAATCAGGACATTTGTTTCACATCTGTTTGCAATGACGGAAGCACTGGCTGTGCAGGGGTCGCCTAACGCTGAATTGGGGCAGTGGTTCTACACTCAGAGGGAAGTATGCCAGCAGCACCACTGAACGTGCATTACATGTAATACAGCAGGAAATTTGGACAGCAGCTTGTTATAACACTGTTTTGGAAATGCATGAGTCACTGTGTTTCTGGAATCTGAGCATTTCTCAGCATGTTTTTGTGCTAGATATCCTGTCATATCATTTGAGAAAGCCTGAAGGACTGAGGCTGAGTTTATCCAGGAGCTTCATCTTGGAATACTCTAATCCGTTTCTGTTACCTTTCTTCCTGTTTCCAAAAAAATTGAATGCAATCCAGTATTTTCTTCTCCTGTGAAATAATATTTTAAAACCTTCTGTAATTTGCACTGATTTCCTTCTAAGTTAGAGCTACCCACTGAGTCTTTCACCTCTGCTCTTGCACTGACTGACTTCTCTGATGCTTTCGGATGAAGCTCCCCGACCTCTCACTGCACACCCCTGTGTGCACAGTACTCCTTCACTGTTCTATTTCAAAATGTTTCTTGCAAGACTAGACATCAACACTGATAAAATCACATATGAGCTCTGCATACACTAAGCATGCCAGGAGATGCCTCTGCATTTCCTTTACTTCCTTTCTCTTCTCCCCCTGACAGTTGTTTCTGTCTCCAGAGCTGCACATCTGTCTCTGGAGCCTTAGGATCCATGCCAGACTCTGAACTGCACTGCTGGCAGAAGGTTCTTTTCTCTAACCAATGCCATAATCTTGGCAACACCTTGGGGTTTTTTCTTACGTTAAAATCTAGCACCAAACTGAATTATCCTTCTCCTATAAACCTCTTAAAATATGTTTATTTAATCTGATAAATACATGTACTCCCATATGCAGAGAGTCTTTCTCCACCTGCTCTCCTTAACTTCCCTGCCTCCCCCCTCTCCCACCATTTGCATACAGTATATTCCAAATTTTAAAAGTGCAAGAAAAATCAACATGGTTGTCCTCAAAGCAGGCTGCAGACAAACGGGAAGGTTCCTATCTTGCAATCACATGTGTTGTATTGGATTGAGCATTTGAGCAAACGAGTCTCAGCAAAGATGAGTAACACTTAGGAAGGCTCTCAGATGAAGACTGACAGCTCCGTGATGGTGTCAATGCTGAGCCTTATTCACAAAGTCTTCAATGCCTAACAGGCCTTTTAGATATCAGCACTTTGTATTCACAATGTCTGGGACCCAGCCCTGCAGTGTCTGCAGTCATCCCTGCGGTCATGAGAGTGCTCAGAGCCTACCTCACTGGGTGAGAACAAGGGAGATGCAAAAAACTGGGTTTCTCCAGTCTTTGTCACTTGCTGATGTGGTTGAGCAGGAATAGCCAGAGCTGTCCCTTGCCTAACTGTCCCTGGAATTACAGCCAGGAAGCAGATGGGTTATATCCTGCCCATGTCCAGCAGTAAAAGCACTCAGATGGGAGATGGGAGATTTGGGAAGCTGAGTTCCCCCTTCTTTTCCATAACACATGTGGAGCAGACTTACAGTGAAAGCTACAATCTCTCATAGATCTTCCTAATCACCAGCCTTACATGACCAATTCTGTCAGTTGTCTTTAAATGTGACAAAGTTGAAGACAAAGTCTTTATCGTATGGAGTTGATGCCTGATTTCTGAACAGGACTGTTTTTTTCGTTTATACTTTTTAGTTTTATAAAGCTGATTAATACTTCTGAAACAAGGACAGTACAAATGACTTGATAGAAAACAAGCCATACCATGAACATACTTGGCAGATGTAGTCTTAAAATTGAATTGCATGTCACTTTTTAGCTGTATAATGTGTTTTATAGACCTGCCTTTATAAGCTCTAACTAGGCACCCTCCCACTTCTTCCTATGGCTTTCCTTTTACATTTTATTAAGCAGAGAAACACAATGTAAAACACCACACAGAATTTGTATCGATTCATGTTTACAAAATTTTTTGAAGAGTACAGGTAACTGAGCAATAAAAATAATGCTCAGTCCTGGATACTTTCTGCCAGCCTGCGGTGGCTGGTCCAGTATAAGTTAATTCGTCACAAGCTTCGTGGACTCTTAAGCAAAACAAAGTTCAGGTTCACAGTGAATAACTGCAGCACATGCCCTCTTCCAGCTGCTGAGTCTGGGATGGGATACTCCCCATTTGCCTATTTTTATCAAATGCAAGGTCTTTTTATGTGTGTTAGTTGCTTTAGTCATACAAAGTGTGTACAATGTGTGTGTAGCCTGATAATAGATTATCATTTGTGAATGTAATAATTTTAATAATAATAATAACAACAACAATAATAGCATTAGAGAAATGAACAAGCTAAATCTGTGCCCTGAATCTATACCCATGACAGTAGTATCTGTGACATTTCTGTGATATTTATCTTCACAGTACCTACCTGTAGTACAGGCGCACTGTTTTCCCCACCTGAAAGAAGGGAAAGACACATGGCATACATTAGCTAATGGCTTGCATTCCCATTCAAGCCCAAAATCCCTGAAAGCCCACACCACCTCTTTGTTGACTCACACTCTGACGCAATCCTGCAATCCCGTGTGTGCACTGGGAAGGGGAACTCAACAACACTCCAATGCCTTTTGTGCCTGAAATGAACCCCTCCTTCCCAGACATCACCACCACTTAACCCCATGGTATTGCACATTCCAAGTCCTCCCTCCTCTGACATGCCTAAAAAATTATGGACCTAGCTGGGGGAATGTTAGCAATTCAACCAGGGGTCTGTAGAAATCTAGTGACTGCCCTTACCTTAAAAACTACACTGTTCTTCCTCACTTCTTACTAATACAATGCACAATGATCAGCATTGTATTATCCACTCGTCTTGTACTGTGAGGGTGATAATTTGGGGGCACCATCACAAAAGCTTTCATCTTTTTTTCACAGCATCTGCACATATGAAATTCTTCTGTGTATCAATGTTCCCTTCTGAAAGCTTTCGAAGGCTGGAAAGCTAAAATAACGTAGATTGGTTTTAGTGCAGTGCACCACATATTGTTTCTATCATGTGAGAATTGCTTAACCATGGTACTCTTCAGCAGCACAGTTTATTACAAACCTTGGAAATCATTTCAGGAGCCCAAGGACCTCATGGACCTTAGACCAAGTTTCAGCAAACTGCTCAGATGTGCAGTCACTAGGCAGATGTCTGGAAACCTGTGTTCTTGCACATTTATCTGCTAATGCAAATGTCCCAATACAAGCATTTACACTCAGAAGCATTATGTGGATTTGAAACAATTCCTGGAAGAGTTGGGTCCCATAAAAGTTATTCTGACAGATATAATCCTTCTCCTCACCTTTGCCAAGTGTTTGTTCAGACTACAGGAGCCAGAGTGCATCGAGTGAGACTCCGGCCTGCTTCCACTGCTTCTGGTGCTCCAGACGCTACAACATCCCTGCCCAAGGCTGACTTCACTCTTATTCTGTTATTATTCCAGTTGGGAAAGAAGCAGCAACGTGGAAGGGAAAGATAAAACAAGAGATAAGAGGCTATTTCTATGCTTTCATCTGCTCAGATGACTCATTTGAGACAGGTTTATTCCTCTTCTCTTTTGGGATTAATGCCTCAAGGAGAACAACAACAAAATTAAGGCTCTTTTTGCTGCTGTGGGAAATAATTCTTTCCCTCACCCTGTTCTGTGAGGTCTTTCAGGCAGTGGCTGTGAGTGTGTACGGCACATAGCACAATTGGCTCCAATCTTACTGGGGCCTCACAGTATTAGTGTAATAAAAGTAAATACCAAGTGGTCAGGGCTTAATTATAATCTGGACATTCTGTGCTCTGGCAGTAGATTAGAGGAGACATTGACTTGTTCTTTAAGGCACTGAATCTGCTGTTGGCATGAGGCTGAATCCATCTAAAGAGACAAGACAGCAAAGCGAAATCCCACGTTTCCTGCACAGGGTGTAGAATGCAAACTAAGAGGAAGTGTAAGGTTTCAGTAACTGAACACTGTATCTTGGAGGAGCTCCAGCTGTGGCTTTTGTGTTCTATGACTATTTCAAGGAGTCAAATACTATTTTATAGAAGATGGAGAAGCAAAAGCTTCCATTAGATAACAGTTGTATTAGGACCCAAATTCTCACATAATGCTTTGAGGAAGAATTCTAAATAATTAATGTTGCAATCATCTGTTGATCTGTTTTCCTCCACTCTTAATTGCGTTTTGAGCAGGAACGGGCCCTGATCATGCTCCGTGAAAAATAATTCATATGTACGAGAAATAAACATGCTCTGCAATCAGTACTGAAGCAGGTTTGCTTTTTACTTGATTCTTCCCATTTTACGGTTCTGGTGACAATTTGTCTATAGTTATTTCACTTCCAAAGCCCCCTCATAATTTACTTTTTTAGTTGCCATCACTTACGTGCTAGGCTATAGTAACTACATTATATCAGTAAAGGAAACATCCAAGCTGTAATTTTATCCAATATAATTATAATTTCTTAAGAAAACAACTAAATGCTATAAACTTGTGAATAAATTTCTTCAGATCTAGACACCAGGAAAGAAAATCAGAAGTGGAGATGAAACAAAAGCAGTGTTGATAACTGTTACAGCATAGCACCATGACTAATAGTGTTGCAAAAGGTCTGCTACAGACAAATTTCTGTAGTCATTCTGGTTATTTTGGCTTGGCCTTAGCTTCAGAGTGAGTTGTGGATGAATATGACTGAGGAGTATTGCAATGGCTCAATCCACTGTGTTAGGAAGTATATATGGTAAGGGACCACCCCGATCTGAAAACTTTCCAGCATAAATGAAGATGTGTGGCACTGAAGGACAGCAGTCAGGTAGTTCATCCTCCTAGCACAAGCATTAGGCCGGGAAAAGTACCTAGATCTACCTCTTTTTGGGTCTCTCTGCTTCCGTCTGCTCCCATAGTGTACTTCTAGTGGTACTTCTACTGGTAATCCAGGCCATCCTCAAGTGCTACAGGACTGGGAGCTGCTGCCTGGCAATGGTTTCCATGCAGGTTGCTGCCTGGTTCAAGCACAGAGTGTCATGGGGTGAGACTGCTGCTGCCAAGCAGGGAGAAGCAGCAGGAACAGACACCTTACCTGATGCAATCTGAATGCACAGCTTTGATCAGCCAGTGAAGCACACCTGGACAAAGTTGGAAGGACACACATTTTTCTTCAAGCTTATTTTCTTCCATCTGTTGAAATAGATATATGGGTATCCAAACATACACAGAACCAGGAGGTGCAGGAGGTGCATACTTTAGGTGTGTGATGGGTCAAAACTGGGTGCCTTTAAAACATGATGGACAAATTCTTCACTGTGAAACTGGTTACCCTGTCAAAGTTCATCTCTTGAGATGGATGGCTGCTGCCAGAGCTATCTCTGTTTTGCTAACTATTTTGACAGGAAAGCATGATCAAGAAGGGAAGAAAAAGGAAATCAGAAGCCAGAGGACACAAATTCTGCAGCCTCTAAATCACTCCTACTTCCAATAATCATAAAACCTTTTTAATAAAAGCTTCACTCAGACATGAAGATTTTGTGACTGCCCTTGAGACATTCTTTCTTTCAGAGCCTATTACTGCTTCAGACCAATATTTGTAATTGAAACAAATAGTGAAATCCCATAAAGAGCAAACAGGGAGAGTTTCTTAGCCCTAAGGCCAACTGGTAGAGCGTAGCTGATGGCTGCACAACTGCTTTTTCTTCCCATCAAAATAGCATAGCTGCATGCAAAATTGCCATGAGGAGTGCTCCCCAGCCTGTGATAGTTCTGAACAACACCATTTGTGAGCTAACATATAAACACTACCATCATGTGCCAGTACCTGCTCAGTGTGTTGGCCCCACTTAATTAACTTGAGTAGACGTAGCCTGAAGTGTTTTTTCTATAATATGCTATATGATCCTCTGAGGCTGTATGATACACACCATTAAATACAAACAAAACTATATACATATATACTATATGCATTTTCATTCATTACATGAATATTAAATTTGTTACTATGCTGTCTGGTGACATCTGCTTGATTCTTCATTTCTGTGGCTAATCTTTATAAATAACCTGTCTTTTCTACTAAAACAGATCTCTTATGGGAATGCTCTACAACTTTCACCTAAAACTGTGGGAGCAGAACCCTTCACGTATCTGAAATTGCCTGTAGGTGACAGTCTCAAGTCAGCCTGACAGCAGGACCTTCCGGGGAATAGTTCAAGAGAGACATGAGAGTGAAGTACCCAAATAAATGCCATCTGTATTTAAAGAAAAAAGAATTAAAAGAGAGAAGACAGAAAACTCCTCATGCTTTGTTTATGAGAAATACAAGTGTTCTTTATTGCTCACGGCTCCCTTATTAAAAACAAAACAAACATGAGACATAGGAGCAAAAGAAAGAAAACAAATAAATGGCCAGACCAAACAAAAGAAGAGCTGTGAGGCTAAGATATTTTGGTGGAATCTAAATTCTGTTTCCTGAAACATTCTATGCAAGGGGTTTCAGCTGTCTTAAGAGGTTCAGGTCTCTACTATCCTATAGCAGAGTATATAATTTTGTTAGAGGCAAATCCTGTGTCCTGAAAGATAAATTCAGGGGAGCTGTCTCACAGACTTTTCTCCTTGTCCTCCTTACTCCATGAGTGGGGTTTTGGCAGATAAATTCAAAATAGCCACACAATAGTATTGTAGGGTCTGAAACTGACGGAACATTACAAACAGGTCTGAACTTCTGAATCTCTGCTATTACTAATGTATTTTGCAGTGCTACACTGTGCACACAGACTGGCTTTGAACATATGAAGACCTGGCTCAGATCAAGTCCATCCAGCCAAAAACTGTGCAGCAGTGCCCAGGAGCAGATGTTGAGGGGGAGTTTAAGAAACAGGAGCTGTGGAATGACTGTTTCCTGGCAATTCGTTCTAAACGTGGGAAATCAGAAGTAGGGATGTTTCTGAAACTACCAGGATCCACTGTTTAACAGTGGATCTATCCTCTATGAAGCCACCTAGAGCCTTTTTGCTCCTTTGTAATTGTGTGCCCCACAGCATCCTGAGCGAAAACATAACGCAATATTCTCATGTAAAAACGTCCTGTTGTCTGCCATCTTGTAGAAGTTCTCTCTAGTTCTTAGCTGATACTGAGTACTGAATGGTTGTTACACATTTAATGTTCTCCACATATTTTGTGATTTTCTAGACCTGTACTTTATAAAGACTTTTCCTATCCCATCATCCACTTTAAATGTTAAAATACCATGTTCTGTTTCTGCTACACTGAAGCTGTTGTACACAAGTTCTAAAAGTGCTTTCTTTTCCACTTTGCTTTGTGCTTTCTCTGCTTCTACTTACCCATTCTGATGTGGGATTGCTGGCATTCAGCAACAATGAAGGAATGCGTCATAATGAGATTTGTCAGATTGCTCTCTTTCCTAATAGCATTCCCAGCGCTATGGTTGGAGTGGTGTTCTCTCTCTGAGCACCCAGAGGATGGCTTCCCAGAACTATCCACAGTGACCCTCTCATCCCTTTCCTGAGTGGTAACAGCTCATTCAGAGTTATTGACTCCCACTCCAGAACAAGCTACAGAGAAACAAGCCTGGGAAAGTCCCGTAATTTACTAAAGCTGCTGATCTGTACGAATGTTAATTGCAGTTAAGAGTCCTGTTGGGTCAGTACTAATTAAGTATCACACAAGTACCGCTAGAGACTGATGATAAACTTCCTGAGAGTTTAATCCTTGTACACACAAAACTTCTAAGAAGAATGGTCAAAACACTGAAGGTCACAATTTGTAGAAGAAACAGAAGACAACAGACATTAACAGGGCTTTAACTCGGTCTTGGTGTTTGCTGCTGCTCACTGCTCTCCTTAAACAAACAAAAAGTTACCATTATAAAAACAACCAAACAAACCAACTAAATAACCATACTAAACAAGAGAACAGGTGAGAGGGGAAGATATTTTGGAGAGTCTAAATTCTAGAGAGTAATATTAAGACTAACTTAACATGTAAATCTCATTAAGGGATATGAGACAATATAATGTGTGAGATTTGTCTGCTGCCTTAATTTTTACTTGTGTCCAAAAATGTTTTTTAGCATAGACTCTGTTAAGCATATGAGTGGCTCTGACATGGTCTCGCTGGGTCACTGTGGTGACTAAGAGTTGTGGCAGTAGTTAGCACTTTGCTGTGAGGGACAGCTATCAAGCAAAGCCTACACAGTAATAATGCCATGAAGTTGAGAGATACTACAAAGCTCTCACAGTATCAGGGGAAAATGAAATTTAAAGGGTCTGATATTTGTGTTGCATAGTTAAAAGTCCCGAATCTACAACTAATGCTGAACATGGTTGCTATTTGTGTTTATAATCAACCAACATCCATTCCCTCTGGAACATACTGCTCCAGATTCTCTCTAATCACGCACCATCAGTTTACCCTTTCTGCTACCCTGGGCCTTGTTGCTACTGCTGATACTCTTTTTTTTTGTTAAAGATACTTAAGCATGCAGGCTTTGGGTTTTTTACACTCTCTTCAGTTTACACCAAAACATCCTTTTTGTATGAAATAACAACATACCTGCAGATGCCAGTACTTATGCTGACACAGCCGTCGTGTAGGGTTTTGCTAATCTGAGTAGTACTTCAGGCTGGAAGTGCTTGAGTTGGCATGCTTCCATGTTTAATACCTGCCCGCATAAGAAGGCCCAGGAAAGCCTTCTGAGAGCCTAGAACTGTGCACTGCTACCCAAACCCCCAAACTGTGCTCAGCTGGGGTTTTCCAAGACACAGCAAGCCAAGTGGTGGGAATAGGGTTGCAACAGCAAGGCTCATATCCGTTGTGCAATGGAAAATTTGGAGAGGAACCAGTGACTGCTTTCTTTCCTGAATTCTGGCAGAAGATTGCAGAGATGCCTCTTCCCTCAGGCAAGCTAGATCTCAAGGGTGAAACAGAGATGTAGAAACTGCAGGACAATAAAGCGTGATTAATTTCTGTCAGTGAATGCTGTGTTGAGACCCAATTTCCAGGTGTTCTAAGTGTAATCACTATCTTGCTTACATTCTTCTGGGAAGAGATCCATTTAAATTGGTGCAATCTCTCAGGTCTCTAATTTACTACATAGGGGTGTGGATCAGGGGGCCTGTTTGCAGCTTAGCCTGAACAAGATTAGCCTGCTGCTTTTGGGTTGAAGAAAGCAATTATGGCAATTGTGCATGAAATGTTTGTATTGCTTGTCCTCTGTTTTTTCTAATCATCTTGTAATTTTGGGGATGTTATCTACTCTGGATTTAAGACCTTGTGAACAATTACCTGCTTTGTGAGGAGAAGAGCAGATTGCGCACTTCTTTCAGCAGCAGTTCTCACAAAGATAAGCCCAGTTCTCCTCATTGCCAGATTGTGCATTTATTCCATTACTTCATGCATTTTAAGACAACAGGAATTTCTACCTTCATGAAACCATCCCAGAACACTTGCACAGGAAAATGTGTTCTGTAATTTACACTGCGCTTACAGAAATCAGGGTAGTTTTACTCTCTAGAACTGTCCATTTTGATGTGTAGCTGGGATGATGCTTTGGCATTGAGATAAAATCGGGATCTCCCGTATAAGCTGCTATGTAGAGCTTCCTTATATATTCTATATGGAACTACTTTGTGTGCCTTCTTAGGCAGCACAGTTGAAGATACAGCATATTTAGTGAGGCACTTCCGCCTCAAGAACTTGTCTCTCTTATTGATCCCTCAAACCTGTTATTCAGCCATTAGGATATTGTACAAAGTGAAGCTGTTTACAGAATTAGGGAGTGGAATACATGAGAATGTCTGAAAAGCCTTTGCCTGGTCCTCTGTGGAAAGTGCCAGTCATCCCATCTGCAGTTGCCTTGAACAAAACCCAGATGTGCTCTGTAGCAGCAGCTACATGTATGTGCCCAACAGTGGTGAATAAAATTGTCTGGTTTGTTGTTAATGGTGCTAAAATAAAACTGAGGTTATGCAGAAAACATCTTTGTGTTGGTAAGTGTCTTCTCTCCAAATAAAAGCTTTTTACAAGAAAAAAGATTGCTTTGGGTTGGGCCGAAACTCTGCTTCCAGCTCTTTTGTAATTTTTTTGCAATTTTCCATCACTCTTCCAGCCCCTCTACTCAGTCCTGGTGAGGCCACATCTGGAGTAGGGTGTCCAGTTCTCAGCTGCTCAGCACAACAGAGACGTGGAGCTCCTGCAACAGGTTCAGCAGAGGGCAAGGAAGGTGATTAGGAAGCTGGAGCATCACTCTTACGAGGAAAGAGTGAAAGACCTGGGCCTGTTCAGCCTTGAGAAAAGACAGATAACCGAGGGGAACTCGTCAATGTCTATAAATATCTCAAAGGGGAGAGTGCCAAGAGGAAGGAGCCAGATTGTCTTTGGTGCTTGGGCAGGGAGGTTGGACCAGATGACCCACTGTGGTCCCTTCCAACCTGGACGATTCTGTGGTTCCAGAGGTGGAAACAGCTTCTGCCTTGTGTAGTAGTAATAATAATAA